>VZRV01001168.1:3080572-3145136 GCA_013398115.1 Falcunculus frontatus | reverse complement strand
TGGGAGGGACCCCACGGCCTCACAGGGAAGGACTCTTCTCCCGGAGCAGCGGAAGGAAATCTCGGTGATGAACTGACCAAACCCCCTGCCCTGCCTCCCTGTGTTGTCGGTGGGAAGGAGGGAGGGCCTGGGGGGGAAAGGTGTTTTAACGGCTTTTTTTACTTCTCATTATCCTCCTCTGATTCAGTTAGTAATAAATTCACTTTGCAACCTTAAGTTGAGCCTGTTTTGCCCTAGAAGTGTTTCTCCCGGTCCTTATCTCAACTCATGATCCCTTTGTTAATTTTTTTCCCCTCCTCTACCCAGCTGTGGCAGTGGAGAGTGAGCGAGTGACTCTTGTCGGTGCCTGGCATTGGGCCAGCGTCAAACCACGACACCCGCTGTGACAAAAATCATGTCATGAAAGGCAACGAAATCTTGAGATTTCAATGAATACAATTTCATGAAGTTTCGGCTCATTTTGAGGCACTTCCTTTCTTCCCATTGCATTTCACTGTTTTCTCTTTATTGCAGAATTTTCAATTTTTGCAATTTCATTTCAATTTATTCCTTGTTTTCTCATTTCATTTCCTTTCATGTAATAAAAATTCACTTCATGAAAGGAAATGAATCTCAAGATTTTGATTAATATCATTTCATGGAATTTCAGCTCGTTTGAAGGCACATCCTTTCCTTCCTTTCCATTTCATTGTTTTCCCTTAATTTCAAAATTTTGGGGTTTTGCACTTTCATTTCACGTCCTTTTATTTCTTTTGCTCTCTTCTCATTTCACTTCATTCCTTTTTTCCTCATTTTGTTTCCTTTCATGAAATAAAAATTCTTCATCTGATGAAAGGAAATGAAATCTCGAGATTTCAATGAAAATAATTTCATGAGGTTTTGGCTCATTTTGAGGCACTTCCTTTCTTCCCATTCCATTTCATTGTTTTCACTTAATTGCAGAATTTTTGATTTTTGAAATTTCATTTCACTTCATTCCTTTTTTTCTCATTTCATTTCCTTTCATGAAATAAAAATTCTTCATTTGATGAAAGGAAATGAAATCTCGAGATTTCAATGAAAATCATTTAATGAAGTTTCAGTTCATTTCACTGGACTTTATTTTTTTCCATTCCATTTCAATAATTCAACTTTTTCAATTTCATTTCATGTCATTATATTTCTTTTCTTGTCTTTTCGTTTCACTTGATTCCTTGATTTCTCATTTTAGGAAAGGAAATGAAATCTTGAGCTTTCAATGATTTTAATTTCATTAAGTTTCAGTTCATTTCACTGCACTTTATTTCATTCCATTCCATTTAATTTTTGTCACTTCATTTCAGTATTTTTGGTTTTTGCAATTTCATTTCATGTCATTGTATTTCCTTTCCTGTCTTTTCATTTCATTTTATTCCTTGATTCCTCATTTCATTTCTTTTCATGCAAGAATCAACTTTATTTGAATTAAAAGAGAGTCCACCAGGCCATATCCCTCTGGGGTCTCTCTCGAGCTTTTGGGGGATGCAACCTTCTTTGATCCTGTATTTTTGGCTGCACGTTTCCCCCCTCCTCTCCCCATTGGCTTAGTTTCTACAAATGTACAGCCCTCCCAAACCACCTACTACATATTCCCCCTTGAACATGTACCCCCCCCATCAGCCCCTCCCATCACGTTTTGTATGACCATTAAAATTAGCTTTAAGCCCACTCATTTTACCCTAAAGTTCAGAAGTTCAGGCTGTGCTTGGCTCTGCAACAAACTCGCACCACTTGGTGTTCATGAAGACCCCCACATCCATTCTTCCAGAACCTGACTGGTTCTTTCAGACTGAGTTGCTCGTGAAGACACTAACAACCCCTTTCTCCTATCAATCCCTCTTCTTCTTAACTCTCAGTTTATCTTTACAAACTTTAGTTACCATAACTTGACTGTTTCTTCCTGGCATGGTATCAAATGAAAACTGTTAATGCACAAGTAAAAGGAATAACATTTGAAGCACCCCCTGCCAGCCTTTCGACATCTGGCCTCTGCACCAGGTGTGGCAAATAAATCCTGAGAAACAACTTAGAAACAATAACAGTTCGTATTAGTCCACTCAAGGTCCTTGTAGGTGATATGGAGCTACTGCTCTGTTCCACTCGTACAGAAATTTAGCCAAGGTCTCCCATCTTTTTCCTCCAGCTGAGAATTCCAAATCTCTGGGGCTTTAGAGACCTTGACTTGAGTATGATGGGTCCACCTGCGCTCAGCTGTTTTGACTGCTGTTTTTGTGGTCAGTAACACTTGGTATGGTCTGCACCACTTTACCATCAGTGTTGCTTCTTTCTACTCCTTAAATAGGACCCAGTCTCCTGGCTGGATGTGATGAACAGCAAAGTCCAAAGGCAGGGTCTGTGCTAACTGAGCTTCCTGTAGAAAAGATTTAATGAGAGACAGTATTCTGACCACATAATATTTTCACTTATCTCCACCTTCTTTCTAGGTTGAGAATTAACAGGGTAAGGAATCTCAAACATTAATTCAAAGGAGGAAAATTGAACATCTCCTTGGGGTATGCAGATATATTTATTACCTGAATACAGCCATAAGTTTCCTTCAGGTCTCCTCCCTTGGGACCAGTTAAACAGGATGCTGGGTTTAACCCTTCCCAAATTCCTAATTCTAAATCTTCCTGTTCCACTAAACAAGTTTCATACTGTAATAACCAAGCATTAGCCATCCATTTAGAGACACTTTCGGTTAACAAAGCCTTAATTTGATGCAAGATTCCAACAGTAAGACATTCTCCTGCCGTCAATTTTCAGGCCTAAGTTACCATTAAAGTCATGGCTGCACAGTTTTGCAAACAATGGGGCCACGCCCTCATCCCTGGGTCTAATGTTTTAGACAAATAGGCCACTGGTCTTCGAGTATCCCTGTGTTTTTGCACTAGAATTCCTTTGGCATGGCCCTGTTCAACATCCACAGAGAATTATTTTTTTTTTTTTTTACCTATCTGGAAGGGCTAGGGCTGGATCCTCAGTCTGCTTTTTAATACTTAAAAACTCTGCTTTCCTTCTGGTGTCCATATCACAACACTGGGGCTGTCATGCATTTAAAGGTCATCCAGAGGGGTCTAGCTAAAATAGAAAAATCCTCAATCCAGGTCCTGCAATATCCTATTAGTCCTAAAAATTGTCGCAGCTTGTTTTTAGTCCTGGGTAATGGTACTTCTAAAATTCCCTGGATCCTCTCTTGGCCAATACACTGCAAGCCTGCAGTCAAAATATGTCCCAAATATTTAACGTTTTTTTCCACCATTCGTGCTTTCTTTTCAGATACTCTAAGCCCCTTTTTACCTAGAAAATTAGGCAATTTCCCATTTGCTTCTTCTACCACTTCTGCTTGATTTTCCTGATAGGAGCAAGTCATCCACATACTGCAATAACTTAATCCCTAGGCATGGAGTAAATGCTTTCAATATTTTTTGTAAGGCTTTCCTGAATAAGACTGATACCTTTGTGTATCCCCATAGAAGGACCATCCATGTCAATTGTTGCTTTACCATTTTCCCTTCTTCCTCTTGCAAAATACTCTTTACTATCCTTTTTAAGTGGGCATCCACAGAAAGCATACTTTAAATCAAGTGCTGAATGGCAGTGATGTGAGGAGGGAACCTGGTTCAAGGTATAAGGATCTGGGACCATGGGATGCCTTGGTTTAATAATATCATTTATTATTCTTAGGTCCTGTACCATCGTATAGGTTTCATCTGGTTTCTTACCTGGCAGTGCTCACCTTGGGAATGTCCCACACTGCCCAACAAACAGTGCACAGTGATGCATGTTCCTGCCAATTCTCCCTCTTTCTATGGTGCTCTGCTAAGGGAAAACTTCGACTCATACAGCATCCAGCAAAATAGTCCATGTCAATTACTTTAGTGATGGGTGCAGACTCCATGGTACTTTCTTGATGGTCCCTCACAAGGGACACATGGAGCTGGTGGGGTGAGAAGGAGATTGCCAAAGGGATTCCCAGCTGCTGGCCAGTGCCCAAGCAGTCCTGGGGCTGCAGCACCCTTCCGTGCCAGCTCTGCTGGGATCAGGAGGGACTAGCCATGGGTCATGATTTTTGCATATGATGATAACAAAGGACTACCGAGGCCTCTGGGACCCCAGGGCATGTCCCACCAACAAACGCCTAGCACAGTGCAACTCTGGAGCTGGTCCTGAAGGAGGCCTCGAAATGGCCCTCCTCTCTCCAGCAAGCTGAGGGACAGTTCCTGTGTTCAGAAAAGTCTCTTCTACTTAGAACTTCAAGCACATTTTTCAAGTGGGAAAAATCTTGCTGGTGGTGAAAGATCCAAGGAGAAAGCTGACGTATGGGGTGAAGGCTGTTGAGTGCTGGGAAATAATTTGCTCTAAAGGAGCGTATGAAATTCCTCTCTAAAACTGAAATGAACCTGGTCTGTGGTAGCTGTTTTGGGTCTGAACAGTTCAACTGGATGATGATGCAAAGTGGACTTGCGCACCCAGGGGCTACGTAACAAACCAGTTTTCCAATGCCAACCCAGTTCCCATGAGCACACAATCCCATTTTCTCACTGCAAGCTCAAAGCCCTGTGCTTAGATCGAGCTTTTTACCTGGAAAGGCCTGCATTTGAACAGGCCTGGCCACAGCCAGGGGTCACTGGGGGATGACAGAAAAATTTCCCTTAGCATGAATGTGTAGCTCACTCTAGAATCAAATTCTTCATACTCCGACTTTCTTCTGCCACTAGAGGTGACCAGATTTCTTGTTCTCCTTCTTCTCTTCTTAATTTTCCTGTTTCCTGTAATGAACCCATTTTTTTATTATGCTTATTCCTAGTCCTGTTTTCTTATTTTCTTGTTCTGATTCCTATTCTTATTTTTTATTTATATCCTTATCATAGAATCATAGGATGGTTTGGATTGCAATGGAGGTCATTTTGAATTCAGTTTTGAAGGCCATCTAGTCCAATCCCCATGCAATGACAGGAGACATCTTCAGCTAGATCAGGTTCCTCCTAGTCTGTCTTATTCCTCTTGCTCTCTCTCTTCATCTACTACCACTGTTACTATAATTACTCTTAGTGTAATACTACTGGTATTAGCATCAGTATTAAATGCTGGAGTCACCCTTCAGACCAAAACCCCCACCCCAGAGCCTTCCCAGTTTAAACACCAGGGAAGAGCAGGCAGGATGAGCCAGCAGAGGGAGTGGCTCCCATGCTGTTTGGGCACAGGGGCAGACAGCTTGCTGCCAGCTGGCTTTGCCCAGGAGCTGGCACATGGCTGCTGGAGAATGGCACAGGGGACCTGTTAGTGGTGGATGGGGACAGGGATGATGTAGGCTGGTGGTGCAATCCTATTCGGGGTCGGGTGAGGCTTCAGAGCCCTGCAGGCAGAAGAGCCAGCACACACAGCCATCTGGGTAACACGATAAGGCACTCATGGCATCTGAAAAGAAAGGCTCACCCATCTAAAAAAAGCCCTGTGGTGGGGAAAAGGCATTATTTAACACCTTAAGTGATAGGGCTCTGACTTGTGCACCAGATTTGGGCTTGGGAAACGTGTACAATTATTTCATTTTAAAAGCAGAGGTGCACAGAGCTGGCATGCAGATAATCATCTTCATCAACAAATATCCTTATTTACAGCTTGAGAGTATGATTTGGGGCCACCACACATGGCCCCACTGTGCAAGGAACTGTACAAGCACCTGGGTGAGGGTAGCCCCTTCCTCTAAAGCTGTTCACTCTTAAAACTGAACAGTAAAACTGGTGGCACACGAGAACCTGATCGCTTGGGCTTTCCCTGCCTGTTTCTGGTAGGGTTGAGCTGGAAAAGGATGTTGGAGGCAGCTGGGTGAGAGGGTGCAGCAGAGAAGCAGGATAGGATGTGCACTGAGAGGATGAAAGCCAGAGCTATGAGAGGGATGCTACAAGAAAGCCAGATAGGGAGTTTTTACAAGGGCACGTAGTGATGGGACAAGGGGCAACGGCTTTAAAGACGAAGAGGGAAAGCTTAGATTGGACATAAGGAAAATATTCTGTACTGTGAGGGTGGTGAGATACTGGCACAGGTTGCCCAGAGAAGTTGGGGATGCCCCATTCCTGGAAATCTTCAAGGCCAGGTTGGATGGGGCTTTGAGCAACCTGGTCTCATAGAAAGTGTCACTGCCCAGGGCAGGGGTTCTACATGTGGTTCCCAGGGCAGGGAACTACATGTGGTCTTTAAGGTCCCTTCCATGAATTCAGATGGAATTTACACCAAGCAGCAAATTTTTTGCACACTGAACTGAGTTGCAGTTTTAATAGCAAGCCTACCAAAAAGGGTCGTCTTAAATGTTCTCCAAGCAACTGGCCAAAAAGACCTCCGTCTCCTCATAGCTTACACCACCTTTCTCCCTCCTGGAGCTTCCTTTCCACAGGATTTTTCCTACCTGGGCTGATCAAGTCCCAAACCAGGGACTGGTGAAGGGATGTCAGCTGCCATCATGGTCCCCTGTTCCCATTCTGAGCCCAGCTGTCCTGTAAGAAGCTTCACGTGCCTGGAGGGTCACTAGCTGTCCACCTTGATTCTGCAGGGGACTGAGGGTGCTCCCAGGGCATGCAGGCACCAGGGGAGCCATGAAGAAGGAGTTAAAGAGTCCACCAAGCAGCTGGAGAAGCCACCACAAGGTCAGGTGTGGGTATGACCTCCCAAGAGGGGGTGGCAGTGCCATCCTCCAACTTTTAGCTTGCCAAAAGCTCCATCGCTGCCTTATCATGTGGTACCTGGGGAAAAAAGTTCTCTTTCAGCACTAAACTTTGCTGCAGGTCCTCAGCCTCTCACAGGATGGGGGGCGAACACGGACCTGGGTCTCATCTCTTAATTGCTGCCCTTCTTTGTGTCAAACTGGAGGGCACTGGCACAGGACTGAGTTCTGGACTGCAGCAGGGGCATGCAAGGTTACTCTGGAAAATATGCACACTGATACTTTGTTCATCTAAAGCTGAAGTGGTCGGTATGAAAGAAAATAGCTTGTGGTCTTCATACCTCGAGTCAATGAATTCCTGGGCCTTTTATAGCTCAGGAATGCTGGGCACTCGCGTTTGGTTTTACAAGGCTTCGAAGCTGCAGCTTAAGGTCTGGATGAACATTAATCACAGTGGCACGATGACAGCTGCTCTTGTTTTACCTTCTCTCAGGTGGGACTGCACTGTGGACATTGTGCCCTGTTTTCTCCACTTGCTTTGGTTTGCAGAGAGGGGGGTTACTACCTTCAGGCTGACTTACCTGACTCAGAGTGGTCAAGGAACACAGCGGGGTGCTCAGCCCAGTTTGTTGGGTTGCATCCAGACCCCAGACTGGAGATCCTGATGACAAGCAGACACCTAGCAGCATCCTTCCTACCAGAGAGTGAGATCTGAACTTCTCATGTTTCACTACAGTGTACCTTAAGTCCAGACCCAGAAGGTATTCAAAGATGTCGGAAATTACAGCTTTTCCCCAAGAATGCACCTCACTGCTGTTTGTTCGTTTGCCCCTCTCAACCTTTGGGAGGAGAAAGCCCTGAACGTGGTAACAAACCAGCGAAGAAGAGATGTCACAGCTGCACAGTGCACTGAATCCAAGTGAAGCCTGAAAAGGTCTTGTCATTTTGGGTGGGACTAGTTTTATGAATACTTCTAAATGGCAATCTTGCTAATACGTTTAGCTCTTCTGAGCTCTTTCCTTACATGTTGCAAGTCTGTTACTTTTGGAATCATGGATTTTAATGTTTAAACAAACTGACTCTGGAAGTTTGCTTCTTTGCATGTTTACTCCTGATGTTAATATGCAAAATGTATTTAACCTGCAGACAGCGTTACAGTGACATTCTTTTTTTTGGCCGGAGCATCTGCAGTGAAGACACAACCCAAAAATGGAATAAGCCCCCTCCTTGTTATACCTGAACACAGCTGGCTATGAGGCTTTTCCCATACTAATATTGGTTTGGCCTCTGTTAGTTTCTTTTCTTCCATGGCCTTGAAAAACAAGATACATGCCAAATTTTACTGTCAAATTTTGACTTGAAGGAAGCTGAAAAGCCACAATCTCAACAATCACCAAACTTTTGTTCTTGGCATAAGAAATACTTCCAGCTGCCATGTCTTGAAGATGGAGTGATCAGATGGGTCAGGCTGACCTGTGCTTGCACAGGGAACACGTGGTGCCGGGATCTGGGTCAAGCAAACTGCTCCTCAAACTTCTGCAACCCCCCTGGATCTTTGCTGACACAACTCCTGCTCAGGACAGGTTGGTTTTTTCAACGTGTGCAAGGATCTAGGGAGAGAAGGTTGTGACAGGCAGAGAAAAACTCATAGGGGAGAGAGGCCCTTAGTGGCATTCATGCCTTTCATGCCTGCAGCTCCCTGGGACCTGATTCAGGAATTTTTTAACAGACACTTTAAAGAGCATGTGAGAGCCTGCTGAGCAAACCTCCCTTACTCAAAGCCAGACACTTGGCTAACTTTTGCTCCCTTCCCCCCATTTCTTTCAGTTGCATAAAGAAATATAGGAACAATATTTCCACCAGGCTGGAGCACTCCCCTTGCCTGCACCATAGCATGAAATGGGATCTGATCTTTATTCCTTGCTGAGGATGGTATATAATTCAAGAACATCTAGATTCAAAAGGTATTTAGGTACCTCACTCACACTGATCCAACATATGCCAGATAAAGAAGACCCAGACCCTCAAGAACAAAATACAAAAAACAATCAGTGGGAGTTCTATGCTTAGCAGGAACATAGTGCTAAAAAATATTCAGATCTTCACCAAAGTATCTCATTAACTTTCCACTCTTATTTCCTTTCAGTGAAGATGATCTCACTAAAATCATGTCGTCTTGCTTGGGTAAGCTCCCAGTTTGATCCTCTGCCTTGGAGACCCACTGATTTCATGCCCACATACACTTAACTGCTGTCACCTGCTGTGGGGCCTTTCATTAACAACTGTGAAAAATGGAGAAGATGCAACCTTAAAAGTTGCTGAGGTATCCCATCTTAGTCTTAGCACATTGTTTGCAAAGCTTTAAGAATTTTTTTAAAGTCCTTTCTTCAGGAGGACTGAATGCATTCACACTGGAAAAGTGAGAAAATAAACATGTTTATACATTTATTATATACAATAGTAAGGCACAAATTTAAACAGCAAAGAATAAGAAATCTTTGGCTGACCAACAATATCAACATTTGCTGGGGGTGACACATAACGTTCTTTGTTTTCCCCCCTATGTACAAATAACCCTCCAGCTGTACAACACTGTACACAAACTTCTCTATACAACCAACAACAATAAAAAATGACGGTATTTTACAACTAGTTACCACCAACGTCACCTGGAATGGCTACAGCACAGTTTCCCAAAAACACAAAACAGTTCAAAGAACTGGGGAAGCCAGCACAAACAGAGCTGCGCTGCTCTGCTGAGCGGGACTGACATATGGGAGTAGTACTCCATGCAAGTCCTGCTAGTGCTTGGGCTGGAGGCAGACACACTGGTCCTCCAGACCTTCCCTCCAGGAAAACTAACATCTCTTGAGTTCAACACAATTGGTGAGAATTAACCTTTTGGTTTATTTGAGCTGTTGCCTACAAGAGTTGCCTACACACTGTCTCTAACAGTTTCTTATATGTGACCATGAATCTGAGGCAGCATCAAATGCAAATCCAGCTTTGGATAGCAGAAAGTGGAGAGACTGTGGTCTCCACAAGGAGGAGTGCTGTACTCTAGCTGACTTGGAGAAATTGAGCTGAACCACTACCAAACATAACTGAGAGCTGATCCATGCTGATCCACCACTGTTTCTCCTGGACGCCTCACTGCCTGCACACAGGTTACTAAAGAGTTTCAGCAAAAGAAGTATTACAGCTGGTAACAAAATGCTTTGGGACATCCAAGCACCTGGGAATCCTTATTTTTTGGATAAAAAGTGATGCAATTAAATAGTCACTAACATTTTACTTGTATTCGCTTGATTTGTCTTTCTCCTGCCCCATTCCTACCACAGACACTTGAGGAAGGGCCATGGAGATGGGTCAGCGGTGATGTCACGTGCGGTCCCGGCTTTTATGCAAACAATTACAATGTTTAAATTAACTTTAGAGAAAAAAATAAAATTATCTTACAAGGCATATATTAAGCTGCGTTAACATCTTCCAAGGGTTTTACACCTTTGGTTTCACAATGCAAAGCTGCTAATACTTGAAACACACAGTCTGCTTCCTGCACAACTGACCTACCACTACGTTTAACAAGTGCAAAACTCAGAAAGAGGGTGACAACAATGTAAGTCTAATTCTAGGTACACACAAAAATAAGTGCATAGCTTTAACATAGCAATTTTGTTCTTTTTAAAAAAAAGGTATCAGCCAGGCAGTACTGAGCACAAGGCTCTGGCCTGTGAAGGCTTTGAGTT
This sequence comes from Falcunculus frontatus, assembly GCA_013398115.1. NCBI lineage: Eukaryota > Metazoa > Chordata > Aves > Passeriformes > Falcunculus > Falcunculus frontatus. Next base: position 3,134,708 of record VZRV01001168.1, on the reverse strand, counting down.
CATAAGGACTTCAGTTTTCGGCGAAAGCAGAGTTTAAAATGCCTGGTGTTCTCAACAGACAAGGGCTCTGATTCGTTACCTACAGGAAGAGGTGACCTCGAGCCAGCCCCTGAGTGCACGATTACTTCTAGCACCCTTCACTTTTCCACTCTAGGCAGCTTCACATTAGATCCCATAGCTCTTTTTCCCAAAGCCAAGCTCTCCTTAAAGTCATTATGGTGCACCACAAGGCTCAGGAACCGCAAAGCCAATACAGAAATGCCTCACAGAGGAAAATTTCCCTATCGGCATGTGCAGTGCACAAAGCCACGAGTAACACAGCGGGTGAGTTGGCTGCCTCTTTCTGAATTCAGGCACAAAGCTGAAAATGAGAAATGTTCCACCCTGGGTAAAATAAGGTGAAAAGAAACTGCAGCTCAGCACAGAAAACACATGATGCTCACGTACTGCTTTGCGGTTAAACCCTTCCCAGGCTGCTGCTACACCCCTTAATGCCCAGTCCCACATCAGCTTGAACAGCAGGTTTGCATGCTCAAGGAAGGTAGGATTTGGCTATAAGAATTGAAAGTAGGAAAAATCTTGTTTTTAGCACAAACACACTGATTCTTCCAATACTATGAACCAGTGCCCAGAAAGAGGTATCTTCTGGTCTCACATGCAAACCCAGCTTAACTTCTCTAAAAACACACCCATGCAGCTCCCCTCTGAAAGAACTTTATAGTGCACAGTCCCTTAGGGAGCTGCTGGAATCCTCCCCCAACTTTCCCTCCTGAAACCTTCCTATGGTTACAACAGAGTTTGCTTCAGAAGGGTCCCCCCTCCCTCTTGTACATTCATCCACCAGGAGAATTCCAGCCAACAACTGCTCCTACCAAAAAAAGAAGTCTCAGCAAGCTCTGAGGTTGCAAGACATGAATATTTGTACTGTAAATCTGGCTCCAAGAGAAACACTTGTCCAGCCAGGAAAGAGGCACCTGACCTGCCTTCCCAGGAAAACCACACCAATGCCACTTCAAACAAATACTTACAAGAACCTGCCGTTTACACCTACAGACCAATTATTCACAAAAATTAAGTGAAATTTCTGAAACTTTTGAGAAATGCATTGATACTGAGGAAGATGCAAGTTTTTCCTGGATTACTCAGAAACTCTCTCTGGCCTCCAAAGAGACGAGATTTCGCTTCCTGTCCTGGTTGCAGAGGCAGGAAAACAGAATGGCAGCGTGCAACCAGTCTGTAACTTCACTACTTTCTCTTTACACCAGAAAACAGAGTTTCCTTTTTCCTCAACGATCCCCTTCTCACACCACTCTCCATTTTCAACGACCCCTTCTGTTCAGAAAACCCCAGATGTCCATTTCATTGCTCCTCTTCAGTGCTCTTGACTTCTCGCCTGGTCAAAAGTCTCAACATATCAGACTCTAGCTTCAATTTGGGCATAAATTCCATCTTTTTTCACACTCTCAGGGTTAGTTTTCAGGGCTGGCACACCAAGGACCATCTTGGGCCTGGCTGTACACACACAAAACCCCAGAGATGTTGTCCTCTGCTCAGATGAGGACTTCCATCATGTCTGTATCTGGAAACTCAGGCTTGTGGAGCAGGCTGCTCACTCTGCCTTTGCTGTCAGGCAGCTTCCCGTGGCTGGAGTTCTCTGTAATGGAAAGAAGGGAGAGTTGGTCTTCAGCAAATTGTTCAAAGTAAATATCAACCCAGTCCTTGAAGGTGGGGTGTGTATTACCTGTACATCCTACATACTGAAAACCAAAGTTGTTCAGGACACTAAGAACGTGTGATGCTGAATTCCCCGCACAATGACAGCATGTGTGTCAGTGTGCACAGACCCCGAGGACAGGCACAAAGACGGTATTTAAGAGATACAGACCAAAGAACCTCATTAGCTAAAATCATAGAATGGTCTGGGTTGGAAGGGACACTAAACACCATCTAGTTCTGTGATAGTCAGCCCTTTTAATGATACATAGCATGTTCTTAGAGGGAAAGCTTCCTTTTGAGAGGAGATGAATGTGTAAGAAACAGGCTTTTTCAAAACAATGTGCATAAAATAAATGTCTCCTTTGCTAGGGCTGCAAACCAGCAGTTTCCACCTTTCAAAAATAATTAAAATTCTACTTCTTCGTCCCCCCTAAAAAAAAGATCTCCACTTCCTCCTTACTATTTCTCCTAGCTTTCCTTAAAAATTAGGGAGAAAATGGTGCTTTAACTAACCATGGTTTCAACTGAAAAAAAGGAGAAGAGTCTGAGTATGTGAGCAGGTGTGGAGTGTTTTCATGGTGTGAAACAATTTTATATCTGGCAGCATGAATAATTGCAAACTCTGCCTGCCACAGCTGAACAAAGCTCTACAGAAGCTGCCGAGCCCAAAGCTCTGCAAAGCCACTGTGGGCAGCCTTAGAAAGCTTTCTCTCAACAATTTTAGTTTCCTTGAAGAAACCTCCACCGCATCTCACAGTCTGCGGCAGCCTCACATACACACACCTTGGCCCCATTACTACTGACGTGTCTCTGGGGGTTGCTGATAGCCCCGGGAGTGCCGACATTTTGCACTGACACAAGGATCTGGCAGAGCTCACCCAGTTTCTCGCTGGCCACTCGTGTCCCCAGGGGCCGTGGGGCTGGGCTGTGTGATGGGGTGGTACCCAGGCGTCCCCGGCCGGGAAAGGAGGCAGTGGCGGGCCAGAAGAGCTCAGCAGTTTTGTCCGTCTGGGTGCTGCTGTCTTTGCTGCCTGTCTTCGCGTGGGAGGCTGCCGGCACTGGGACGGGCATGCAAGACAAGGAGGGCAGAGGAGGAGGCAGTGAGGGGCCTGACGGGTGGTCATGGTGCTCCTTTCCCAAGAGCAGCCCTGAAAACACATAGAGATCAGTCACATCCTGGCCCAAAGGTATATGCTGTCCCCCGTCCCACCCCGGAGCTACAAGACACTGGGTATGTCTCCACTCATTTAGTTTGGCTTAGCTTTTCCTCTGATGTTGCTTCTTCTGGCATCCATATGGTACTTTCCCACAAAAGAGCTTTTTGAAAGCAGCTTCCCCTCCCTGCCTCCCCTTGTGCACACCCATCCTAGTGGCACTTACTCCTGGCACAGCCTTGCACACCTCCACACCCCCACCCTACACGGCCCCAAACAACGGGCAGTCCTACACTGATTTTCCAATTTATCTGCCACATCACATCATGCTGTCCTATCCAAATGGACGTTCACCCTCTTGATTAACTTTATTCAGGCTTTATTTCTAGCCCAAATTTGTTATTTACTCCCATAAAGTTGCAAACATTATGTACTTGTATCTGGGAGGACTTCCCTCAACTATGGCTTTCTATAATCAGTGCAGAATGATTTAATATAATTAAAAACATAATTAAGATACAATGCAAGGTTAAAGAATGACTGACTTTTGACTTAAGCACAAGGACACACATTCTGCCCATGGAAAATGCTCTGGAAATGAGCTGTCAGGATAACGCGTGCCAAGGAACTTTTACTAAGCTCAAGCAGAAGGATTACGACCAAGTGATGGAGGAGCCAAAGCTTAAACAAAAGCTGAACTCACCTATGCTTCCCTTCCAGAGCTTTTCTTCCTTCCTCTCCTCAGCTATCTGGTTGCTGGTGAGCGAAGTCTGGCGCGAGTGCACACCTGTAGCAGCGGCAATGGAGGGCACGGACCGAGCTGGTCGCAGGCTGGCACTGTCAGCTTTCCCAGGGTCCTTTCGTGACCGCTGCTGAAGGACCTTGATCATGGCATCCTTCTCAATTATTTTGGCGTGGAGATTCTTTATTCTGCCAAAATATGAATGCTCTGCTTACAGGAATGAAAAAAGCATTCATATGGGCAGGTCTCCACACCCAGGGGCAGCAGGGAGGTCCCCAGGCAGATGCCCTGCTGCTCTATCCTCTCTGGTTTTGAGATACTTGGACAAGGCAACTCCCACCAGTTCCTCCATGGATAACCACGCACTTCAAAACAGACAGCGTTTCTAGCTATTAAGCCAAAACCCTTCTGCAAGGTTAACTGAACCCATCTATGCTATGGTTTTACTAACCCAGCAGGAGCAGTGGGCAGTATCCCGAGCAGGCTGCACATTGTTACATTCACAATACAAACACATAGGCAATTTTCACCCCTGTAATACATCAGGGCCAAATCTGGAAACTATGCTTTGGCAGACTGTTAGCCCCAGGATTCAGGTCTGTTGTCAGCTGGAGTAAAGACCTGCTGAAGTGAGTGAAAAGGTTCCTTTTGGTTTCTCTAAGAGGTGGTCTGGGCTCTTCCTTCTCCCTCACTGCTGCAGAAACAATCAGCACACAGTGTTCAGAGCTGAGCAAAGTTCGCTACTTCTCTCATACAGATCCTGCAGTCTCTCAAATCACTAAAAAAATGGGGTTATCTGAACTCTTCTCCAGGAATGATTAACACTAAATCACACTGAACATAATATTGAACTGAAAAATAACAAACGGTATTTTTCAAAAATTTGTACGCTGTGACAGTCAAATGACTAGCCTGACTGTGCTGTATAATATATAAAACAATGCAGATGCATTTTCTGAAGAAGTAAAGCATTTGTTTTCATCATCACATGTTTAATTAGCAATGTAAACACAAGATGCTAATCTATATTTATGAAGCCAGTGGCAAAACTCCACTACTTCCCTGGAAGCAGGAGTAACTTGCATCTGGGAGTGAAAAACAAAACCCAAATCCAATAAAAACAATCACTGATATTTTCTGCAAGCAACAAATACACCTTTTTTATAAAAGTGTCTGGAAATTTGTGTCCTTGCATGACAGACCACTTTTAATAGTGCAACAGCCTCTGTTTTGTAAAAATGTTGGGTTTGCCACAGAAGGCTTAACAGGAAGCTAGGGAGGAAGTTATCTAACAACAACAACTCTTTAATCCCTTTTGAATGCTGAAGAGCAAAACTAAGTCAAAGTGAAGCCAAGCTCATCCTTTCCAGGCATGTAGGAAGGAACAGAAGGGCATCCTGGTTTATCTGAACCCAGCCCCACCACCACAACAAGCAGGAATGGCACGGCACTCCTTACGTGTACTCCATGTCCTGGCAACGGCGGTTGGCTTGCACGATCTCCTCCTCCTCCTGCCAGCCCCGCACCTCCAGCGCCGTCTCGCCGTAGCTGCCATTGTGTGAGTGGCTGGGGGCCGAGGCATCCCTGGCAAAGAGGTTCACCACGGTGAGTCAGGCTCCTGAGACTGTGAGGGTGGCTTTTGCAAGTGAGTTTGAAACTTGCAAAGAAAACCCCACACCTACGTTCAAAGAGCAAGCTAGTGACGGTTGCCTGTCAAGCGGACGGCTACCTGGCATTTGGGGCATCCTGTTGCAGGCTACTCTTGGCTTGGGCTGGGTCATTAATGCCATTAATTTAACTGGGTTAAAGGAACAGAGAGTAGGCTAGAGCCACGGGTGACCCGTACAGGGCTAACAGCCATTCAGAAGGATAGGGTCAGACATCAGAGGGACTCACTCACTAGATCCCAAGTCAACAAGACTACATCATGAACCAGTAACAAAGCTGTACACTTTCAAAGTTGAAAAACAGCATAGGAATTGCTGCCTTGACTGGAGTGCAAAAGAAAAATCCATCCTGAATCATGCACCTAAACACATTTCAAATGGAAAACTCATTTTAGAATGTTTTCTGGGGATTTGGTTCCTAAGAAACTGGGGTGAGAAGTTAATTATCCCATCCTCCTGATCGCTGGGAAGTCTCATTGCCTTTTGCGCTTTTGGCCACCACGCTCTGACACAGACAAACTGGAGACAGATAGTCCAGACATATGCAGTGTGAATGGGAAAGGGTTTACACTAGGGCATGTCAGGAATGTCTGAAGGGAGGAAGTTAGTTCAGAGCAGGGAAGATACAACAGGGAATATCTGTCTTCCAATATTTACAAGGCTGTTTGAACATCAACAGTGTTCTGTTGTGCACCCTGTATGCCTGTGAAGGACAAGAATCAATGCAGGTAATTTGCAGTAAAGAAGTTTAGCTTAGCTATCAGGAAAAACATTTTAGTTTGAAGATCAATGAAGTGGTGAAAAAGGGGATTTAGGCAACAAAATTTTCCTTATTACAGGTTTTTAAAACTAGGTTAAACAACCTTGTTGCAGGCCATGGGATGGGTGCAGCCATATACCAAGTCCCTGCTCACTCTGCCGGTGTGCTGGGAAGAGCTGCCTTACCTGTGCTGTGTAATTTGGCACCTTGAGACTGCCAGAGGCCATTGCTTGAATCTGATGTCTAGATTTGATAACCTTTTGGACCTGGTCAGAAGGATAAATCCTGTCTTAACCAACTACTGTATTTCACTTGCATCACACCCTGGAGAAGTGCATTAACTCTGGCAGTGCGACGCAGCAGGGAAAGGCAAGCAACATCCAGCCTTAAGAAAACACCCATTTTGTATTAATTCCCTATGCTTTCCATGGTGAACAGAGCTGCCTGCTTGCAGCAAGGTCATCTTACCTCTCCGTTGCAGCTGTGGCTACAGCATTCATGGCAAAGTGCCGGATCGTACTCTCCTCCAGATATTTCTGCTCCCACTTGGTCATGTCAGCTTCCAAGGCCAGGATCCTCTCCTCCTTCTCCCGCACCAGCTCCATGAGGGCTGGGGCATTATGCTCTGGAAGGCTGCTTGCCTGGTAGCTGCCCTGCCTCTGCCAGTGGAAACAGTGACAGATATTCATGCCCTGCCAAGCGTGGGAGCTGCTGACCCTTTTTTCCTCAGTTTTCTGGCACATACAGAGACATCCCCATGTCTTTTGACAGGGGCAGGTGGAAACCCCAGGCTAAACCCCTTAGCTTTCAAGAGAACAGGTGAGTTGACCATATATGCAACCCTAACACATGCTTCCCCAGACCATGCTGACAGAAGCAGGGATTTGACTGCTACCTTGGATGTGCAGAGAATTCCTGGGATACCCCAAGCCAAGGGAAAAAGTAGGAAAAAAAGTTGGTAGGAAAAGAGGCAATGAAGCTTTAAAAGAGACTCTTCTTGCTGGGACTTCATGTCCATGGCTGGGCAGTGCCTAGTATGGACAGGCAGTTTTTTCCAGAGGGTTTATCTAGTAAAGCTGAGAAAAAAGCACCTTGTGACCTAGTTACATGGTACCCTGTTTAAAGCAGCAGCTGGGAAAATATCCCAGACATGCATTTAAGCTTGTCCCTTCTGGCACATTAGTTCTCTTGTGCCTTCAGGGGATGCTTTCTGTGGTGTAACAGCTAACTTTCTAACTAGAGGGGTAGTGCCCCAGGCACTGTGGGGTGGCTCCCATGGGACGCTGACAAGCAGCAATGGGCGTGTAACTCTTTACATCTATGCTGCAAGAAAAGTGCTTCTCCAGGCAGGATTTATTCCACCTAGTTACAGCACTTAATTAAGTCACCTAAGCAGCATGGGTAGCTACCCTGAGCTCCTCTCACTGCTGATGGAGAGTAGACATGGATGGAGATCCAGTCCTTGGCTCAGCAGACAGATGAGTGCACACTGAGGGGAGAGGCATAAAGCTCTGGGAGAACTCAGTAGAAATAAATTAATTTTTAAATAAAAAATGCAAGAGATTTGTTATACTCCATGGTGAACGGTATCATGCTAAAGAGGAAACCATGTCTCAGGAGCACTGGTTTCTCATTCATGCTACACCTTGAAGTTCCACTAGCAAAGCTGTACCATTGAAACTAGAGATACCAGGGAAGGGCTGCAGCCTTTACCTCTGGTGCAGCAACAACATGTTTCAAAGATGCTTTCTCGAAATGCAGTATGGAGAGGCCCCTGGGAACAACGGGTGTGACTCTGCTCCTGCAAAAATATTGTCAAATCTCTGGCAGGAAGGTACTATTTCGGAAGTGTGGTCCTGATCCACAAATGGTATCTTGGGACATCACGGGTGCTTGTCATCTCCTGAGTCAAAACATCTGCCAGCCCTGCACACTGAGCTGGCAATGCTGATTGAAAGAGTTTGTTTATTGGTCCCAATTTGTGTGTCAGTGATAAGGAAGATTTGTGATTTGGACTCAGCTACCAGAAAACCAGGGACAGAAGGGATTCTGGCTCACTGCCTCCTTGTGTGCTGGGTCCCTTCCGCTGACTCTGGTAAAAATGAGAAAAGAAAATCTCTTTTTTTTCCTCTGCAATGAGAAAATGTTTCAGTAGCTGTAACTTTGATAACTCAGAGATGACAGCTCTGAAGTGAAAAGCTGGGGTATTTTGATGCCACGTGATTCTCTGCAGCATTGTGGCTCATAAACAAACAGTATGGATAACAATAGTAAAAATACCCCCAAGTGTTCTCTCAAAGTTGATAGATGAGACAAGAAATTAAGAGTATCTTTCCTCTTAAAACTTACTAGATGGAACGGGTGCTGGCATTTGAAAACTATGCCAACCCAAAATCCAATTGCTAATTACAGTGCCAAAAAAATTTTTAAAATTAAACAACCTGTAAGTTATGGAGGAATTTTCTGCCAAAATGAACAGACACAGGCTGAACTCCCTTGACAAGGACTTCAGCGACAGGTCATCCCTGTTACTTAATATATCAATTTGTCTCTGTATCCCAGCCTTTCTTAGTTCAAGCTTTATCTTCACTTGAATTTTAGTTGTATTTTTCTCAAATGTTCTTTTCTCAAATGGCGTTAGCAAGTCATACCCCATGTAAGTCCTTTGTTAAACTGGAAGAGAGCTGGCTAAGGGGTAACTGAGAAGATTTCAACACCAAGCCCATGGTGGACTGGGCGAGAAAGATTTAACTTCTATGGCAGTAAGAAAGAGCCAAGATGAATGAGAAGGGTCTGCAGGGAGCAGCAGCAGAGTGACACCTTGGGAAAGGTGCTGGGGCACCTGCCCTGCCCTAGGGCTGCTGGAAGGAAGGGGATGCTCTCAGGTCTGGCCACCTTGTGACTCTGCAAACCACTGACACTGACCCTGACCGTAGAGCTATTTCCCAATGGCATCCTGCCAGCAGGATCAGCCCCTCTGCTTTCTGGCAGCACAAGCTCTGTGTAACAGCTGTTTTGGTGTCCACTAATGGCTTATAAATAAGGAAAGGTTATAGTAGCAGATGCATGTGATGACAGATATGAATGAGCCCTTCAAGAGTTCCAGGAGCATCATGCTTTGCTTATGCTGCTGGTTTTTCCCCAAGCTGTAGTTTGATACATTTAGCTTATCTGCTCACTTTCCTCCAGAGCCAATGCCCACATATTTGGCACTTGGTGCAGGCTGCAGCCTGGAAATCCTCCCTGCAATGTCCTCATGCCTTATTTTTTTTCCTTTTCAGAGACAACTGGACTTTGGGACTTAGGGATGAAGATGTTATAACAAAGGAATAACTGTGCATAAAATACAAGCATAACAATACCCCTCTAAGGACACAGGGCTGCCAAAAAACAAGGGGACACATAGAAATACATATCTATACTCCTAGCCCGTTCTGGACTGGACTGATATATAAATAATTTATTGTCTGAAGATGACACCACCTGGCTCCAGATCTGTCATGGGTTGAGGTTTCTGTGAACCACACACCTCAAGCTTTGCACAGAACAAATACAGGCTTAGGTCTTGCTCCTACCAGATCCCTCATCATCCCACTTGGCCTTTTCAGTGAAACATCAGCTAAAATTTCTGGGGTAAATCTCACGTGTACCACACCTTTCCTCTCCTCCTTCTGTGTGGAACTGATTTTTGTACAATCTGTCATTGTTAGAGAGAGAAACCTGGAAGTATATTTTCCCCTGTTTGCCCTTGGGCAAGGGAGCCAGGACATCCCAGCCCAGGTGCAAGCAGGGCTCAGCTATGCCCAGAGTCCCACAGCAGAACAGCCACAACCTCTGCTGAAGATCAGGAATAAGAATCATAGAGTGGATTGGGTTAGAAAGGACCTTCAAAGATCATCTAAATCCAGCCCTCCTGTCACAGGCAGGGAAAATTCCACAAGCTCAAAGCCCCATCCAACATGACCTTGAACACTTCCAATGATCCAGGACCCCATCCAAAGGAATGGTTTAGGAGGAAAGCCCAACAACCTGAATCCAAAAGCAAGGTGGCACCTGGCAGGGCTGCAAGTGACTATCTCTGTTAAAATCAACACCAAAGGCCCCATGCTGGGGCCCTGCTCATATCACCCTGTCCTCACCTGCTGCATCCTCAGCGAGTCCAGCTCTCGCTCCAGGCGTGTGCGCAGCCGCCGCTCCATCTGCTCCCTCTTCTCGCAGGCTGCCTGCAGCTGTGTCAGCGCCTGCTGCAGCTTTTCCACCTTCTCCACATAGGCCTGCTTCCTGCGCAGCTGTGGGGTACAGGGGGTCAGCAGTCTGGAGGGCACTGTACCCCACCCCGGGCCACTGGGACCCCTGTGCACTTGCAGTCATGCACTGGGCTTGAGCATGGCTTTGGTCATTTGTTTCCGAGAGTTTCTCGAGGGAAAGGATGGTGCCTATTTGATGGGCAGAGAATGTGCACAGCAGGCATTGCTGGGGCAGATCTACCCTTCTCAGAAGGAATGCTGCCCAGATCTTCCACCCACTGGGGATCTGCTAACCACGAACCCCTCTGGCCGTTTCTAAGCAAGAGCTGTCGTGTTGGTGGGATGCTCTTTGGGCAAACACACAGGCTGGACCCAGTTAAGAGGAATCCCCACGGGTTTTATTGACTGGTGACACTCAGCACACTGCCTGCACCCAAACAGAGGGGTTCTTTTTTCACTCCTGCATATTTGCTCAACCCAGATGGAACAAGCAGAGTGCCAGCAGACAGAAGCGCTCCACCTACTCCATCCTGCTCACAGGCTTGTCCATGCTGCTCTGGAGATGGGATGTCCTGGCAGCTAAAGCTAGGCCCTCTTTACGTCTATAATGCAATTACTGAAGGGCTAAACGTGACACAAGGATTTTGCAATGCAGGGTTTTACAGTCAGAGATTGCTCAAGCAGCATACCCCAAAAGGGGTATGAATTCCTCTTCTGTCACCCTAAACCCATCCATGTCACAAGTGAAGTGAAATACAGGCTTGCTCACAGCAAAAGCATAGCTTGGTCTAAACAAACCTCCCTAAAAAGTGGCACCAACAACCTCAGAGTGTGAGGCAGAGTGACCTCCTTAGCCCTGCTGCAATCTAGGCCAATGCTTACAGCTCTCTGGGCTTTCCATGAAAATTAATGAGATTATAATCCCCACTAGTCTCTGGCAGCAGCGTGAAGACTGCATTCCTCAGGAGCTCCCGACTTGGCAAGACCCACACAGAAGAGGCTTCTCGCTGAATGCGCTATTTTGGCAGTAGGAAGGTGTTTGTGTCACCTCCAGCCACACCAACATGCATCAGAGAGTGTTAGGGAGCTCCCCCAGGGTCTCTCTTTGGCAGTAGACCTCATCTGCTCTCCCATGTCCTGACAAATGCTGCAGGGTCCATCTGTATCACAGCAGCCACAACTTGGCTTTGGAGCAGCCCCCTAAGTCCCAGGGTTCACACACTCACACATCTGTGCCCTTGTGGGTGAAACGATGCTCATGTGTCCACCGCCTTCGAAAACAGTTTTGCAGATGTGTAACAAGACAGTTTTCACATTCATAAGTTTATAGGGGGGTTCTCGAGTCAATTCTGACTTTTCTATTCTCCATGTAGATTCATAAACAACAAAAAAAATTACCCATGCATTTAAAACACAGAGTATAAAATGTTGTCATTCAAATTAATTTGGGTTGCCAGTGAAGCATGGATCCATAAGGGAGGGGCAACTACGATCAGAGACATGTGACACTAAGCTCCAGCACCTCACAGAGACACACACTCCAAAAAACCCCAAAACTGGATGGCACCTGGAAAGGTACCAATCCATCCTCCTGCTGCATGGTAGGATCAACTGTACATAAAACCTGGCACGTATCTGTATAAGCTGTTTACAAAATCACCCAGGGGTAGGAACTATACAACCTATCCCTGTAAACTACTTCACAGCTTATTTTCCTTTACCGCCAGAAAACTTTTACCCTAATGCCTAATCTGGCTTTCTCTTATGCAATTTAAGCAAATTACTTCTTGCTCTGTTTCCAAACTGTGATCTACTAGAGCAAGAAGCATTTAATTAAACAATTCACTTCTTCACTAGATCAGCAAACTTGCCTGAACACTGCCCTTGTCCTGGGGATTAGGAAAATAAAGATAAAGAAGAGCTAAGGCTAAAAGGGGATGATCCAAGCAAATAAATCTGAGTGAAGATGAGTGGGTCTTGGAAAAATATCTGTGCTAGAAACATAACTCCAGTTTAAACAATCAAATTCTATAGATACGAGGCTTTCAGTACTGTCTCTCACAACATCCTCATAGGTAAACTCAGGAACCGTGGATGAGCGGACAGTGAGAATTGGCTGAACAGCAGATCCCAGAGGGTGGCACAGGATCTGGTTGGAGGCTTGTCACTAGTGGCATCCCCCAAGGTTCAATATTGGGCCCAGCATTGTTTAACCTATTAATCAATGACTTGGGTGAAAGGATAGATGCCTCCTCAACAAGTTCCCTGCAGATACAAAGCTGGGAGGAGTTGCTGATACCCCAGAGGGCGGTGCAGCCCTTCAGAAGGACCTCAACAGGTTGGAGAGATGGGCAGAGAGGAACCATCTGAAATTCAACAGGGGCAAATGCAGAGCCCTGCACCTGGGGAGGAATAACCCCATAGTCCAGTACAGGATGGGGACTGACCTGCTGGAAAGCAGCTCTGCAGAGAAGGACCAGGGGGTTCTTTACTGTGCAGGTGACCAAGCACTGGAACAGATTGACCAGAGAGGTTGTGGAGTCTCCCTCACTGTAGATAATCAAGAACCATCTGGACACAATCCTGTGCCATGTGCTCTAGGATGACCCTGCTGGAGCAGGGAGGCTGGACCAGACGACCCACTGTGGTCCCTTCTCATCTTATCCATTCAGTGATCCATGTTCATGTGCATGGACCGAAGCTCAGCCAACTTTTCACTTTAATTCTTCCCAGCAAAGAACAACTTCTGGACCCCAAATAAATCGTACAGCTGCTTTCTGAGCCCTCTCCAATTATTCAGTTTTCTATTCAAAGCATAGAACAGACACTGATTCCAGCAGCAGTTTGCTAAATGACATGTGGTGATAATACCACCTCCACATTTTGAATTAAATCCTTCTCCTAGCAGACACTCAGGATAATGCAGATTTACATAGAAGACTATCTTATGTTAATTCAACTTAGTAGCTACTGCTTATTTCTCAAGGCTTGATTTAAAACGCTGTTAATTACAGGCTGGTGGTAGAAGAAATCTGAGTGGATTTACAAAGCAGTGCATGAGCTAGAGCTCTGTTAACAATAATAACAGTCATTTTGATTTGACTGAATTCGTGTTTTCTTCAATATATTCCCAATTACAGTAAAAATCCCTGGTTTAAAATGAAGGTTTAACACTGCAACTTATCTTCTGCATATGTCTAATTAAGATCCAGCAACACTGGAGACTGTTGAAAAGGTGCTCTGATGAAGCAGGACAAAATGGAAAGTGAGTGCTGGAGCTTGGGCACATGCTGGCAGTCTCAGATTAATTGCACTTCACCCAAGCTGCCTGACACTGCCTTGAACAATGAAAACACAGCAGCTGGGCTAAAATTCATTTGAACTGCCCCTAGAATGAAAAAAAGAAGTTAAAAGGTACCAGATCAACACGGGTTTGTCAGGCTGAGGACTCTGACATATTCTGGCAAATACCGCTGCATCACTTTCATACATGTCACCTCTGAGATCTACCATGCCCCAGGCAGATTACCACCTCCCTAACACCTGCCATGCCCTGGGCAGGTTAGGAGCTCCCCAGAGGGGACATCTAACCTCTCCTCAGCTCTACCAGTCCACAATCCAGGACCCAGCAGAGGCACATTTCTGTCGGATGACTAGACTAAAACCTGACTAATGCCAAGCTCTTAGAGCCCTAAGGCTGAAAACATATTTGGTACAACACAGCAGGCATAAGGTAGGTTCTTGAACCACCTGCCTGGAAATCCCTGTATATACTTCTGCCTTCACTAGTCTCTACTCAGCAAGTCAGTGTTACCTGCCAATACCACACTGACAGTCTGTGGACCAGACACGAGCTAAACACGATTTCTTCCCATCCCCTGCAAGATGCCATGAGTGTAGAAGCAGGTGCTGCCACCTAAAACATTCCTTTATTCAGCCCTTTGTAATGAAATGCAAATAGAAAACCTCAGGTTGCCTTTAAGCCAAACAGTGCCAAGTGAATTATGTACAGATTAAAGATACGCCGGCTCCTGCAGCTACCCTAAAGGGACTGCCCCAAATACACCAGGATGGTGAGCAGGATTTAGTCCAACTAACAAAGGAGCAGTTAAACTTAATGTGATCCTCTTCTTGCTGCTGAGCGCATCCATCCAAGGAAATGGAGTTTTCAAAATCCTTGTAAACGGGGAGTCAGAATGGGCCAATGGTCAGGTACAAACCAGCAATGCCTTTGGCACTCACATATAGTACCTTAAATCTTCCAGACTCTTAAGTAAGCATTGGTTAGCCTAACAGGGGGTCTGTCATTGGGGTATCATTAGATACCCCAATAAAAAACATTCAAAAATCACTGAGGTCAATTGTCCCTTCATCTTTCCAAGACAATGAATGGCACTTAATTTAACTGCAGGTTTTTGGGAAAGGCTTTCTCTCCTCCTCACAAGACCCTTTGCATCCATGCACCCAGCAGACTTCTGTGGATTCCCCCCTGCCCCTGGCCAGCCCTGGGGAGGGTGCAGGTGGAAAATGAGGCTCTGAAGGGAAACAGAGCTGCCCAAGATCATGCCAACAGTCTGTGCCAGAGCCTGAACCTCTACCAAATCTGCTAGGGTAGAGGGTCACCAATGGCCTGCCCCTCACCAATGACCTGCCCACTCAGATAGTAAAGATTATGTTTCATTTACTTCCCATAAAACATTCTCCCTCTATTGGTCCCATGGACAGTGGTTTTAGGAGTCTAAAAGGTCAAAAAGGCCTGTTTTGACAGTCCTGACTGATCTGCTAGAATGCATAGACCTTCAAATAGTTACTAGATCCACACCTCCTGATTTGAAGGTCCTTAAGGAATACAATAAATGGAGACTTTCTTCACCAGTAATGGAGAACTGATAAAGTCACTCAGTTATAATTAAAACTGAGCATTATTTCTACTTTGAATTTGCCTAGTTTCAGCTTCCCCCTACTAGGTATTGTTCTGTCTGTCAGTTTAAAGAGGCCCCTGTGCCTGGGATTTCTCTTCCTATCTGAATACCTACTTTCATTATCAGGCTTATATGATTATTGCTTAAAGACCTCTCAGAGGTTTGGACTTCTTGGGTCTCACAGTATGATAGGTTCTCTTCAACTCTCAAATAAAACCTGTAGCTCTAAACCCTGGTCAGTCTGCTTCCAGCTGGATCGGCCAGATTTTATAAGATGCAAAGTCACCAAGCCTTGCACTGCTGTGTTGCTGTGCGCATTTCAAAAGCTTCCTGGTATTATTTGGCAAGAAATGGGATGCACTAACACCTCATGTCTGTATCACAGTCCAGGCCAGTGAGCAGTCAGTTTTTAATTCAATTTTTCTGTTAAATCCTACCATTACCTGAGCCACCAGCTAGTTGAATTTGATCTTGGTCCTGGTTACACATTGAAGGCTTTGCTCTAGACACATCAATGGTCTCCTTCGCTTGCTTGTTTGGCTCAGTATTGTATAACTATACATTTTCTCTATAAAAGGGCCAGTGCAAGGAAAACAGGAAGACCTAGCACCCTGTGGGTAGAAGAGAACCAGGACTTGGATGGAAAAAGGCCTAACCATGAGCCATGTCTATCCCCAGAGCACAGAAATATCGTCCATGCCTCACCTCCTCTTCCAGCTTGATAACCTTGGCTTGTGCATTGTTTAGGGCCTGGTCGAGGATTTCGATGTGCCTCCGCTGGTCCTCATTGGCAGAACGCACAGCTGCCAGCTCCATCTCCAACTTCTCCTTCTCCTTCAAGTGCTCTTTGTCTGAAAGAAAGACAAGAACAAGAGCCACTCCATGAGGACAGCTCACCAGGCCATACACCAGAGGTAACCTCCCTAGAAAAGCAAAAATCATGTGAAGCAGCAGCAAGTAGGGCCTTTACAACACAGTGCTGAGACACAGTGGGCAAGGAGCTTCTACTGCCAGGGCTCAGCCCCTCAGTGCCCAGCCTTATACCAGCAGCAGAAACAAGTGGCAGCTTGGGCTGCATCTGCACTAGCAGAGCTTGTGGATCCCAGCACTGTCTCACAGCTTTCCATTCTGCTGAAGTGCTAGCACATCCCATAGCAAAATTTTGGCTTGTACCAACTACCCCTTTTTTACACAACACCCTACATCAAGGGCTGCTTATAGCTGCCAGCTTCAGTGCTGCTGCCCTTCTGTAATGGGCAAGAAACCTCAGCCTCATCAATGTGGGCTGTGCTGTACCTCATGCTTTTTATTTGAAAGGATGGAGATCATGACATACAGAAAATGTGAAGAAGCCGAATAATAAACACAGATCTGTGCTGGACAGCCCGAAAATGGAAAGAGGGGAAAGCAGTAACTAAGGATATGACAGGAGGCCTCTGTACAGGCTTTCTCTGACCACGCAGAGAAAAGAAAGGCCCCATGGGAGCCATTTCAGCCCTATGGAGACCTGAAGGACTTAAGGATCCAATGACCAGTGCTCCCTCCTCTTAAGCATCACAAGCGAGACCAAAGCACATAGATAACCTCTGTGCTGAAAAATCATCCCTTTTTTGGTTAAGATTTAAAACAACATCAAAAAAATAAACAACTGGCTAAATTCAGTCAGCTCTGCTCACATCTTTGCCTTCAGCAACAAATTGCAGGCCCACCATCGACTTTGCTGGAAAGCTGCCCGGGGAAATGCTTGGCTCCATCTGCCTCTACCCTGACAGTGCTGAGAAGCCATTTCTGGGAACATGAGGGTCACAGGCCAATCACTGGATCCCTGATGTTAGAACACAGTTAATGACTGGAGTGAGCAGGGGATCAAGGTTTCGTTCAGTGACATCTGAGATTTCAAAATCTGGCCTTCCTTCTGAATGACAACAAAAACCGAGTACTTGGAAAGCCTTCAGGAAGGAAAATTTCCTCCAAAAATTTATTTGGCATCAATTAATCATTGTTTTGATTTTTAAAACATAGCATTACATAATTTATTAATTTTTAACTGAAAAGTTGTTTCAAATGAAAAGTTGCTTCAAAACCACTGAAACATATGAAATCTGCCTGTGAGGAGCCAATTCAGTTTTGTTATGCCTCAACAATGGTTGTCAGAAGCATGTGGGGGGAGGGAGTGTACACGTGCCACTTGCAGGAGGCAGCCAGGGGTGGAGGAAAGCCTGGTCTCAAGGAGAGCTCGCCCGGCAACACCTCACATGAGGCAGGCAGTAGGAGACACCGTGGAGGGGCTTCTCCAGTCAGGTCGCGAAAGGGTCTCCACCAATGGACAGCACAGGAAGGTTGGACTGGACCAATGGTCCCCTGCCAGCAGGGGGACTTGGTGAGGGGCCAGGGGGTTACAAAACCTGCATCAGGGCTTGCCACTGCTCTCTGGGGCTCTCTGGGGCTGGCTACTGTTCCCCGCTCCTGCTCGCTCCCTCCTTTGCCCTTGCCCCAGCCTGCCTGCCTTCTGGCTCACCTGCCCTCGCTGGCTCGCCCTCCCACCTGTCCTGCCTTCCTGTGCTCCTGACCGCTGCCTTGCCACTTCGCCCAACATCCTTGCCTGCTCTGCTGCCCCGATCCAGCTGTCACTGTCCACTCTGCCGCCCTGATCCAGCCAGTCACCGGGACCCTGCCCAAGGTCCTGCTCCTCCTGTCCGAGCGCCCACTCACCGCGTGTCCGGTGCCGTCGCCGCGGGAGCCGCACCTGTGAAGCCGTGCCTCTCCAGGAGCCGCGCAGGCTCGTTAAGACTCAGCCTGGCCACAGGCAGGCAGCGTGCACATCCCCTGCCACCTGGACTCCAACAGCACGGCCCTGACTCGCTGGTGGTAACTCCCTCTTTTTCCCTCTGTCCCCTCTCTCTTCCTCTCCTTTCCCATTTTCCTTAGTCTTGCTCTGTCTTTTCTAGCCCTCTTTAGTAGGGTATCTCCTTTTTATTTTGTTTTTCGCTACCAATAAACGGTTCTCAGATACAACATTTGCCTCGTTTGGCTAAATTTCATTCCTGACCATACATTTTTAAAAGAACTCCTCACAGTTCCCCACAGTGGAACAGAACACTGCCCCAAGCATCCAACCCATGCCACCCAAATGTGACCACTCAAGCTGGAAGCCCAACTATCCACCTTCCCCCAAGCAGGGTCAGAAAACTTCACGTGGCCAAAGCCACACCATTTCAGACCTGAACTACCCCCAGGAGGGCCACATTCTTCCTTAATGTCAGGTGGGATGAGAACAGGTTTAATTCACACACCATCAGCAGGTGCTGGCAGCGAGGTGAGATGTACACAAGCTGAGCCATGTGGAACAAGGCAAAAGTGGATGAGGTGAGCCCAAACTCACCCAGTTGTCTTCCCATTTATCCTAAAAGGAGGAACTCAGCACCTCATAACAAAAACTCCTAGCAGCAACACCATCATGCTGGTCACTGCAAAGCCCACAAGCAAAGCCCAGTGAGTGCTACGGAGACCACACCACTGACTGCAACCACAAGCCATCCTGGTGTGATGGTGGCCGCCTTCTTTCCTTGTTGGCAAGGGATTTTATATTAGACATGCAGACCTCTTCCTTCAATACAAAAATATTTACTTCAATCAGATTAGCCAGAAGGAACATTAAAATCTATTGTAGAAAAGTGTAAATCCAAGCAAATTATCAGTGAGCTAATGTCATTAGAGGGTGAGAAAGCTGGAAGATGAATGCTATTTCAGCCCTGCACTCCACCACCTCATGCTGGGACCACACGTGCTCTGCTCTGGATTTGAAACCTGTGTTTCGCATTACACATGGGGATAACACATAGCAAAACAGGACTTGGGATCTTCATTTTCAACTTCCATTCAGGGAACTTGAAGCCCTCAGCCTACACTGTTACATTGTGCTTTCTATCCCACCAAAAGAGGACAAATTATAATAAATACACAAAATAATCACCACTAGAAAGCTGGGAAGAAAAATTTCCAAAACAGCTCTCAACACTTCTCTACATCAGCTTCATCCTGTAAAATCCTGGAGGTACATTTTATAAGAACTTTACTTGCATTAATTTTTAGTGAAGAAGGACTTAGTCGAACATACCTTAAATTCTCTTCAAGTGCAAACAAGATATCCTTAAAGTCTAAAAATACTGTTTTACTATACTACCCTTGGCATACACCTTTTAAACTAAAGGACTCCAATTAATAACTATTTCTATGTTCTGGTGGGTAATTGTCACACCCCATTACAGAATAGCTCCCAAAAGGCTTCACTGTTGCAGCTCACAGTTGTAATCTCACAGCTTTCTACACACTGCCTCTGACTGTTGTACTTCCACACAGTGTAGATATTACACCCATACTCTGGCTGGGTAGAAGAAAGAGGATAAAGCAAGGAGGCTCCTTCAGTACTTCTCAGGCTTTCTGAGTTGTCAAGATGGGCAAGTACACCAAAAGTAAACAAGTCTTGAATATGCTTTGCAATGGAAACTTTAGACAAAAAGATACACTAAATCTGTGTCATCTCTTGCCTGTAACTCAGATGTGACTCCCACCTTAGCACACATTACATTCAAGTATAAGCTTATTTGACCAATTTAATGACCATCTCAATACATCCCAAGTTGATTTTTGCCTTCCTCTGATGTTGCAGAGTGACAACATGGACATCTTTAAAAGGCAGTCCTTGCTACTACAAAATGACCACTGCTGGCAGAAGAAAATATATCAAATTACAGCAGCCGGAGACTAATTTGGCTGCAGGAGATTTGCTGCAAACAAGAGTGGCTCCCATATCACATCCCTTGCGGCACTTCCAATTATTTGTCTTATGCAGCTTTTCATTTCCCAATGGGGGCTCTTCACTCACAGCTGTTAATTCCACAGATGCTTTCTGGTGACCATGCCTTTCCTCAGTGAAACCTGAAGGACTTCTTTAGTCTCTCATCAGTGTTGCAGCTCCTGACATGGCAAGTGTGTGGAAGAGCTCTGCCATCTGCCGTCCCTGGTCACAGGTGTACATCATGGCAGCTGCTGCCAGTTACCTTGGGCCAGCTGATGTACCAGGATGGGGCACAAGAGTCACTTCTTGTGCTCACCTAGATCTAGCTGTGTCCTAGCCAACTCCAGTGGCCCAACCTTCCTGAACAGCTAAGCAGCATGGCTGTGAGGCAGAGGATCAAGAGCAGGATGGGCCCTCATGCTGACAGTCTCCCCAGACTGACTGTCAGAAGGAATCTGAAATGAGGACAGGACCTTGTTGCCTGCTCCAAAGACCTTTCAGCAGCTGGTATCCACCCCATAAGCAAAATAAATGAATCAGTATTTACTCCAAGCAACCAAACAGGGAGGTATTCCACAGCTCTACTAAATTCTCTGTACATTAAATAGGGCCAGGCCCAGACATTGAGGTTTCCCTCCAGAAGAGCAGCAGAGCTACTGTCCATCTGTCCAAGCCTCACTCAGTCCTCTGCAGCTGTGGTTTGATGCTGACAAAGGAGGGGAGGGAGGATGGGCCAAGGGAGGCTTGGAGCAGCAATGCAGATTATTTCCTGATTACTTCCTGTCTGGGAACATTTCTTTGCCTGGGATATTTGGGACAGAGATATATGCAGAAATTCGTGGCACATGAACTGAACACTTCCATGAAGCATAAGGCTCTATCAGCACACTGCTAAAACTGTCCATTCATCCCCACTAACAGATGCAGAGCCATGTGGATGGGCACAGACCTCAATCTGTCTCAGACACTTGAAAAAACAGTGCTCCCCCAGTTCAGAAATCCCCCCCAAAAAATATACAAAATTCTCACATTCCACCAAAGCATATTTTTCCCAAAATACGACATTGTAAGCTTTCTCTCAGCCCTACGCCCTTGAAACCATCCTCAATCTTCCTGCCTCTCCTTTTCCACAGCATCTCTTAGCCTCCTCCTAAGTGACTCTTCTCTCCCGTATGGCCCCATATGCCTTCATCAGTTGTTGCTTCATGGCTTTCCTTAAAACAACCCTTTTCCCTGACAAAACATCACATAATTATCTTGAAATTAACATGGTGTGAGTATTTTCCAGCCCCTGATAGAACAGTAGCATTTCTCTTAGGCACAAATGCGTAGCACTCAATACTTCGAGGCATGTGGCCTGGCTTTGTGTATTATTATTGCAAAGAATAAGATTTTTTTTGTCACCTCCGGTCTCCATCTCAGAGCACATGACTGCTCTGCACTGTTGCACTGCTAATGGAAAGCTCTATGAGGAGCTGAGAAATGATTCTTGAACATCCTGCCTTGCCAGATTTCTTTTTTCGGGAGTTTTTCCTATTACCGGAGTTTTACCATAGAAAAATTGGTGTACAGCATTACCAACCTCAAGAATCTTATCTTTCTTTTTTCAGCTCATCACCAGAGTGGCTTAAAAATGACAACTTTTAGGAAACTGCTGATGCTGGAGTCTTTTTATATAACTTGGGTCATGTTTCCAGGCTGTCTTCCACAAACATAGGGACTAGAAATCTGCTTTTGCTTTCCTCATGAAAATTAAGATTTGCATTTACTAATCTGCATTTACTTAATAACCTGCTACTCTTAGGAAAAAAACAAAACAGCCATTTCACAACAAACTTTTTTCTCTTCTTCTAGAAATGACTATTTCAATCTCAGTGTATATATGGCAGCTAAAACTCAGTTTTCTTCCACTCAGTTTTCTTCCTCTCAGTTTTCTGTGTGTGCATCCTATTAAAAGACACGAGGAAGATACAAACTGAGCTTGCAAAAACCCCCAGGTCAGCAGTGAAGTGCAACCAAACCCCAGTCAAGGTCTGCCCCTGCGGAAGACTCCCAAACACACAAACATCAGCATATAAATGCAGTCAGCAACAGAAGATTTCCAAGCAGAACCTTTTATGGACTCTGAGAGGGGTGTTTTAGGCAGACACCGTGATATTGAGGTCAGTACTGTGCATGTCCCAGCAGCCCAAAGAACATGACTGAAGAGGACCTGCTTTACATGTGCCCATTTTTCTATTCTTGGAAGCACTCTGCATTGCATTAGTAACATTTAGCTCTCTGGCCTTGCCAGGAGACACTCCAAGCATCCAGACCTTCTTATGTGATAGGATCCGAAAAGCTATATTTGTTTGTAAGCTGTGAATTGATTGCAGCAGTATGCTGAGTGCACAGCGCAAAGTTTCACTGCTAGATATTTATCAGTAGAAGCACAGAGCATGTTTATTTTCCATGAACTGGAAAATAACTCAAATTGATTCCAACCTGAGGATTTAACTCCTCCTTGTAGCTAATAGCATATAGCAACACTGCCAGGCTGTCTCTATACAAAGAGAGCAGATCTCAGTCTCCAATTTCCACTGAGCAGCTTATCCCATTTGAACTCCTCCCGAGGATGACAAGATTTATACAGCAATGCTATTTTCTTAACAGATCATCCTGCTGGATTCGCAGCAGTATCTACACTCCTTTATGCCATTTGCTAATATGGCAAAGCTAACACGTCATGGAAAAGATCACTGGATTCTCTTCTGGTTTGTGCACACATGTACCAAATGATCAGCCGTGCTGGCCTCATTGCTGCTGGTGGGAGCCAGGAGAAGGCTCTCCAGCATTTTGCTGGAGCACCTGGTGGACATTATAGGGCTGGTGATGAGGCATGCTGAGTAGTACCAAACTCTGCAATGCTAATGGAGGTGGATGGTTCTCCACTGCAGTTGCAGCTCATCCTCCAAGCAAGCTCCTGGTGCGATAATTTAAGCAATGGGATTTAAGCTCACAAGATACTGCACAGCTTCCAGGTGGCCAAGCCCTTCTAGAAGCATGCTGAAGATACTTAGGATACAAAAGAAGCCACACATTGCCACACAGCATCCGGATGCTCATGTCGGATGGTCGCACACACATCAGTGCATGGCAAGGAAATCAGCAGCACTATGGCCAGTCATTATGGGAGCCTACTATGTATTGGGAATGGATGTTTTCATAGCAATAAAAGTTGTAAAATCTTTGTCACTTCAGTCCTTTCTAAAAAGCATGGTCCAGCTCTGCTCTTTCTGCTGTTAGTCAAACCATGGCACTGACAACTAGTCAGCAGAGCTTGTGCTGGGCTTTTCCCAGCCAAGAGAAGAATCTGGCTTCTCTAAAAAGCATGCATCCCTGGAGATTATCTCTACAAGCAACACTTCACAATTTCAGATAAATATTTATCAAAAATAAGCTAAGTTGTGTTACCATTAACTCCCACTGCTTGGTTCTGGTGCTCAGAGAGAAAAAACCCTATCCTAAACAATCCAGTCTGCAGCTTAAACAAGAGTATGTGATGAATTAGCTGAGTACAACCAAGCCACAAGCACAATAACAATTAAGAGCAAAGTATTCACCTCCACTCCACCATGTATATATGTGTGCATATATATATGCATATATATATATATATCTATATCTCTATCTGTATCTTCCAAACAGATAAGCACAGTACTCACTCTGAGTGGCATAAAGGCCCTCTGTTGCCTTATCCTCGTGCCCGTCAAACTCTCTGCTGGCCAGCTGCCTATTGGCTGTCTCCAGTCGTTCTGCAAAAAACAGGAAATACTTCAAGTATAAATATATGTATATAAAATTGTAGGCCAACCAAGAAAATAAGACGCATGCCAGCAGAGCAGCATAAATAGACTCTCTGAAGGAGGACATTAAAATGGAGGCTGACACATACATAAAAGATGAGGCCTTTGACCTCTTCCATGAAGCTGTGTTATTCAGATTCACAGAAACTGGGGGGAAAGCCTCTGCCATTCACAGCTGACATGCCCAGGCAGTCATCTCTCACACTATTCAAAATGCACAAGGCATCTGTAATCTGAATTACTCAGCTTTGCAAGGGGATGGCTGCTTTCCTGCAGTGAAGAGCTGCCCCTGGTGCAGCAAGACATCCGGGGGAAAGGCAGCCCCCAGCCCAGTGACACCACTCCTTGGGGATGTCCTGGGAAAGAAGGCATCTTCTGCAGCCAAGGACAGCTTCCCCTGGGAAGGTCCTGCCTTCAGAAACTTCCCCCCTTCAAAAAGACCATGTGACCCACCTTGCACCATCGCAAAAAACATGTCAGCTTGCAGAAGGCACCTCACTGCATGAGCAGTGAGTACCAAAGTACCCCCCATCAGGAACCTGGATGGGCAATAGTTACCCAACATATCCTCCATTTCCTTTCTCAAAAGGATACACCCTCAATTTTAAGTTTTTTAAAAAAGATATACCCTTTGATACTCACTATTGGTCTGTGAAGCCAATGACCTTGGAGATTTACGGCTAACACGGCACTGTTCTACATTACAGTTTGCTCTTCAGCTCATTACGAGTGGACAGGACACTGTGAGTGGTGGCCTTGCTGTCAAATCCATATTTTCAAGTGCTGAACACAAAGGCACCATCTGGAGCTGATTCTTACACTTTGCCAGAAGGTTTTTTTGCCAGCAGGGGGGTGACAGCAGTTTTGTCTTATGCCAGTGATCAGGGTCTTATTTCTCACAACATGTATCGAAATATTGTGTGAAGCCACTCCTCTAAAGTCTGCTGCTCTGGAGCTTGTAAGTGAAACACCACGTCAACCAGAGGGGAAAAAAAACCACAAGCAACTGTAACGTACCACGGAGGTCCCTGTTGAAGTCATGAAGTCTCCTGATTTCTCCTTCAAGTTTGTTTCTCATCGCTTTGTCCAGAGACTCCCTCTTAGTGGTGGTTTTGACCAAACCCTCGTAAGCTTCTGAAATCCTCTGAATCTCTATTTCAAACTGAAAGGAGAGAAAGCTCCTGTTAAAGCCCTGCAGGAATGTGTCCCATTCCAGTGTTTGCCCAGCACATTCCAATAAGATACAAGGGGTCAGGGCAATGCTCATGTCCAGTGTCACGCCAGCCACCAACTCTGCAATGACCAATCTCCCTGGCAGAGAATGGCATGAAGCCCCAGCAATGCTGGCGGCTCCTGCACTGGGGACCCCTGTAAACACCCTGTGGGGCAGCTTACCATGTCACGACACCCCATGACATCCCATTGACATCCCAAAAAAGCTTGAGGTGGGCTAGACTTGATGGAACTGCTTGGCTGCCTTTGGTCTATGACCATGATGACTGCTTTAATGCCATCCAAGACGAGAAAAAACAGGAAATGGTGTACTTGTGCAGGCTGTATTCGCTCCTAGAAAGGGTGTAGGAGGCAACATTTATTATGCAACAGGTCCCTGATCCAAAACTTATATCTGACATCTGAATGCCACCAAAAGTATTTTAGGCTCAGCTCTGGCCTCATGTTGCTTTTAAACTATTGTGATCCACTCCTTTCCATCCTTGACTGAAGACTGCTTTATACAAGAGAAACTCTCTATAACAGACAGAACCAATTGTTTTGGGTTTTCAGTCTTCTTAACTTCATCTCCTTGAAATCTGACAAACTGCAGGCAGGGTATGCAGAGGAACCCCTTAGCAGTGAACTCACATCTTAAGGCCTGAGCCCAAAAGACTGATGCAAGAATAGTCCTGGGTAGAGTTTTGCTGTTCAGCTCAATCCATCCAACTCTTTTAATAAGAAAATGTCATGTTAAGTGATACAGCTTTGGTAAAATCATTGCTGCAGAGATGATCAGCACTGGTGTGGGAATCTGTTCCTCCATGCCTGGCCCTTGTGTTTGTGGAGAAAGGCTTGATAATGTGCACAGGCTGGTAAACCTAAAGACATATATAGCCTCTCACATACCTTTCTAAATCTGGCACTTTTTTGGCCTCTTGAGTCATGGGTGGGACAGATTCATGATTTCTGAAGCCAGGGTGCAAGCTCACCTCTACTTGCTGTAGAGTTAGGTCCCTCTCAGTAAGCTTCAGGCATGATTTTCCAGCTGCAGCACTTGCAGAATGTAAGGTCCAGGGACAATGGAGCTGTCACCCCACTGTCTGTGTAGGAACCTGCAGCCAGGCTCCAGCAGCCTGGACCTGCATTTCCCACGATGCTGGAGCCACTCTGTCAAAATACAGCCCATGGGCAGGCAGCACCTCCAAACCATGCACCATGGAAAGCCTGGCACAGCCATGATGGGGAAACCTGATTACCTTCCCCAATTTCTGCTTCCAGCTTGTTCATAAGCACAAAAGCTGAAACAAGTGGGGAGGTTCAGACTAGACATGCCAAAGCATTTCTTTACTGAGTGGCTAGTCAAACCCTGGGACATGTTTCCTAGAGAGGTGTTTGATGCCACAACCCTGTCAGTGCTTTAGAGGCATTTGAACAATGCCCTTAGCAAGATTCTTTAATTTGGTTCACTCTGAATTGTTCAGAGAGTTGGTAAGCCACTATCTTCAGGAGAAGATGCTTTCTCCAGAGAGCTCCTACCACAGCAAAGCAGATTTGCCAGCACAGAAGTGGGTTTCCACAGCTTTGCCCAATGCTGCTGGTTCCACAAGGGCTCTGCCTGGCCCTCTGTATGCCGGTATTTCTCAAATCACATCACCACACAGACTGCAGCCCTGGAGGCAAAAACTTGCTGTAGCAAGTGCTCCATCAGCACTGAACAAAATTAAAGGAGAGCAGAAGAACAGCCACAAATTGTGTTGGCATCTCTCAACAGCTCTGGGATTTCCTTCTCCTTCTTCCATGGAGGAGAAAAATAACAATTCAGCCTTTTCTCTGCCTGGTAGCTCCTGGAGCCAACCCACTCAAACAACCCACACATGTGGCATGGGGAAGAGCCAGCCCAGCCTGGCAATTAAACTTCAGCAAGGTAACACCGCTCAGAAAAGGGAAAATCATGCAAAAAGCTCAAAATTAAATGCACACAATTGCTCTTCCAACTCTTTTTAGGTAACAAAACGAGGCAACTCATCAAACAGCAGAGGGATTAATCACTACCTTGTACGTCTCTACAAAAAAGTCTGCTCACACACAACTGAGAATATGACAACTTTCAGAGCTGATCTCTTTGTAGAAATGCCCAGGGAGTCCTACAAGTCAGGCTGATTTTCTCTAACTTCTCCTATTCTGTAATGAATAAAAGTGATGGGAAGGTGGTGCTACCTAGAATAAAACTGTTATCCACAAACAAGTACTCCTTCCTGACCTTTCCACAAACAAGAGGGAAGAGTTTTCACATCTAAAGTACGAAATTTAACTCAATCACATTTTCAGAGGTGATGTTCAGCTGAAACTGTGGGAACAGAGGAAGACCTGCCCTGACCTTGTGTTCAAACACGGCAAAAGCAGCATGGGAGGGATACCATGTGTTAGAGATTTGGTTTCCTGAAGAAAGAATGCGCTTGAGTATGTGTTTCACTTTAATACTCCGCCTACATTCCCCCAAAGTCAATGGGACTCAAGTCCACACTTTATTGGCTGAAGTGAGACTTCAGCCCATGCTTGAGTACTTTTCTGTTGGTGTCTGATGCAATCGACTTGCAGGGCATCCAAGATAAAGAGAGAGCCATTTCCAAGAGTGAAAGAAAACTGGAATATTTATAGGGCATTACACTTAAATACATTTTACTGAACAATGCAGCTTTTGTAGAATTAATAGCTGGAATATTTCTTTTTGCCCACAAAGGCCACAGGGAAGTCAATATTAAAGTTTTTGCAGATTTCTTCCCGAATAGTTGATGTTCCTGTGAAGATTTTTTAACTAAGTTTAGAAAATTGTGTGAATAAACTCAGCTCATCTTGTTGCAGAGAAGGAGGCAGAACAGACAGCAGCTACAAAACACTTGGTCTTTTTTCCAATCTGTTTGAACAGATTGTCACAAATTTTTCCCAAAGATGAGGCTGGGAGATGGTCTCTCAGAGCTGCTGCTTCTCCTGTGAAGGGTGTCTCCAAGCACACCCTGATCCATTCAGCATAGAAAAAAATTGATCTCCTATATAGACTCCTAAATTCAGAGAGAATTAGTCTAAGCTCAGTCTGCAGTCTAAGCTCATTTGTGTATAAGTGGAGGAAAGACATCAGTGAAATAGTAGTGCAGGGTCCTAAATAAGTTATTTGATCCAAGCCCTAGGGACCCAAAGCCAGCAGATCAGGGGAGCATCTCTGCTTTGCCTTCAGTGAGCCTCAGTTTTAAGCAACTTCTACTTTGTTTGATGACCCTTCATCTTCTCACCCCAGGCAGTGTGCAAGATATCACCCTTCTCCACTGAAAAAACCGGCACGCTTACAAAAAAGAGGATGCAGGATCTCTCAGAAAAATGGGGTTTGAGCAAAATCTTTACCAAATGGTTCTTTCAGATAAGGGGGCAATGATTTTAGAACCAACATGTTCACATGGATGTCTAAAATCAGTTCTTAGAAACTCAAAGAGCAGTCACTGAAAGCCTCTAAGATGACCCAGTTAATCCATTTCCAAACAATGGACAACCCCACTGGTAGCTGTTGAACTTTTAAAGAGTGTGGAGCACCACACGAGCTTATTGTGGTGGACAAGATATGCTTGGGACAGATGTGGATGTGCTCTTCATATGGTTCTCACCTGCATCTCTAACCCCTGTGCACATGCTGCAGGACCCAGATGCACCAGGAACATACTGCCCACGGGAGACTTCCAGGGAAAGCTCCAGTGAGGTCAGCATGGAAGGATGGAAGGGGAAAATATCCAGTTGAGACATATCTGATGGGCTGCCCTGTTTCACCCTGAAGGCAGTGGAGCCCACAAGGCACAGGATTACCCTTCTGGGAGACCACCATTGGGAGAGGCATTGGTTAGAGATGGCCACTGGTGCATCCCCATTGCAGTGACACAACTATGAAGAACAGCTGCCCAAAGGCAGAAGCACCAAGATGGTTAGCCTGGCCAGGCCCCATCCCAATCTCTACACCTACCTTCTGCAGCTTGTCTGCCTTCTCATAGTACCCCTCCAGCTCCTGCCGCAGCACGTGGTTCTCCTCGGAGAGCATCTCTACCATCTGCTGCGCCCGCTCCACGATGGCAAAGGCGTCAGGCGTCAGCTGCTGGCCCGGCAGCGTCGGGGTCTGGGCGGCCGCAGGGGCCGGCAGCGGGGGCAAGGAGCCTGGGAGCAGAGGGCCGGTGGTGGCCTGCGAGGACATAGGGCTGTGCTGCTGGGCCGGTGGCGGCGGGAAGGGCGGCTGGCATTGTCGGCTGTGGGAAAGCACACATGGGGGAAGTGTTAGAGCCGCACACCCTCGAAATGCTCATGGGAGCTTTTACCTAATGACTGCATGGTTTATAAATAGTGCTATAACTGGACAGTCACGACTCCTAAATACCAACAATCGCAGCAGAGACTGGCTAAATTGTCTCCTCGCCTGCCCTTGACAGTGACGTATACATCTGGCATGAACGGATAAAGGAGGCACTGACTCAAAACCAGCATTTTTGCCTAGGTGTGCAGCTAATACTTCAGCAGCAGCCAGCCTCTCCCTGACTCCCCTTCCCACAAACGGCACGACTGAGAAGCACAAGCTGGCAGGCTTGAAGAAAACACAAGGGATGCATTACTCACCCTTCAAACACCGCTCCCTGCCCAGAGCAAGACCAGCGGATCAGCCGAGTTGGGAGGCGAGAGGAAGGGATGTGAACAAAGCAGCATCCCTGAGTGGCTTTAGCAAGTGGAAGAGGGAAGGGCTGCTGCGGAACTGCTGGAGGCACAGCCCCGTTCAATCACAGAGAGCCATGCAAGCCATCTTCCAGTGGGAGACCTCATTGTGTCACTCCCCGATTAAGGGCATCCATCACCCACCAGATTCATGTCAGGGAAGAATAACAAGTGAGCTGGTGGTGGATCTGCTTGTGAGCTAGGCTTGCTGTCAGCAGGCAGCTCTTTAATTCACCTGAATCATAATTTGCAATGGCTAGAAGATAATCCAGGAGGATGTCTTAGCAGTGAGGGTAACCCTCTGGCTGGCAGCCAGGTGGGATCAGAGTCCCTCACCCGACCGATCTTCATCCCTCCATCCACTGCAGAGGCAGCCTTGAATCCTCGGCCAGGGGAAGCAGCCCCATGCAAAATCTCACTGTGCACAGGCTGAGCCACTCCTCAGCCCTGATGCCAAAGCTCTGGAATTTCTACACTGATCTTGTTTAAGAGACTCAACCCAGACCATGTGGTACCGCAGTGTCAGGGCCCAGTTTGGCAGGAAAATAAGCTGGCTGCTGGAACCCACCTGAAGTCTGCAATCAGGCACCTTCCGGAATTTGTATTTTAACTTAACCACAAGCTATTAGGCTTGTTGTTGATATCATTACCTTTATTTCTGTACCCTACACAAGGCACAAGACATAATGAACAGACATATTTACCCCACTGGGCCTCAAAGATCCAGGAATGCTATTTCTTAGACAGACAATCTTGTGCTATATAAATACATAGTAATTATGGTTACTGTTGTCTTCAGCACCTACACAACTTCTCGAAACAGGGTTTTCAAAAGCCTCACTGTTGGCCTAATTCTACTGACAATAACCCACCACTTCCTTCAACTGCAGCAGAATAAAGCTGAAAAGTAAAGGCAATTTTAAAATCCTGCCCTAGAAAATGAACAGCACTGCTCTAACAAACTTGTCCCTGCCAAGCCACACGACAGCAAAGAAAGCCAGCAATTCAGCCTTAATCTTCTGTTCAAACTAGAGTGAAAGTAAATCAGGCTATGCAGGCCCCCAGACAGAGCACACACACTGTACCCCACTCCCATCCCAGCTTTGCCCAGTGCATCCACTCTGGCATAGAAAGATACTGAAATGGAGGAAACACCAAACACAAGCACGTTGCTAACCTGGCCAGAAGGACAGACCCGTGTTCCTGGGAAGAAGATCCCAGCAGAGCTTCAAGCAGCCAGCACTGAGGAAAGCTGTGCTGAGCTCAGTCTGGCCTTAAACATGCTCTAAGGCTGTGTCTCTCCTGTAAATTAAACATCCATGAGGCAGCTCAGGAGCACAGGAGAGGGGCCATTCCCCCTGCGCAGCTCACAGGGCGAGAACGGTTTATTCTCAGTCCCAGGCATCTTAGTTCTCTGGCAGAGGTGTGGGCTAATAACTAAGGTGCTAAATGTCTACTAAAAGATGATAAAACTTTCCAAAAGACAGGAAGTCAGGGAGGTGCTGTATGACACTTCACAACAAAACACACAGGAATTCACAGAATGGCTTGGGTTGGAAGTGCTCTTTAAAAACCATCTAGTCCAACCCCCCTGCCACAGGCTCAGACACCTTCCCCTAGCTGAGGCTTCTCAGGGCTCCAACCGAGCTGGCCTTGAACACTTCTCATGCAGCACAGAACTTCTCTGGGCAATCTGTTCCAGTGCCTCACCACCCTCAACATAAAAAATGTCTTCCTTATATCTAAACCTCCCATCTTCCAGTTCAAAGCTGTTTCCTATTGTCCCATCTCTACAGGCCTTGGTAGAACAACCCTCTCCAGCTTTCTTACAAGCCTCCTTTAAGTATTGGAAGGCTGCAGTAAGATCTCTCTGG
This sequence comes from Falcunculus frontatus, assembly GCA_013398115.1. Classification (NCBI taxonomy): domain Eukaryota; kingdom Metazoa; phylum Chordata; class Aves; order Passeriformes; genus Falcunculus; species Falcunculus frontatus. The sequence continues at coordinate 3,103,031 of VZRV01001168.1, read as the reverse complement.
AGCCTTCTCTTCTCTGGGCTGAACAACCCCAGACAACTCTTAGTCTATCTTCCTAAGAAAGGTGCTCCAGCCATCTGAACATGAGCATAGCTCTCACACCATCCCTACACTCCCCCTTTCCCTCTGGTGCTCCAGTGTGCAAACCTGGCAAGGGACCTGATGCCTGTCGTGGGACTTAAACATTATTCTGCTCAAAAATCTGAACAATAAATAACATCATGAGTGAGGGATGTCAATCACAGTGCAAAAGATGCTCCACAAGAGAATGTGAACTCAGACAAGCACATGACACCCCCTCAGTGCTGCTGACAGCCGGTCTGTGCTTACATGTTTTACCACAGCAATGAATACAGCTAAGTGTGAGCTTGTTTGTCTTTACCAAAAGAAAGAGCACAACTGGTTTTATGCAAGTAAAAGCCCAACTGTCTGGATACAGTTACACCCCTACAAAGACAGAAGAAAGTAGATTTGGAAGATTTGATGCAGGTACAGATTTTCTCACTTCTTTATGGGAATAGCGTAGAGCAATAGAATTAAATTGATCTCTGAATCTAAACCAGCGGAGATACAGCAATCTTTCTTTTTCATTATGAAGCACAGCAATCTTTGTCCATAGATTCACCCTTTAGACCCTTGCATGAACTTTCGACACTGTACTTTTGGGAAATCTTACCCTTTCATCAATTTAATCTTTTCTCATCACTTTAGTCTGTCTAGCTTTACACTACAGAGGAAGGAAAGACCACAGAGATCTCTATTTTCTTGAACTGCAAATGATTTCTTGAGCTCCTAAAGATTTACACCCTATAGCAGCAGCCAGCCACCAGAGTCTCAGCAGCCATGGCCAAAGGAGAGATTCTGCAGTTTTTTCTAGCTTGGAAACTGAACAGGTACAATTGACTTTATACCTCTTGATGCACAGCTGTTTAACAAAATTAACGTTTCTGACTTTCTTTTTCCTTGTTTAATCTGTCCCAAGTTAGTTCTGACTTAGCCAACTGCAAAAACTCTGAGTATATATATGCAATAAAATAAACACAGCAATTCATATTAACAAATCAACATTTGCAAATATAGGAATGTTATAACGTCAGCTTAGTTCCTGTGCAAATTCTCATGTAAAGCTCCAAAGAAACACAGCAATTGGGATTATCCTGAGGTCCTTTGGGCTTAGTAAAGAATGACATTCTCACAATGCTTCTACTGTATTTTAAATGTTGATCTTACTCTGCATTAGAGCAGGTTAAAATCTTTCGGCCAAACACATTCTCATCAAAAATTGTCCTTCTTAAAAGCATGTGACTGTGGAACCTTATGAGCTTTTGCTATCTCTGTAACATTTCAGCTGCATTTCTATTAAAAACATATTTTTTTGTTAACATTATTGTAGAAGTAGGGCCTCCATAAGCTTCTGCAATGTATTCTAAAGAAGGAAAAAAAGAAAAAAAATTAAGGAAGGTAGCTTTTTTAGTAAGAAGCACCAGCAGGCAGTGAGGCTTTCAAGGGCTACCGTGCTGGGGTCACCAAGCACTCTCTTTCTTTTCACAGATGTATAGCTTGTGATATATATATAATAGCTTACTACCTATAGCTTGCAATACAGTGTCTTCAGCAAAATACTTGACCATGGACCTCACTTTCATAAGAAATCCCTTAAGATTTTGAGGCTGCCCAAGCCCTCAATTTAGGCATGGTCTTAATACTCCTCTTCTACTGGCCCATCTGGGAGCAAGAATTACCAAGACAGAGAAATTTGGGGACTATTTGTAGTTTTATGTAGGAATAAGAAACCTGGAAAGGAAAATTAATGATAAAGTCCACTTGGTGCTGATGACCAGGAAATCATAAATACAGAAGAGATGTTGTTGGATGATGCAGCGCAGTATTAGTAATAAAAGGAAAATGCCTGTAAATGCTCTGGAAAGGAAATTCCACCTCTGCCTTGCTACAGGTACCGTGAAGCTCTCCTCTGTCTACGGATGGAAAGGGGCCAGTGGAGGAAGGACTTTGTTTCCAACAAGCCATGGCATTTACATTCATAATTAAAATGCCCTCCTCTAACCTATTTAGCTCATCTTTCTCTGAATCCTCTCTGCCTTCCTTTGCCTCTAGGGCAGACTGGCCTATTTCATCTTTCAAAGACTCTCCCAAGGAACTTTATCTCACAACTTCACGAATCTACTGTGAATGCTCTGGCTGAGTCAGCGATGAGAATAAGGCGTTTCTGGGGTGCAGTTCTTTGAAGTTGCCTTAGGCTTTTACCTTACAATGAGAGTAAAAAAGTGTGTGAAATGTGCTTATTCCTGCCCATTGACTGGGAGCTTTCAGTCTGGATACTAACCTTAGACCCAGGTGTCTACCTGATTTCATTATGATTTCTGCAGTCACGAAGCAGACTTCAAACACTTCTGTCTCACTGTGAATAACATGGAGGAAACAGTATTATGACCATGCAGAAAAAAACCAGGATCCTGGCAAAGTCAGCAAGCCCAGTCTGATGGTCATGGTGCAAGGAAACACAACTATAGATCCACCACTAAATGGTGATACAGAAAGAAATGGGAGAACATTTGCCATAGCGCAGACATGGCTCTCATGGTGTTTTCTGTCTTATGGAATTAGCTAGAGTTGCACGACATTGGAAACACAAGTGTTTGTTTCAAAAAACATTTTGCAGACTTGGACTCAACATCTCTTGAATTCACTATTTTGTTGGTGACATTTGTTAGTTCTGGAAAGACTTGGCCCAGCTTCTTCGGCACGATTACATAAAGATTTTGCAGGGCAAAATTATAATCTAAAAAGACATATGCTGTATCAAACATATCCTCGGTAGTTAAGAGAGGGACAGGATATTGTATTTCCTCACGGAGATCCACACTCAGAACATGTTCTCAGCATAAGGAAAAGTTGCCTTCCTCAACCTCTGCACTTCTAGAGGAACCAGCTGGGATAATAATAGAGAAGGGGAAGGAGAAATGACATGGGCATCACCCAAGCTGTGGAAACAGCTTCCTTTCTCTTTCATTTATTTTAATGTAAGGCATATTAGACCAGAAGGAAAGGATACAAAGCAAAGCTCCGCTGCAGGGCTGCCAGCTTCCATGTCAGATGGAAGTGCAGCCTCCAACTCATGCTTGTGCTTGGGCTATCCTTGCAGAGAAACACCACGATAAGTCAGCTTGGGTGTAACATCCTTCAGCTCGTCCACACTGCCAGCAAACCTGCCTGCCTGGGCTGTCTCAGGAAAGAAAATGAGCTCTTTATGTCCTGTCAGCAGCCACAGACATGGTTGAATCAGTAAATATCAACAGGTTGTCTGAAAACAACAATAATATGTGTAGGGGGAATAAATACACAAATAACGGGAGAAGCTGCAGACTTTTCTGGCAGTTAATTATAGACTTCTACATCTTGGCAGGGTGGAATTTTATGAGGCACATTAAAAATGGGATGTATTTAAAAACAGCCCAGATTTATTCTTTTCATTGATTCTGCATGCTGTCTTTCAAAATGCATAGATTAAATCAGAATGAAAAGGTGCCTGCATGATTGTCTTATGCATGTACCACAAATTCATTCCCCTCAGTAAGCAGCAGAGTTTCCAGTTCAAGGCCTCATTTGCATTATACACGCTTTTTATTAATAGTGTAGAGAAAGAAATCATTCTGAATAAAAGACACCAGGATCTGACAAGGGCCACTGGGATCAGTGAAGAGGATTCATTGCACCGAGTGATCTGGATCACTGCTTAAGCAGGACATGGAGAAACAACACAGACTTGAGCTGGTCCAAGTTCATCCACCCAGGAATAAATACAGCAAGCTAGAGTAAAAGGGTGGAAAATACTATCCTGGGCTTTGACAACCCTCACATGCCTGACTGGATAAAAAGCTGTATGGGGAGATCCCAGGGTGCCAGCTGCAAGTGTTAATGAGCTATGTAAACAAGGAACACTGAGTCAAATCCGAGGTGTTACTACACCTGATTAAGCCTCTGGTCCAGCTGGTACTGAAACAGTGTTCAGGTTAGCTTTCCACAGTGAGAAAAAGGGATTTTGACAACAGTGAAATAAGTACAGGGCTCCGGGCTCCATCTGTTAAACATATTAAAGGACTGATAGCACAGGGCTCCTCACGGTATCTGACAAAGACGTTGCAAAATCCCTGGTAACTAGAAAATACGGGCTGAAACGAAGATGGAGATCTATGCCAGAGATGGCAATTAGCTAGTGGAACAAGGCTGTAAAGGCCGTGATGGATTCTCCAGATGGAGACTGTTATAATCACCAGGACTGAATGTTTCACAAACTGGAATTAATTCACGCATTGTGCAAAAACCTACATTAGATTAGTTCCAAGCCCTTTTACCTAACAAGCTGTGACTTTCTGAACCTGCACCTAAGGAAAGTTAGCAAAGACACCATTCAGGAATAGCTGCACATCTAGGAAAGGAAACGTTTTCTAAAGATTATTATACTTGGCCAACTTAAAGCATTCAGAAGCTGTGAGTCAGGGCCCCAAGCATCAAGCAACTGGCTTAAAAATACTGATATTTTAAAAGGAAAAAATACTGGTTCATTTTTATTTGCTTTCTGGTTGTTTTGTCCTTTAAGCTTCAAGGTTCAAGCTCTGCTGTGCAGTTGTGATGTCCATAAAACAGAAGTCACTAAATCTAATTTATATAAATGCTGAGACTACCGCAACATCATATGACTCTAGGAGTTCTTCAATAGAACACCAATTATCTTGAAATTTACAATAAATTTCAATATTTCACCCTGATGATTATAAAGGCAATGTTTCCTTTAAAACCAGACACGTGGAAAAGAAAAAGTCAAACCAAAAAAGGAAGTTAAGCAGCAGCTACAGTTATTCCATTATCCTTCAACAGCTCCCTGCCAGCATTGGTCCATTTCCAGCCACATTTCCCTTGTCAAAGAAGGACTCGGGGGAAGTGGGGGATCAATGACCATATAGGTCTTTTCCATTCCTTGTATCCATGAGTGCTTTTCCTAGATCGATGCACTGTTTCTCCTCCTTTCTGGAACATGGAAGCCTTTTGCACGGTCCCTATCCAGAGGATGCCAGGATGGATGGGCTGGGGAACTGATATGACCAAGACAGAGGGAAGGATGCTGGGATGTATGAGATTCCCATCTGACCATAAGCAAAGTTCTGTTTCCATCAGCTTCTTTCCCAGACCCTCCTGATGAGATGGAAGCTGAAATTCCTCACCTCACTTGCTCTTCTAACAGAAAAACCAGCCTCTCCAAACCCTACCCCTACTGTTAACCTTCTGAAACCAGGTAGTCCCCTATCTCAACCTCTTCTATCAAGGTCCTCCATCCCAGCCAGATGTCTGGCACTGAGCCTCCCCAGAGCCCAGGTAAGGGGAGAAGCAGTGAGCAAGTGCAGAGACACAGGAAGGTTTGTGTTTGGGAGCAACCTAGGAGCGTAACACAGCTCCCTCCCACTACCTCCAGCAGTGTGCTGGGACTGCTGCCCAGACAAATCCTCTAGTAAAGACGGGGCTGACATCCCTGAACAGGTAACCTTCCTTTAACCTCTCCAAAGACAGGAACATTTGGCGCAGAGACCACTTTGTGAAACTCCATTTTAACCAGCCCTGATGTGGGCAAGCCCATCCTGTCATGCAACCCAAGATGCATGCAAGGATGCACTGGAGAACAGCTGCTGCAGATAAGAGAAATGACAAGTGATGAATAAGCACACAGGGATTACAGTCACCTCCTAAATGCTTTTGTCAACCAAATCTTCCTGGGTGACAGGACCATACAGGGATCCTACAGACCATGGAACCAGTTATAAATTGGGATAAGGACAGGAGAATAAACTAAGCGAGTTTATTTTCTGGTTTTTAGTGACACCAGTTCATAATAATTGAGAACAAGCCCAGGTTATGCCAGCAATGAATATTTCAGTGTGCCCAAGGAAAGTGAAAGGTTGACATTCCCGTGTTAAATATAGAGAAGCCTGAGGTGAGGATGAAGACCATCACTTTGCTGAGACCCAGAGGCTCATTCTCCGACATGTGAACACAGCCAAACGTTCCCCCATTCACTGACAGAAAACCTCCCCAAAATCCAGGCACCATGTGAAGGAAGCCAAGAAAGACCTGAAAATAACCATCTGCACATCAGTACCCAGAACTGCCTTAAATAAAGCACGAGAGACACCGTACATCTTAGAGCAAACTCAGCTTTGGTGAAACAACCCCCAGCCATGCCACCCTTCTAACCTACATCTGTACAAACTTGCTGGCATAGCCAGCAGGGATATATGCAGACTGAGAAGTATTAAGGCCCTTCCTGAGTTGCAAGAAAGATACCACTGAAGATTTTTCTTAGTAAGTGTGCAAAACGTAACAGCTCTGCTCTGTCGTGCTGCCAGTCCTCTGTTGCACTGCATATCCCTCCCCCTGGTGCCCCTGCACCTGACAGGAGGGAGATTTCTCCAGCATCATGCAAAGAAAACAGCACGCAGGGGTAGCAGACAGCCCCCTTCCAGTGTGATTTGGGGGTAAACTATGCTGCCTTGCCAGGAATGAGCAGTGACCACCATCGTGAGCCAGTGGATTTCTCCCCACAGCTGCTGGGATGATCCAGCCTTTGCTGAGGACTGGCATGGAAATCTGCACTCAATCAAGGGGTTTCTCAGCATTAACCTTGCTGATCAGGCAACTGAGAAAAGCTCTGGAAGTGGCCCCAAAGGGTTTTCCACTCAACACCACTGCCGTTCCCAGTTAGCTGAAGCAGTGCATGCAGCACCCAGCTCCACTCACTTGCACAGACTCAGAGCACTCTATGGCTATTGAACCAGCATTTTCCAAGAGTGATAAAAATGCCCAAACCAGCTCTTTTTCTGTGGGGTTGAATCTGCTTGGTGCTGGAGATGTTAGGATCACAAACAACTCCAGGAAAGCATGGCCCCAGTTGCCCTCACATTCATATAGGTCTTTCTTTGCATAAACAGACATTTTTGCTGAGAACTTAAAAATACCATCTTGCTCTGAAAAAATTGCATAAACTCCACACAATGGCCATACATGTAGCTGAAGAAAGATTCAGCATAGGCCCCCCATTTGTCACAGCCACCTTGCAGCTGTCACTGAACCTACACTTTGAGTTTCTACCCGTCTTGACACAAAACCTATCCTTTCTGCAAACATGGAAAAGCAGAGCATTCCCTCCTGCATTTCATGCCTTACACATTTTGGACAGAAAGAGCCAGGTCAGTTGCACCACCTTTTCTTTGTGCCTGTGCTGTGGTAAAATAACTGTGTGCAACTTAAGGTGATGCCAACAAAACCTTTGGGGATTCTGGGATCAATAGAGACCCAATGAGGCAGCTTGCAACATGGAAACTGCTCACATTCACACCAAACAACTTCAGACTTCCAAACCCAGCAAAATAACTGTCTGAGAGATCAAAGAGACAGGGGTGAGACAGAGATACACTTGCATTTAGGTACAGCAAGGGAAAGGAGTCCTTAACACACCACCTCACCTCTGAAGGCAGGACCTGCACTGCCCGCAGGGATCAGCACACAGCCAGCAAACACTGGATTATTTTTAATGCGCTTGGAATAAACCTGTGCTCACAGGAGGCCTGGCATGAGGGGCCCAGTACCGTGAAAGCCCCATGTGAGCTCCGTGGGAAGATTTAAGCAGCGCATAAGTGGCATATGAGCTGTATAGAGTCCTCGGGGAGATGCAGGTGCCTCCACCAGCCAGGCCTGCCATCCCAGCCACGGGATGTTATGTCCCCACTGCAGGGTGTGATGTCCCCACCATGTGCCTGGAGCTACGGCTCACTGTGGCCATGTCTACATGACACCCAAACCCCACAGACACCGGCACCTCCAACGAGGGCAGGACCAGGTGGCCCTGCAGAGCCACCCCCAATGGCCATTACCTGCTGACCCCGTACTCTGGGGGTGGCTGGTAGCGGACGAGGGCCAGCTCTGCCCGGGCGGGCTGGGGTGCGGCGTAGGCGGCCTTGAGGACATCTTGTGCCGGCTGCTCGCCGTAGAAGACCCCGTGCTCCTGTGCCTTGCTGCCTGGGGCTGCTGCCTTGCTTTTGTAGGGGTACTCTGGTGGCGGACCCCGTGGGTCTGTGGCCTTGCCTTGTTGTGGGGCTGCCTTGAAACCCTTCCCACCTCCTGGGGCTGGGGGGTGCTGCTTGGCCCCGTTCCTCTCCAGTGAGAGCTGCATGATCCTCTCGCTCAGTGAGCGGACGTGGCCCTGCTTCAGCTCCTTCAGCGCCTCATCCTTATGCGCCTGCCCACTGTTAGCCCGGTTCACTGTTGGCCTCCCCTCCGTCCTGGACTTCTGGCTGGAGGAGCCATAAAAACCCGGTGTGGCGGCGGTGGCTGGTGGTGCGGGCTGGCCACGGAAGAACTGAGACTGGGCCTTGGCCTCCTCATAGGTGGGGAGCTCCTCGGTGCTGTGCGGGGGCTGCGGGGCCCGGGGCTGCTTCTCCATGGCAGCACCGTCGCCCTGGTGCTCCTGCCCCTGTGGTTCCTGCCGCCCTGACGGCTGGACCATTGGCAGGTCTTCGGGAGCAAGGTTTTCTGCGGAAGAGAGAGTGCTGGCAGTGCTGTTGGAGGGGCCGGCGCTGCCCGTCGCCTGGTGCTGTATGGCCAGCAGGTTCATGTTCTCGCTGGGGTTGCCATACCTCAGCCGCTCCTGGATCAGGCGCTGCAGGACGGTGCCGGCTGCCACCTCCTCCGCCCCTCGCATCTCCGCCTCTGGCACACGGCGGAAGCTGGGTGGGCGCAGGGTGCAGAGGGTCTCCTCGGCTGGGCAGGGAGAGAGAGGTGGCCGTTAGCTCTGCTGTCCAGGAAGTCTAATCCCCCTGCTCTTTCTTGCCCTTCCTACATCCCACAACTGTGACCCCATGCCCAGGATGCACTCCATGGGCAGTGCCCTGCCAGGGTTCCCCTGGCAGCACAGGGGACATGGCTGGAAGCCAACAAAGGAGGCAGAGCACTGCTCCCTGATCGTCCCCCAACCCTAAACCCTAATTCTGTTTGCAGTGACCCCTAGGAACACATTCCAGTCCCCTCCCTGGCCTTTCCCTCCACAGTATTCCATGTATCCCATACCCACAGCTCTGAACCCCCTTCTAAGTCAAAAAGGGACATTCCATGTCACAGGGAAATTTTTTATTTTCTAAAATGGACAGGACAGGACAGGACAGGATAGGACAGGACAGGGACCTACAATGATTGTCTCATCCCACTGCCTGACAAATTCAAGGCTCAGCAAAAGCTAAAGTATTTTACTAAGGGCATTGTCCAAATGCCTCTTTAAATACTGAGAGGCCTGGGGCATTGATCACCTCTCTAGGAAGCCTGTTCCAGCGTTTGACCTCTCCCTGCAGATGACTTGCACAACTTACAGAGGCAGCCTGCATGGCAATACCAACTGCTGCATTTTTGACGGCCAGTCGTAAGTGTACTGTGTGCCATGACAAAATAAAATGTAAAATGTGTCATAGAAAAACTGTGAAATGGAACTGAAAATAAAATGGTCCTAAAGGTCTGAGAATAATCTGTGCTCTAGCATCTTCCTCTAAAATTGCAATTTCTCTTCTGGCTGATAAAGCTGTTTCGACAGGAGTCAATACTAACTGTTGTAATTTTGCTGGGTCAACACAAGAAAGGCATTAGGGTCATAGATGTAATGCCAGCATTAAAAAAAAAAGCATAGATTAGCTACACAACCCTAACACAGGCTACTGAAGTCATTCAGAGCCAATGGCACCATCTTTGCACTGTATATGCAATGGAGCTTGCCTAGAGCTAGGCATCTAGAAGCATTTGGACAATGCCCTCAGGCACATAGTTTGATTCTTGGGGTGTCCTACGTAGGGCCAGGAGTTGGACTTCATGATCCCAATGTGTCCCTTTCAACTCAGCATATTCTATGATACAACCATGGCTGACAGGTTTGGAATCCCTCCCTCCTGGAGCACTCCTTCTACACCCATCCCAAAAGTGCTGTAAGATGTCTATCTGAACACTGTCTGAGCTCAGAGAAATGTTCCTGAAAGGCTCCAGTGCAGACTAAAGTGAGAAGAGTCTTCCAATGTCCCTAGGTAAGAAGGAGGTGCTGTCTGCAGTTCGGTTTTGAGGTCATTCTTGGCAACTTTCTCTCTCCTGCTGTTTCCAATTCTCAGAGGAGTTTGTCAGGACTTACATTTGCTTTTCGGCATTTGAAAGCAGTTTAAAAACAAACTTTCTCTTGAGATCTGGTCATTTCCCTGAGGTTTCATCAGTTACTGCTCATGCTGTGGGATAACTTACATACAACCCAGATACCAGAGGGAAAGAAAAGCCTTTGACTCTTAATGAGAAGAGGTCATTTCCACTAACATTTCTGTGGCAAAGCCTTAAAGATGATTGTGGGGCTCAAGAGGGAGAGAAGATTCCCAGGCTGTTTCACTCCACATCTACCATAGGAGATACACTTCTCCTGCTTTCCCTGAAACAATGTTATCTGCCTGCCAGCCTCACTCGCTGGGGTTGCAGCCTGGCCACCACCCCTCAGAGGGGCTGTCAGCTCCGTGGGATGGTGTTTGAGCCAGGAAGATGCACAGACACACACATCTCCATCTACTGTCTGCTCAACAGCCAAGTATCCATCTGCTTTAGATGTCCCTGCAGTTACAGCAAACTTTTGCTGCTTTATCCATGTTATCACAGCACACAGAAGCCTCACCACAATGGACATTTTTGCAGATAAGGAATAATGTCTCCCTAATACACCAGAAAGCTTCCAGTCTAGGTTGTTAGACAGCACCTGAGGAAAGCCTGAGGAAAGGGGATAAAGCCAACACCACACAGTCAAGGCAGTTCTTTATAATACATCGGGATTTCCACTTCTGTGCTAGTCATGTTACCATCCTTTTATCTGGGAGATGTACTTTAAATTGCCTATTATTGAAGTCCAGGATTGACCACAGTGAGCTTTCCACAGTGCCTGTGGTCTTGCTCCATCAGCAAAAGAGCTGTGGAAATTGGTCCAGCTGTGCAGTGAAAAGCAACCACGTCCTGAAGGACAAGTGGAAATGCTGCACCCTCCACAAGTACAGGTGACAAGCAATGGTGGGTCACAATACACAAGTCAAAGGTAATTTTGACTCTACCAAGAATGAGAAGCTGACCTTCAACTCTGTAAATATTATTTGTAAATGGATTAAACTGCTCAATCTACGCTTTGGGAAAAACCTGGAAGTAAATGCAGTGGGTTCCTACAGAAGTGTGGCCATGCACTTACCAGCTTTTTCTTTGGCACTTATCACTTCAGCTGTTAGCGGAGACACTTCATGCCTGCCAGCAAACAACTGGTGATCCTGGTAAAGAAAGCCAGTGTCTTCCAGTACCTGGACTGGGCTGGTAGGCTTGTAACAAACAGATGTGGAGCCTGGAAGAAAGATGAATGGAATGTCAGTAAAGAAACCTCATGAATGACAAAATATGAAGCCATGACTTATGATAGTAGTCAAAAAAAGTTTTCTTGAGCATGGCTAGGTGCTGAGAAGCCCTTCTGAGGCCACTGAGCAAACCACCTCTTCAGTCCACAACTCCCAAATAACACATTAGCTCTGAGGAACAAGAGGCAAAACACCAAGTCACCAGCGCTGTTTCAAGCATTGGTCCAGCCTGGGCTACAAGGTCCTCAGTCCAGGTACAAAGAAAGGTTTGTAAGAGCTAGCAGCCTCAAGTCACAAGCTCACAAATACAGGCACAGCCCCAGGACATGAAACCAACAGAGCCAGCGTAAAACTGAACAAGGGAGTGGGTAAAAAGAAGGAAAGGTGAAGACACAGCCATACATTAAATAGGGCTATAGTCTGGGAAAGGCCTTACCACAAAATCTGCCCATGAGTAATAGTTTAGCAATACAGAAAATTGCTGAGACATAAAATACAACCAGTGCTATCAAGGGAGAGAGTTTATAAATCACTTTGTCCAGATGTTCTTAATATGGTAAGGAGCGGACATAGCTGGAGGGCCATGGGAATTAGTCTGGCAGACCAGCTGCACAGGAGCTGCATGCCCCAGCCCCAGCATGCTACAGACACTGACGGCTGGACTGAGATGGTTTCGGCGAGGATAGAGTTAATTTTCTTCTCAGTAGCTAGTGTGGGGCTGTGTTTTGGATTTGTGCTGGAAACACTGTTGATAACACAGGGATGTTTTAGTCACTGCTGAGCAGCACTTACACAGCATTCAGGCCTTTTCTGCTTGCAACTTGGCAAACAAGGCTCATCCTAAATCTGTTCTCAGGGGTGCTTGTTTTAACAAGCTGATACAAAATGCATCACAGCAGTGTTAAGCCAGGAATGACACTGGCTTGACTCTGTATTTCAAGCCACAAATGACATCGGTATAACCCTAAAATTCAAAAAAGATACAGACTGTACGGGTCCAGAGGAGGGCCACAAAGATCATCAGTGGGCTGTAGAAAGCGTTCTGTGAGGAAAGGCTGAAGGAGTTAGGTCCTTTCTCCCCGGATAAGAGAAGGAGAGAGCTGTGAGGGAGCTCTCATTACAGTCTTGCAGTATTTAAAGGGAGGCTACAGAGAGGAAAGAGGCTCTCTCTTCACAAAGAGCTTTACAGCGAGAAGGGGCAGCAAGCACAGGTTGCACTAAGAGATGTTTTATCTTGACATAAGGATGAAACTTTTTACAGTGAAAACCATCACTCTCTGAACAACCTCCCCAGGGATGTGGCAGACTCATCACTGGAGGTTTTCAGTATGCGATTAGACACTGTCCTAGATAATCTCATCTAAATTGTGTCCTTCCCCCAAAAGGTTAGACCAGATGATCTGCTGAGATCCCTTCCCACCTGGTCTGTTTTATGATTTTATGATTTTTTACTTTCTCATTTTTCTGAGAATTTACTCAATTTTGTAAAGAGAGGCTCTTTGAGGTTCAAACCTTGGAAATGAGCCTCTCCCGGCTGCAAGTAGCCCGGTACAGCAGGGACACAGCAGACTCACTCTCCACTCACCCCACTGGTTATCACAGGTTTTAGACTAAGGGAATGGTCATCAACCTCTAGCACCAGCCACTGCCAAGGACTTGCTTGGTAGCAGGAGGTGGAGCACTCAGAGTGGCACTGGTGATGCAGCCGTCCATCCCTGTGGGGCACGAAGCCCACAAGCACAGGGATCCGCAGCACCCCGCTCTGCAGGAAAAACAGTCATCCACAAATGACCTGGATTTATTAATCCTGACTGCTTGGTTTGTGCTCAGCTAACTGCGTGCTCTCTGCATATATTACACAGGTCATCGCTAACCCCATGCAACTGCATGGAGCAAAGCAGCAGGGGAATAACAAGGGGGTAGGATCCAGCCTGTCTTTTCTACAGGCACGAAGATACTATTTTCTTCTGTGCCAAGAGGAGAGAAAATAGGCATTTCTGCAAAATGTTAATGAATTCATCACTTTGCCATTCATATTATGCATGAATGTGTATGGCAGTTATCTATATTTAGAGAGCAAGAGGGAAAGATTGCTTGCTTGAGTAGATCTAAGCCATATATGTCTGTGAAAACAAGCATAGGAGACTGGTCTGTAAATTGTGCTGATGCTGACACAGACCCAAGAAAAAAACTCAAGTACACTAATTTCCAAAATTACTGGCCTATTCTGGTAGAGAATAGGATTAAAGACACCCTTCATTGCTCCTCCACACACACAGTCCTGCCTTGGAATTTGGAATCCTGTATGAAACCAGTGCATTTCAAACCCGAGCTTGTTTTATGAATAAAAAGTAGTCTGGGGTGAAACAAAGAAAACCTGCACACCCAAGGAAGAAGACAAGCAGCTTCAAGCATTACAGGCAACCTGGAGAACCAGCATATAGTGGCTTGGCTGCATCACTCACCAAAGAGAATTCAAAAGAAATAAACTGTTAGTAAAACTGTACCCTCGCCTTCTGCATTTCAAGTCTGTAGGCACCCTTGGGTCATGGTTTCAAATTTTACAAGACAGAGAACAAAGACATGGTTTTTTTCTTTAACAGGAGCAGAAATTCTCACCTAACCATTTATCCTTGGTAGTCATGGCAGAGCAATATTCTACTAAAATCAGGACTGGTAAATACCAGCATCTGCCAAACTGCTCAGTTTCTGATCTCTGTTATATAAGCATCAAAATCAAGTAGCCCAAATCCAGGCAGAAACTACTGGACTGTGCTGTACCCATGTTGATGTTTTATTATCATAAAATGATGTCATGATGTTTTATGATGTTAAAAATGATGTAACAGTATTTTATGTTCATTCACAGTAGGTTTTAATAAAATGTCAGCTGTAACTGACACAGAAAACCAGTTTTTGTGTGACACAGAAAATAGTTGCCAAAAGATCAGTGTTTGGCACACAGCCACAATCCAGATCATGGGCAATAAGGCACCACTTGAAAGCTTAGTGGAACCTCACAAGCCATTTGGAGCAAAGCACAAGCCTTTTTTCTTTCCCTCCTTGCCGTCACTGGAGCCTTCCAAATCCCAGCTCCCCTCTATGAAGGGAAAGGCTTTATTACATCCAGCTCTGACATGGTGCAAGGCACCCATCCAATGCTCAGGCACTCGTTCCTTTCCCAGACCTCCTCATTCCTCTACAATGCTCACCAAAAGAGCAATTTTCATCCCTATAACTGATTCCTGGTGCCAGAGCAGTGGTGCCCAGCAGCCATGAGTAAGAAGCCAGTTGAGGGCAACCTAGGATGAAGATTATCACCCCTCCAGGGACGTGTCCCTGGGGAATGGCTTTTTACCCATATCTAGCCCAAACAAACCACAAACCACAGCTGCTGCAGCTGCTGCCCCATGTTTTTTGACAGCCACTGCCAAGAAGAACCGACCTCATCATGTCTGTAGGTGCCTGCAGGCAGCTGCCAGCTGTGCTGTGCCCTCTCCTCTCCCCCTCCCAAAGGCAGCCCAGCCCCCTCAGCCCCAGAATGCCAGGATGCAGCCCAGTCCATAGATATCATGCCTTCAACTGCCATATATCTAGTGTCTCTTACAGCCAGCTCTGTAAGACACGACCATATTTCTGGCCCAGTTCAGTCCTTGCTAAATTGGGTAGCTGGCCTTCATTTCTGCATCTCTACCGACTCTCCTACATCTAACTGACTGCCTGACACCAATTCATTTGTTTTCCTTTTCTTTTAGATAAGCACACATTCCACTGCACAGAAGCAGACATATTATCCTGGAGGTTACTGCACAGCAGTGCAATTCATTTGAAGATTCAGAACTATTTAAATGAATCTGTTGCTAAGATTAACACCAGACAGCCAGCCAGGACCCAGAGACAGTGGAGCAACACTTAAATATTTCCTGTTTCTGATGTGGTTTCAGTCTGGTTTTGAAAAGGATCTAAAGCAAACCACATAGGAAGCTTATTGCTGTGACATGAGAGGAAAGCCATGCTTTTAAAGCAATAACAGCATCCCCAAGAAACAAATTTACAAAAACAGTCAGAGAAGATGGTTTTCTTACAGCCAAACTGTACTACTACTCTCATCATCAGTAAAACACCAAAAGATGCCAGTTGTGAAAACACAGCTTGCTGCTATTTAGAGGCAACACCTCAAGGCAGAGCCCAGGTAATGAGTTTCTGCATCACACCCTACTGCCCACCTAGGTAACATAATGTGGCTGCCCGCAGCACAGCCCATGCTGCTGGCATGTATGACTCCTCCTCTACCACCGAAAAGCCACCCAGCCAAACAAAACCGCAGAGCTGACCTCCAAAAAATCCTCTTTTAATCTGTACCCTACTGACTGAGTAGTTCAAAAGAAACGGAGGTGTTTCAAATATCATCCAAAACAATCATCTGAAATTAAAAAGTAAGTAAGGCAGCTTTACACTTTCCTATAAACCCTGCCACAGTATGTAAGGGAAGTCCAAAAATTACATCGTTTCTAAGCCCACATCTGTCCTTCTGTATCACAGCCATGCCAAAAAGGAGTATAAACACCTTATTCCACATTTAAAATATTTCTCTGCCCTGTTGCTGCATAAAAATCACAGGTCAAAAAAGGAAGAGAATTATTTGGGGGAAATAACAGAAGGACAGTAAAGCATTCCAAGGTCCCAGGGGCTGCATGAAGGCTGTACCATGAATTGCCCAGGGTGGACCGATCAGTCCCTGCAGTGGGTCACAGGGACCCTCTGTTGAGGCTGGACACCTCTCCATGTGCATCCTGGCCCATGAACTCTACTTTCTCTCCTAAGCATTGGCACAGTCATGAGAGCAGGGATTGACATACCCCAGCCACGTAGCCATGCCACTCTCCCAAAGCTGGGAGGAAGATCCGAGTTTCCTTTGGCACAGAAAAAAAACCCTCATGTGTCTTGCTTCTTGGTTTAGGTATAAAAATTGCACTCCTAACAATGTCACAAGGGATGCTTTTGGTACCTCCAGCAGCTTTCCTTCAGCAGCACTGGGATTCTTTTGCAGCCACAGCTCCGATAAAGTGCAGGGGCTCAGGTAGCCACTGGTGATCATTTTCCATCAGCAGCTCCCCAGTCAATGCACAGGTTTTCCAGGTCACTTCTGGGGTGGCTGACTCATCCTCACACCCCATAATTCTGCTTGTGAAGCTCGCATCCACTGCCAGGGCTCCCGAGCCCTGCAAGGACTGAACAAGCACCACTAATATTATTTTCACAGGAGCAGAGCAATATCTTGCAGGACAGAAATCCAACACACATAATGCACACCAGATGTGAGCGAGCAGCACCTCTCATTTCCCACATGAAAGCCGGGAGAAGCTGCACCCCTGTGCCTGGCAGGATTATCACACCGAGCTACGCCTCTGCAACTCACCACTCTGGGGAAAGAAATCCTCATCCCAGTATCAGCTCCAGGATCTACGTTGGGCTATTCCCTTGCTCAAGAAGAGTTCCTGGAGTCACCCATCCTTGGTACTGTCATTTCACACTCCAGAAAGTGCATTGTCCAAGAAAGCACGAGCAAGACTAATGGGAATAGGCGATGGAGGCAGCCGAACTCCGTCTCTCCCAAAGAATCATGCTAACACATCCAAATTTAACTGCCGACAAGGATGAGCATTCTCCACGAAACTTCAGCCTCATGTGCTTATTTTCATGTATGCTTCCCCTCAGCAAAAAGCAAAGCAGGGGAGAAAAAAAACCTATGAGAGAAGCAAAGCAAATGTGCTTTGAAAGCAGCTCCTGAACCTGGCATGAGATCAGATGGATACAGGAAAGAGTGGAGCCAAGCCTGCCTACTCGGGAGATCCCCTTGGATGCCCGCACTTCTCCGCCTTCCCAATGGAAATCAGGTGTGCCGGCGTGTAGGGGCAAACAGTGCCCGTCACCACTCTTTCATCTCAGATGGTAACAGGTTTTATAATGCCAGAATAACATGCTTGGTTTTCCCCCCATCCCAGGCTCACCCCAGAGGAGAGGCAGGATATAGGCAGAGTATTATCATCACACCTCCAGGTGCCAAACAGTTGCCAGGGGCATTAACCCCATGGAGGAAGAAATGCATACTGCTTAGGCAGCTGCGCTAGGCTTTGCACAAATATGTGCATTTTTAAGGTCTCTCTATATTATAAGCTACACATTTGCCTTTGCAGCTATAACACTGAGTCTACAATATACAGCCAGCCCAAATTTATTCGAAGAATTGAATCAATAATTGAAACTCCTGCTTTGATCAAAGGGCCAGTGGCACAATGACGACTCATGTCAGCATTGCTGCTCTGAGATGAAAGGATAAGTATTATTCAGAGCTGAAAGTAGAGGAAGAAACTCCCGATAAAAGAGTGAAATACAAAGGCTGACATGGAGCTCGCAAGTGAGACAACACTTCTTCTACAGCCACTTCTTCTACCGCTTGTCAGCACAGCAACTGTCTGCAGACATTTTCACGACACTATAAATTCTCATTTCCAAGCAATAAAAAAAACCTCCAAGATAAAAATTCATCACATAAATTCTTAGGGAAGGAAATTTTCTTCCACTGGGGGAAAAAAGAAAAATCATCAATCAGCTACAACATACAGACAAGACACTTGTAGAGCAGGAGTTAGAGCCATGATAAATTTTGCTGTACTTACTGCCTTTAAAAATGATCACGTTACAGAAAAGCACTGGCACGATCCGTGTCACTCGGATATTTAAGCCCTTCCATTAATTAACCAGAAGTGAAATAGGACCTAGGTCTGTGGATCATTCAGTCTTAGTTCCTTGTTACTTCAAGCAACTATATTTTAAAATTCCCTTCTTAAACTGAATAAACAGAATCTTGAAAAAGAGGATTTTTTTCCCATTTAGAGGAGGTTTTGGGATCTTTCTTCCTCAGACACACATAAATATTCCTCTTGGTTCCCACTCAAAGTCATGGACATTGCTCTTTATCCATCTCTTTTTTTTTGCCAGTGGTGTCCTTTAGGTTAAATAGCTTTCTCCCTGAGTCATTACCACAAACTTGCAGTGTACAAAGGAGCCTGGGATAAGGACAGAACAAAAATAGTACAAAGGCTGTACAGTACTCTCTAACTGAAAAGGCGGGCATTGAACTCTATCGTATGGATTTCTAGAGTTTTTCCATTTTTTTTAACACAAGCAACAAACCATCCTAAGGATCCACAGTCCTTTACTTGATCTGTGTGAAGAACTGCTTGTGATAACCCTACACTAAGCAGGGTCTTTGCACAATTCTTAAGTGTCATAACTTAAAGCAAAAAGAAATTAAACCTTCTTCCCACCAGAATATTATTACAATTATGATCCTTCCATTATTAAATCATTACAAGCAATTTATATTCAGCCACTTCTAAAATGCAGAAATTTAATAAAGGTGTTATATGTAGAAGTGCTAACAAGATAATTGCCTGTAGTTCTTGCTCCCAGATGGCTCAGCTCAGATTTAGAACAGGGAAAATCACAGCAATGGCCACTGGTGTGGAGACATCATATCAAAACCAGCCCCAAAACGGTGCTGGTCACAAGCAGAGGGACACATCCCAGGGGACAGCATATGTCACTGGCAGGGACCCTCTGTCCATCCCAGGTAGCCATCACGGGGAGGAATTTCACTAAAAGCATGTTAATTCATTAAATCATTCATTAAATTAAATTAACAATGTAGTTATTTTCCAGCCTGAGACTTGATCACCGGAGTTACTGTTTTCTAAAGCACATTTATATTTGTGTTAGTCAATATGGTCAGAGCAGATAATCCCAAGTGCTGCTCAATTATTTAACCCCATGCTGTGTTTCCTTGAGATGTGGCATCCCCCATAGATCATCCCACTCGTCAGCTGGTGCTGCCTTGACACGTGCTGGCTGTCATTGCCTGGTTTGCACGAAAATGACATGCTACAGCTTCAAGATGTGGGACAGACACACATCAGGAAAACCACAGCCACACACCGTGGTGGAACATATCCGAGCTGGATAAGGCCACTGAAAGCCAGCAAATGCTGCAGGACCGGCTGCTGCTAATGGGATACACCTTACTGTGTGGCCAGACTCTCCTCTCACATGTACCAATCCAAACCTGGAGCAATTTCACCAGCTTCTACAGATTTACTTCAAATTTACACCCACAGCAGCATCTCACCTACTGAAAAAGCCACTAAAGGGACCAAAAATGGACATATACATTTCCTAAATGCAACACTTGAAGAGAAAAGTTGCCCTAAGACTTTTTTTTTTTTCAGAGGTGATGTTTTTCTTGTTACTATTATTTTCTACTTCCATCTATTTCTACTTCTGCCCTGAGTGGAAGGCAGGCTGTTCCATTTAAATATTCAGGACACAAATGGGAACCAGATTACATCTATTCCAAAGCTGCCAAAAAGCAATTGCCGTATGAAACCAAAAATCCTCCCGGGATTTTTCTCAAATCTGCAAAATATTCCTGAGCACTAAACTTTCCACTGGGACTATTACATTAGCAGATAGTCTGTGTGAAAATCCAAGCATGCAGCCATCCTCCTAATGGTTTCCAGGACAAGGAGGCTGCACAGGGCACACACTCCTGTGTTAGCACCAAGTAACGTTTGTAGCAGTTCTGGCCTTTAAAGTGAGTTACATGCCTATCAGTGAGAAAAAAGGCACTGTGGACTCAGGCTTTCGTTTCCTGAAGGAAAGCTGCAATGGTCAGCAGTAACATCTCCCCGTAATCCTGAAACACCCCTGTGCACAGAGTCTGGTTGTGGCTGACCCTCTCTGAGCTGCAGCTGGGATCCCTTCCAACCCCCTTAGGTGTCTTTTTGCTGGAGAAATGCAAAGCCTTTGGCTCTGTGCTGGCGTTTCCTCACAGAGGAGCTCTTGCAAGGAGCACCAGAGCTGTATCCATGCATCCATCCCTCCATCCAGGGACTAATGTGCAGAGGGTTTGGTCCAGATCGCTGTGGGAGGCCAGGACTTGGAAACTGCCCTCACGCCTGTCACCAATCCTGCAGATATCTGGACTGAGGAGAGGCAACACGTGCCAGTTTAGATTGAAGCTGCCCTCCTCCAGCAGCTGAGTGCTTTCCAAAAGAAGAGGGAAAGCAAAGGTCCCCCTGCCAAATGCTGACAGAGAGAAAAGGGGAGCAATGGACATCAGGACAGAGGAGAATGGACATGCAGGTGATTGGGGGATCCCATCGGCCCCAAGAAGCCTGGGGAAACCGGGAGGCCCAGCCCCAGCAACGCTGTGGGGCACATACCTCCCCTATTTAAAAAAAAAACAGCCTCCCTGAATTCATCCCCTCACACCACTGCTCCAGCTGTGGCTGGGGATGAGGAAGGCTGGGCAGGACATGGACTCTCCATGCAGGGCCATAGCGTGCACCCAGCACAGCCCCAGAAAGGGTTTTATTATGGGCTCTTGCCCACCAAATATTCCCTGCCCTCACCGCTCAGACATTTCTTGAAAAGGTATTTATAGAACTCTTGGAAAAGCTTTTCTGGCCTTCAGAAATGACTACATGTATATGCAAAAATCTGTTATATAAACATATATTTGTATAAAAACAAATATATACACATGGTTTATATTTTATTTACATATAATATATGCAGCCATATATGTCTATATATATGTAAATATATAAAAATACACAAACATATAGCTACATATGTTTATATATATATTTAATATCTATATTTAACTATATACATGCACACCTGTTAGCAGGAATGGCGCTGCCAGCTAGCTGTGCTCTGGAAAATTCATGGGACTCATGTTCACTGCCACCCTTCTCTCAGGAAGCTTTTAGGCTTATTTTTATACATAAAAAGACATAACGTGACCTCAGTGGGTGCACGAGAGGGGCCTTGCAGACCCTCAGCCATCATATCCTGGTCTCTGGCGGCAGCTGACCACAGCTCCCGGGATGCTCACACAGCACCAGGAAAGAGAAAAAAAACCCTCTTTCCATCGAAAGAGGAAAAAGCCCAAGCAGCGACCTTCCTGTACTTAAAGCTATGAATCACAAAACCTGGCAGGAGGATTCGGGTTAAATTCACGTCGTGGTGGTTTTTTTTATTTTCTTTCAATGCTGCCCTTTTTTTTTTTTTTTTTAACCGGAGTTTATCTTTGTTCCCTGCATGGGTAGGAAGGTTAAATATAAAAAAGTTCCCTCTCACCATCCCCCTACAACAACAACATGAGAAAGCGCTCCTCCGGCGTGGGAGGCCCCTTCTGCGTGTCCACTGCGGCCGGCGCTGCCGCCCCACGCACCCGCGGAACGGGACGGGACAGGGCCGGTGTCCTCGGTGGGTTCTCCGGGGCCGCTCCGACTGACAGCCCGGCGCTGGGGACCCGCGGGAACGCTGCGATCGCTGCTGCGGAAACGGCAGCGGCCGCTCCGAGTGCCACTGGAAACATTCCCCGCGCTCCCGGCCGGCGCTTCGCTTTCCCGGGAGCGCCGGGGCGGCGGACCCCCGGCGCGTTCCTCCTTCAGAATATACTGCGGACACCCCGCTCTCACCGGGGCTGTTTCGGGGCTCGCCCCGCGCTGCTCTGCCTCCCCGGGGCGGGGAAGATTCGGGAGCATCCGGGGAGGACTGCGGGAGCGGAGGAGCGGGAGCAGCGGCAGCGGCCGGGCTGGCGGCTGGGCTCTAGCGGAGCGGCGGGCCGGGTCAGCACGGACTCGGCCCCGCTCCCGCACCGCGTGCGGGTTCCACGCAGCCCGGGGGAGCAGCGGGGTGCGCTGGGTTCGGGAGCCGGCGGAAGGCTTCCCAGGCCTTCCCGCATCCTCCCGGGAGGGCGGCGGGCACGGCAGCACTCGCGGGTGGGCATGAGAAGCGACATCCCGTAGCGGCACCCCCGCACCCCAGCGCGCTCGCCGGCACACACGTGGACACGGGCACCCGCACCCCCCCCACGCACAGACACACGTGTGCGCAAACATGTACGCACGGACACGCACCCGTGC
>VZRV01001168.1:3014405-3080492 GCA_013398115.1 Falcunculus frontatus | reverse complement strand
GGAGAGCCGGGGGCGGGGACAGCCGACGGGGCGGGTCCGGGGGCGGTCCGGGCACCTCCCGGGGCGGGGTGGCCGCTGCCTGCCCCTCTCGCCCCTCCGGTCCGGGATGGGGGCGCGGCACGCTCGGGAGAGCCTCGGACCCCAGGGTGGAGGCTCGCTGCCCCACACGGAGCCGCTGAAGACACCTGGGTACGCCCGGGGTGAGCCTGTGTGGCAGCACGGCTGCCTCGCCTCATGTCTGGGGATGCTCGGAATCTAAATCCCGTCCTAGGTACCGGCACATGCTCCATTGGTCTCTTGCGGGACAGTTGTTGGGTGTTACCCAGAGTCCCAAGCCCGTGAATCAACCCCGGGCATCCTCCTCGTCTCCCAGAACTCTAGCTGCTCCTTGTGCATGGAGGAGCCGATGGCTGTTTGGGGATTGACTGGGCCGTATATCACTCCATTCCTAAATTCAGCTCCCCGTTCCTAAACTCAGCTCCCCGTTCCTAAATTCAGCGCCCCATTCCTGAACGCAGCCCCTTGCCCTGCTGCCCACCTGCTCCATCACACATACTCATATGAGTGGTGGGTGCACATATCTCTTGATGTCAAGGGATTTACAGCTGATGCTGAATGCAGCCGCTGCGGTAATGGGAACACAGGACATTTGCTAGCTCAGGGTGTCTTTGTGGTTTGGCTCTCCAGCTCCACGGGATGAGTGTTCATTAGGGCTTGAGTGAGCCACTGCTCCCTCTCTGCAGACCACTCCAGCCCTGCTGCCAAGGGTCTGACAGAGGCGACATGGCAGGAGAGCTCCTCTGGTGTTTGCACAGCACTTCATTCCCATCCCTGCAGATGTGTGGGCACAGACTTGGTTGGGCAGTCCCAACACATCCTATTCCCAGCACTGGCCCACAGGGTAGGCATCTTTTGGGATGAGTGGCACTGCCAGGACACTGCTTGGGTTTCCCCATCTCAGTGCTTCGACCTCCTTCAGTCCAGCAAGCTGCCCAGTGATGCCAGAATTGTCCACTGTATTTGTACTTCTTTCTCCCAGGGACTGATGGTGGCTTCTTCTTCCTCGGTACTGTGCCAAATGGATAAATGCAGGTAGGAAGAAATGAAGCAACAGGCTGAAGAAGAACTCACTCACTGCCACCATAGCCCCATAAAGGGGCACAACAAGTCAGGAGCTGGCCCAGTGCCATCATCACAGGACTGTATGGATGCAGAGAGGACGCCTGGCACCTCCAGGCACTGGGGGAGTGCTGTGGTTCACCGCAGTCTGAGGCATTGGTTTTTTTGCATAACAAAACCCAGCTTTGCTCAAAGTTCGGGTTTTGCTCAGATGCGAGACCCAGGGAAGCTATAGGATATGGGAAACAGGCAGAGAAGGAAAAAATATTCAGTGGTGAAATCAGGTTCCTCAGTTCCTGCATCTGTGCATCTCCCACGACAGAAGTTACCCCAGAACGATGTTTGCCATGTGAGCTGGGCATCCTCAGAAGTGCCCTTCCCTCCATGCCTGTGTGCAAGGTGAGGTGCCAGTAAGGTGCTGTCCCTGCAGTGTCTCTCTAAAGCTTTGAAACTGAAGCATCTATTACCTGTCTCCCTGAAGTCACCTAATACAGGCTGGGGTTATGCTCAAACAGGGAAGGAGTGAATTGCAAATATGCTGCTTTTTGAGATGAGGGGCAAGGGGAACCATCACACCCTTGACCTCTTCAGGAGAAAAACTACAGGCCAGTGCTTAGGGTACCAGACTTGGATTAGAGATAGATGTTCAGTTCCTTTGTCACCTGCAGATGCCCTGAGTATGTGGGAGAAGATTAAGCCCAAGCTCAGGTTTTTGAATGCCTAAATCCTCTGCAAAGTCATGGGGAACCTTTACAGTAGAGTTAGACACCTCGGTCCCCAAGAGGAATTTACCTTGGATTTTTCAGATTTTCCTACCTCCCCCAGAGATAAATGTTAGCTTCGCTTATAAGCACAGGTGAACCATGAACCAGTTCAGCTGTAAAATGAAGGTGAAATTTTGCCCTTGCTTGTTAAGTGCCTGTTCACTGTGGCAGATGAAATGGCATGAGGGCACTGCTGTCCAGTGAGTCTCCTGAGTCCAGTTCAAAGTGGTAATTCAAGTTGTCATGTTCTAACTTCATAATTTGTTTGGGCAAAATGGGACACATTAGTTTGGTTATTCTGCTTCCCAGTCTGTGTCATGGGGGCCATCTGGCTGTACTGCCCTTGGCCAAGCAGATCCAGCCTGTTCAAGGGCTTATTTTGTTTCTCGTTCTGGCCCCAGAATTTGTGCTCCCCTTTCACCTACTGCTGCATGGTGATCAGTGATGATTTTGGTGCTAGAATAACAAATACATCAAGAAAAAAGATTATCTTCCATCTTGCCTTTCAGTGGCATTGCAAGGACCTGGTGAACCATGCTGTTATATTCCCAAGGAAAAGACCATTTTCTTCTGCTGGAGTAAAAATAATTTTTTCGATTTTCTCTCATATTATTTATTTTCTGGTGTGTGTTTCCACATGATTTCCAAAATCTTTTTTCTTGTTCAATTCCATTTTGATTTGATAAACTGGCAAGTGGCCACAAAGGATGGTATATTGGAGAGGGAGTTCTCTGACCCCTTGTGGTTTGTTACATCTGATAACCTCTGGGGAGCTGTGTCTGCCCAGGAAGGCAAGGCAACTGCCACTCAAGCTTCTCCCCTTTGCAGCTCCAATATTTTAATATGTTTTATATGTACTTAATAATTTGTTTATTTATTTATGTATTTTGTTAAAATACATTGTTCCCTCAATTTGGGAATAGCTCCAATATTTTCCTATTTCTTTGTGTGTTTGTTTGTTTTATGTCATTCTTCTAAGGAATTTGGGGAAGGAAAGAAGTTATTTTTTCACTCCTTTTGGTTCTAACCTGCTCAGCCAGGGCCAAGTGCCACCACAACTCCAGTTATCAGGTCAGCAGAGTAGATCTGACAGTGCCATCTCTTTTCACCGCCTCCCTGGTAGCCATGGATTCAGGAGACCCACATCATCCACACATCCCATGTCTCTTATACCCTGCCACAGAAAACAAACACCTCTCATGGATATCCCAAGCACTTTGGTGAGCTACATGGGAAGGGAGAAGCATTTCCAGGTGCCACCATGGCTTGGTCCTTAGCAGCCCCCTGCATCACTCAGCATCCCTGCACCATCCCAAACACCTGCTGGCTGGGGAGCTCTGAGCAATTGCTGCTGACAGACTTGGGGCCAGACCCCTGAGGCCCTGCAGCAGGGATGTGGCCATCCCAAACCACGAGCACACCCGGGTATTGATGCTCGCTACATTTGCAGCCAGCCATGCGTGTAATCTCACAGATTCCAAATGCTGCAAGCAAACAAATAATTGTCCCGCTCTGCCTGACACTGCGGCAACCCCAAATGCCTGCGCACAATTCCACTTCTTGCTGTCGCTGCTGCTTTTAACGGTGTCTGATGGGCAGCCAGAGGGTTCCAGCCCCATTAACACCACCTCTGGGGATGGCACGAATAGCTGCCCTGCGATGCAGAGACCACGGCAAGAGCTGAATCAAGAAATCAGAATACACTGCATAAAAACTTCCACCCAGGAAAATTTAGTAAATAAAAGCCACAAAGCCTTTGACATGAAAGATGTCCTTACCATACCTCAGGTGGAGAATACCTTATCTCTTCTTGATAGTCACAGGCTTTACATGCCCTGCAGAGACACATCTCCCCATTCTCACCATCCCCAAAGGACTTCTAGCTACTGGGCAGAGGCAGATCCTCTTGCAGCACTGGAGCATGACTTTCTAAACCACATCTGCAGCAGGTTTTTAAGTAATCTTGTAACCTGGCAGCCAAGAAACTCAGTGGTTTGAGGAGCCCCAGAGAAACCCATCCTGCTAAATAATTAGCCACTGTTAAGGTTCTACCACAAAAACTGTGCTTATTTATCAGATCGCCTCTGATACACATTTCATAGGCAGCATTGTATTTGGAGGCAGCAGAAATATCTCTGGACATCTGTTTTTCCAGTTCTGCCAAAGAGCTTTCATTTTTCTCTAATAACTTGACCTCTTTGGTTTCTGGCAGAAGACAGCTAAGCAGAGCACTCGCTCTCTGGATTCACTCCAGTATGGGATGAGGTCAGGACAACAAAGAAAAAAAACAGCTGGGTGGCTACGAAGCAGTGGGAAGAAATAGGGCAGGGACCAGGGCTTTCTCTTTCCTTCCCTTTTATATCCAATGGGATTTCGTTTCTGGGCGTGTTTATTCCCCAGGCGGACAGTATCACCAAAGCAGTATTTCCTGCAAGCCACTGTTGTGGGGAGCCTCCTCCAGCAAGCTGACCGTGCCCACGGTGCACTTATAAATAGCACAGCCAGCTAATTCCTCCTCTGGTCGGCTGTCAGGAAATGTGAGGCACAGGTCCTAGGGGTTTCCACTGAGATATTGCATCTCCCATACATATTCATCTCGATTTTGGCAGGGTGAGGTTCATACCCCCTACTCCCACTTTATTTTTCCGTTTCATCACATTCTCATTACTCTACCCAGGGCTTTCTGCGCCGGGGGCTTTCACCTTGCATTTTTCATTCAGTCTGCTTTCTTTTTTTCTGATATTCAATTAAATCATCTTAAAGCAGCAAGCAGAAAAAGTGCCAGTGGGGTGGGAAGGAGGTGGAAAAGAGAGGAGGGATGAGGAAATGGAAAATGGGGAGAAGATATGCCAAGCACGGGAGAGACAGAAGAGCAGTCTGCACATGTTCCTCTACTGGGATAGTTTTTCTCTCCCTGATCTCACTTTCTCCATAGCCAGAAATTCCACCTCAGGGTTTGCCAAGGAGAAAATGTAGCATTTCTCTGCTGGGCCACAAAGCAAGTGTGAAATGTTCTGTTTTAATCATTTACAGAACAAAAGGAACACAACAGTCATGGTCTGATTCATATCTGCTGAAATCCGGCAGCCAAAGCTGTGGGAGAGGAGAGACAGATGAAGAAAGGAAAGGAAGAGAAGGTGTGGGTTTGAGTTTTTTTTTTTCTTCTGGTTAGTCACTGTGGACCTAAGGAAAGACGAGAAGGACCACATTGGATTATTGCAAAGTTTAAGAGCTCCTAGTGTCGTCTCCAGTAGATGACTGCAGAGAAAATGTATAGAACATTACAAGTGCTGTTTCCTCTAGTACATGATCCCATTTCCCTTCCTGAGCCAGAAGTTTTAGCTGCATCATCAAGTTAGAGAGCCCTTCATAGACCTTTCTCCCATGATGCTTTCTAACCACTTTTTGAGCCCATTCATACTTTCAGCACCCTGGACATTCTGTGGCAGCAAGCTGCACAATGGAATTGTGTGCTGAGTGAAGACATACTTCCTTTGGGTTGTTTTAAGCCTTTCCCTGTTTCACAGAACCTCAGACTGGTTGAGGTCGGAAGGGGCTCTGCAGGTCATCTGGTCTAACCACCCTGCTCAGGCAGGACCACCTAGAGCCTGTTTCCCAGGACCACGTCCAGATGGCTTTGGAATAACTCCAAGGATGGAAAGTCCACAACCTCCCTGAGAAACATATGCCAGTGCTTGGTCACTCTCACAGAAAAAAACTGTCTCCTGATATTCAGAGGGAACCTCCTATGTTTCTGTTTCTCCCCGTTGCCTCTGGTCCTGGCACTGGGCGTCACTGAAAAGAGCCTGATTACAACCTCTTTACAACCTCCCTACAGGTATTTATACACATTGATGAGATCCTCCAGAGCCATTCCTTCTCTCTGCTGATGACACCCAGCTGTCTCAGCCTTTTCTCACAGGAGAGGTGCCACAATCCCTTCATCATCCTTGTGGCCCTTTGCTGGACTATATCCATTATGTCCATGTTTCTCCTGCACTTATTTACTTCTATGCCATTCATAATTCTTGTTACTTCTACTGTACCTTCCTTCAAGCGTTTCCTTTCCACCCAATTCGGCTGTAGTTTTCTCAGAGTCTGCTTTCATAGAAGCTGCTCTCTCTCTCAGTCACTTTTGCCTCCTTTGTCTGGTACTTCTCCAGGGAATGTGAGAAATGTTCTTACTGCACAAGGTACAGGTGAGCCATGCACCGACTTACACAGCAGCAGACCACAAAGAGGTTTTCAAAGGTCGGGCATGGCAAAGCAGAGCACAAATCTTTAAGATGAAGAGAGAAAGAAGAGTTAGGAAGGATTTCCCAGTCATGGTTAATTCCATCACTGGAAGCTTTGGAATGACTAAAATTTTTACAAAAATGTAGAAAAGGAGAGTACGAGTAACATCCAGCACAGATCCAGCAAGAGCAGAGCTGTCAGACTCATCTGACCTGCTGCAATGAGGTGATAAACCGGGTAAATGAACAAGAAGGTGCAGATGCTGTATGTGTTGGTGTATAAGTGTGGCTTGTGGTACTGGGTCATACGGTGTCACTACACACACGATAGGATTTTATTGCACTCAGGCTACAATAAAATATGAAAAGGTGGATGCATGACTGGTCAAAACTTTTCTTAGAGGTTAGTTACTCATGGTATGATGTGATGCAAAAAAACCTCTCATGAATCTGGTCCTGATCAGCATTTCTACAAACAACGCAAAATCCAAGCACAGCTTTTTACATTTGCAGTTGACAGCAAGCTGGGACAAGCTGACAGAAAACTGGACACAGGACTAGAGGTCAAGGAAGACATGATGAGCAGGAAGAAAGGGATACACTCCACTGATCCTCCACTGGATTCCCCCTTCAGCCCCTGCAGAGTGGGCAAGAAACTCTCATTCTGACCCATGGAAGGCCTTTTTCCTGTTTATGCCTGCCTTTGGCTTAAATTACAGCAATCTAATTAGACACTGAGGAAACCTTTCCAGTGCAGCAAAGCGCTGGGCTGGGTTGCCTGGGAAGGCTGCTAGGATGAGTTGGTCCTGCACACAGGGTGATGGGTACACATCAGGGACAGTGGCTCCTGCCTCCAGGCAGAAGTGGGATGTATCTGTCTTCCTGAAGTCCTGCTCAGACCTGCCTTTCTGTGATTTTTATCCTGATGATGCTTTATTACAATATTGATGTTTTGTCTCAGGATGTTGTTATTTTAATATTCCTTTATCTGCTGCTCCTCTACTAATAACTCCTGCTGTTCAGGTGGCTGGTTTGACCAGGGCTGAGGGGTTTTGACCTGGTATTCTTTGGCTACACAGTCACTTCACAGCATAAATCCGAGGTGCTACTGGGATGGTCTTGTCTTCTCCCTCTCCAACCTGTGCTTGGTCTTACTGCCTGTCTTGCCTGGCACTGCAAACCAGACAGCTGTGCCTGACTCGGGTCAGGGGACTGATCCAGCTGAAAACTCACCAGCTGGGAGGAAGGCAAGAGGAGAGATCATATTTCCATTACTTGTTCTGCTATCTCATATCCTTTGTCTGTCTTGTCTACCTTGGATGGAGTAATCACATCTTGTGCTATGTTTGGAAAGCAGAGTGGAATTGTAAGGTGATAAAAGCACTGGTTTAAATAATCTTTTCCAGACTGAGGGATGTCTAAGTTGCTGTGCAGAGGAAAGTGGTATCCAAGGAGTTCCTCCTAAAATCCACCACAACTTGTGTTTTGGGAGAGGGAGCTTTTTCTTTGTCACTGAATACTAAGACCTAGAGGGTTTGCCAAGGTTAGGAGAAGTGGGCACATGCCACTGAGGAAAGACTCTCTTCAAGGGATAAGAACAGGAAAACCAAGAGTACAAAAGGAGCTGGTTTAAGTTCTGCCACAGAAAATGCATTTTGAAGTTACTTGATGTGTTTTAACCACAATCAGGTAATGAATGAGGCAGACAAAGGAAGGCTCTTGGCTTTATTCCCATTCGCTGTTAAGACACTCCTCTGGGTGAATGCATGTCAGAGCAGTCTCTATCCTGACACCAAGTGGAGAGAGCTCACACGGACTACTTTAAAATGTGATCAAGTGTATACCCTCACTGGAGGTGAGGACAACCACTTGATGTACCACTCATTCTAGAACCAGCAAGGCATCATACAGTTTTTAAGCATTTCTGTATTTCTAGGATTTTTTTCAAGACCCTGTCTCCTAGCAGCAGAAATAGACATTGGAGATAGTTATACTTGATAAAAACCACTTTCAGGGCTCCTGCAGTTTTACCCTCCTATCCCAAGTTTCCACCAGTGTCATACATGGTGAGTACCCAGGGGGTGCATGTGGATCATCTTTACTGGGATCAAGGTGGGTTTCAAGAGTGGTAGGGTAGTCACAGAATCACAGATAGGTTGAGGTTAGCAGGAACCTCTGGAATCCATCTGGTACAATCCCCTGCTCAAGCAGGGCCACCTACAGCCCATTTCCCAGGTCTGTGTCTGGAGAGCTTTTGAGTATCTCCACATCTGGAAAATTTATTGCCCTGAAAATGAAGAGGAGGGTGCCTTTTCCTTGTGAGGAAGGGCCAGTGCTCGGTCATGTCAAGGTGATGCACACTGCAGTGTGCCGGAGCGGTCCCACCATGCTGCCACAGAGCAAGGCAGGGTACCCAGTCCTGAGACTGGCATATCTCCCAGCACATCTTATTCACACTTTCCAGCATGCTCTTCTCAGGAGGGGCTGGGGACTGGTCCAGCTGGAGTTCTGGGTTCCTCAGTACCAGAGAGACGTGGAGCTCCTGGAGCAGATACAGTGGAGGGCTACAAAGAGGATTAAGGGTCTGGAGCATCTCTCTTGCAAGGATTGGCTGAGGGCCTGTTCAGCCTCGTGAAGAGGTGACTGAGAGGTGACCTTATCAATGTCTATGAGTATCTGAAGGGAGCATGTCAAGAGGATGGACCCAGGCTCTTCCCAGTGGAGCCAAGCAATAGGACAAGCAGCAACAGGCAGAAACTGATGCACGGGTAGTTCCACCTAAATATGAGGAAAAACTTCCTTACTGTGTGGGTGACAAAGCACTGGAAAAGACTGCTCAGAGAGACTGGGGGGAGGGTCTCCCTCACTGGAGATATTTTGGAACTATCTGGATGCAACTCTGTGCAATTGATGGCGCTTGAGTGGGGAGGTTGGACCAGATGACCCCACTGTGGTCCCTTCCAACCTTACCCATTTTGTGATTCTGTGATTTTCCCCTTTCCATGCACATCAGATCTCCAGTGCTGGGTGGCCAGAAGCCCTCCTTCAGAAGCTTCCCATCCGGCTGCTCAAGTCCTCACCCCACCCTACCTAGAACATTTCTAACTTATCCTGAGAATTACACCTCTTTTGACCTTGACCCTGGGATTCAGGGAAGATCACTGCCAGATGAGGTTCCCCCATGGATTCAGCCTCTGAATCCTTCAGCTTCCCTTGCCCATTTGAGGTTGTTTTCTCTCAGAGTGTCTTACTCTTCACTCCTGCTTTACACATCTCTATTTCTTCCTCCCAGGTGAAGAAAAATCCCTCATCAATTTGAGGGAAAGGTGCCAGAAAGTCACAGAAACTCCAGTACCAGCTTCTGGCTAAGCCTCAAACCCCCAGCCAAGAAACAACAGCATCCTATAGTGCTCTGCACCAGAAAGGTAACAGCTTCTCTCCCAGGGAAAAAAAACCCTACATCGATTTAACACAGAAAGGTATCAAACACATCTAGTGTCAAGCTGTTCCATCCCTCTGATGGATGACATTCAAAAACAGCACAGAAAGGAGGCACTGGTGCTGATAAATTTTAAAGCATTCAGCAGCTGCCCTGTTGTTTAAGTCATTTCGTAATTACTCAACATAGAAAAAACAGGGAGAGGAAAATGTGTCATGCATGGACTTACCCAGCTGATCCAGAACAAAGAGGGCTGGGGCACCTTCGGAGAGCTCATTGTCTGAGGGAAGAAGAACAAATGCTCGGGAAGTCAGCTGGAGAGGTAGATGAGGACAGGTGGGGTGACAATGCTGTTTTAATTATACTGCAGATAAGCCCCTGCTCAGCTTGCCTCCAGTTTACCCTGACAGCTTTCATGTACGTGTTGTGGGTTTTCTTTTAATTCAGCTGTTATTGAAAAACCTCAGAACCATCTCAAGACAGAGACTTGTCAGGTTGAATCCTGAAGAGCAGAAGCTCCACTGCCCCATCTGTACTCTCCCTGGGATCCCCAGCAGTGCTCCCCTTTTTGTCCATACCACAGCTCTTCACTCCCTTTCCTCAATTTACCCGGTAATCAGGGCATGGCCAGGAGCGCCCTGCCTGCAGCAAAGCTTTCCTGTATGCTCCAGTCTCCTCCAACAACAGCAGCTGGAGAAGGTTTAACCAGCAGGAAGAATTATTCAGAGGCTGACCAAACCTTTGAATTATCTGATAACAGCACTGAAGTAACTCAGTGCCTGTGACAGGTTAGACCACAGGCTCTGGAAATCCCTGAGCTGGTGGCATTTCTCATCAAAAACTTGTAGGGGTTTATTTTGTATCCCATAAATGAGCCCACTCACTCTTGTCTGCTCCCAGCTGCAGAACAAAACACACACATATCCCTCACTGCCAGTAAGATCCACAACCACACAGGAACATGTGGCCAATGTTGAATTCCATTTGTGCCTTGTAGTTGGTGAGGATTTTGCTATTTTCAAACATTTCTCGCAACATCAAAAGTGCTGCTAAATTGAAAAACCCAATGCAAATTTAAAAAAAAAAATTGCAGACGGTGGCGGTTTTTGGGTTTTTTTGGTTTTTTTCTTTACAATTAATGGCATTTTTTCAATGAATGGACTTGACTTAAAAACTTTTGGTCTGAAATCTGTGGGGCCCTGTATTCCTAGGGGTTCCAGAAGGACATTTGAGAAGGGCAGGTGCATGATGCCCTTCAGCAATCCCTACCTGTGCCCTTTCTAAGAGATCTTGCCCCCTATTATAAAATGCTCTTAGGGCCAATGGTTAGAAAAAGCTGTGAGCCACTAATTTAGGATAGCAATGGGCTGCATACAAAACCAAAAGCCAATGTATATCCATATTCAATTGTTCATCTGGTTTGGATTTTTATGAACTTGCAGTGGCAGTGACTCTGCCATCCTCTACAGACACAAGCAGGATGCAGTCCTGAAGTCAATGGGCATTTAACCAATACAGCTATAAACAATAACACAGACCATGCACATAGCAAAGACTTTTAAGAAATAACAGAAGCAGAGATTGTTCTAATGGGGGAAAAGAGTGGACTGCAGCAAGCATCCCCGTCCTGGTCCCCTGGAGCCACCCAGGGCTGGGTACCTGCAGAAGCAACAGATGTTCTATCGTAAGGATGCTGCTCAGTGGTGCTTTCCTGGGGATATTGAACCCAGGACTCAAAAGCATAAAGCTACTTATGGGTTCAAAACCATAAAGCTACTTATGTAATTCAGCTCTCCTAGAAAAGGAGGCGATGCCTCATCTTGGTTTGTCCTTTTCCCTTCCCCCAGCATCTGGGCAATCAGCGGGAAGCCAAGGGAAACAGATGGAGATAAGCGAGCATTTTACCAAAGCAAAGTGTTTCCGTTCCCAAGGTGCTGCCATCTGGAAGGCTGTGGGTTTATTTTGGTTTTAGTCTGGGGCACAGCACATCCCAGACAAAGAAGGAACTTTGCCCAGGGAGGGACAGCTTGTGCTGGCCCAGGGGACAAGGACCTCTGGTAACAAAGATGACCTGGGGCTGAGCAAGGAACACTTGTGGCTGCTCCTGCCGAATGTTCAAATGGGGATTGAAAAGCAGTAAGAGCAGCTGACTGGAAATTAGGTAGAGATGAATTGATAGAGGAAATAGGACTGCTGGCTACTTTTCGTTGCATCTGCCCTGAGTGCTGTCCTGAAACAGGCAGTTTCTAGAGAGCAATGAACCCTAGCCTTGAGGTGGGATGTCTTGTGTCCAGCTAAGGTGGGCTGAAGCCTTGAACAGTCCTTGTACAGGGAGCCCCAGTTGGGGCAGCCCCCCATCATTGCCAGGACAGCATGTATCCCTGCAGCCATCCTAAATTATCCCACACAAATATGATTGAAGGGAATATTTTTTCGGCTCTCCTGTCACTCCTTCCCAACCGTGGTCATCTGCAGAGTCCTACTTGTGGAGAGTGAGGGTGGTCACATCTAGCACAAGTGGCACATTAACTGGCCAAAATATGGGTGTTGGGACCTTTTTTCTTTCTTTAATTTTCCTTTCTTTTTTTTCTTTTAAAGTCCACTCCAAAGAAGGAAAACAAACTGCAGACCAAGAGCCTATGTCAGTGTGACAGTTTGGGTCAGACCTTTCCCACCTTCATACCAAGTACTGCCTGGCTCTGGACATAGCCCAGCAAAAACCCTGGCACCCCTGCAAGCGCAGTGAATGGCAGCAGCACATTGGGAAGGCTCTCAGCACTTTCACTGGGTGGATTAAAAACCAGCAATCACATCCTACCTCCTTTCACACTGGAAAAGGGGTGGATCCCACCATGAGACAACCAGTTTGTTTCATCCAGCTTCCAGTTTTCACCAGGGTCCATCTCTGATCCGCAGCATCAAAGATCTGCTTGCAATGCCTCCTGCTGCTCCCTCTGGGGAATAACCAAAAGATACTCTGAGCATCTGTCATGCTGCTAGACCATAGTCAGCTGCTGAGAAGCTCACCTCAGCAGAGGAAAATCTTGCCAATATTTCAGGAAAAAAAATTAATTAAGAAAAAAATGACAAAAAACCCACATGGCTCACAGGGAACTCTTGGACCTGTTGCTGACTACTCAAGGAGCTGCTGAATACCACGCCTCAACTTATCCCATCAACAAGCCTCCCCACTACATCAAAAGGCCACCAACACTTGGACCGCTTCCATTTTCTGTTATCAGTCTGACCAACACTTAGAAATTCCTAATCCATCATGATACTTGCAGGGATGGGGTTTTACTTCTGAGTGAGGTAATGTTTCACAAGGACATCCAGCGGCAATGTGTGTCCTGGCTTTACATGCCCAGCCATCAGGTCCTGGCAAGTGAGGGGAGTGGGCAGGCTTGCTGGCCCTTGTTCCCACATCCCAGCTCCTCCGTGGATGGGAGTTGCAGGCTGGAAGTTACAATCAGTTATACATTCCAAGGCAATGCTACCACTGGCCACTTGGCTCTCACAGCTGCCCCAGCCCTGCAGCGGTGGCTATGAGCCACCAGGGAAGGATGGGGATTATTGAACAGTTAACATGGGAGTTCTCCACTCTAAAAAGTTCCTTTCTGGTGCAGACACTAAATTATTTTCCTGACTATCAGTCACTCAGTGCAACCTACAGGTTTGTTGCACTTGGGAATCCTCATGGAGACCTTTTTCTTCCCTTGACTCCTTGGACCTGTGCATCTGGGCAATCCCAGATGTGAGCAAAGACTGTGAGAATGACTCACGGAGAGCAGCCTGGCAGAGGACTTGGGATTCTCATGGATGAAAAGCTGGACATGAGCCAACAGTGTGTGCTTACAGCCCAAAAAGCCAACCTCATCCCGGGCTGCATCCAAAGCAGCGTGGCCAGCAGGGCAAGGGACGGGATTCTGCCCCTCTGCTCTGCCCTTGCGAGACCCACCTGCAGTGCTGCATCCAGCTCTGGGGTCCTCAGCACAAGAAGGACACGGACCTGTTGGAGTGAGTCAAAAGGAGGGCCGTGAAGATGATCAGAGGACTGGACCGCCTCTCCCATGAGCACAGGCTGAGAAAGCTGGGGTTGCTCAGCCTGGAGAAGAGAAGGCTCCAGGGAGATCATAGAGCACCTTCCAGTACCCGAAGGTGGCTTATAAAAAGGGTTTAGGTTACATATTAGGAAGAAATTCTTTACTGTGAGGGTGGTGAGGTACTGGAACAGGTTGTCCAGAGAAGTTCTGGATGTCTCATCTCTGGAAGTCTTCAAGGCCAGGCTGGATGGGGCTTTGAGCCACGTGGTCTAGTGGGTGGCACCCATGCCCACAGGTGGGGTGTTGGAACTAGATGATATTCAAGGTCCCTTCAAAACCAAGTAATTCTGTGATTCTATGGTTCTATGATCCCTGGTGGGGTAGCACATACCGGCATTTAATGCATCCCTAGGCCTTCAGGATTACATGGATTTGGAAGGGAATAGAGGCCTTCCAGCATCAGCAACCTCTCATTTATTAAGGAAGAATACAACAGTGTTGTGATGTAACAACAAGTTTTTGACTCTCTTGGAAGATGCTGAAAAGGAGGTGACAACAAGGATCTTCCCTAGCACTATCTGAGGCAAACCCAGACCCCAAATGGCAGCAATGGAGCTGATTTCATGATGAGGTGAGTCCCATGAGATCCACCACACTGGCAGCTGATCATCTTTACTCGGCCTCTCATTTTCTTTGCCACTATTTGTAAGAATTTTTTGTAACTTAATGGTGTCATGACCCTAATTCCTTGGAGGGGCAGGCAGATAGCAATGGAGGGACACCATCACACCAGCACCATCTCCTTAGGAAATGAGGCCAAGAAGGAGATGGATGGGGCCCTGTCTCCACAGGGAAGCAAAGCACGACTGAGCCATCCCACTGCACTTCTCAAGCACTGGTACCTCTCAGCTACCATCTTACTGAGGGTGGCTGCAGGAAAGGGCAGCAGCCCCATGCTGAGGCATTTGGCTCCCAGTGGCTCCCAGCA
Organism: Falcunculus frontatus; assembly: GCA_013398115.1. Classification (NCBI taxonomy): domain Eukaryota; kingdom Metazoa; phylum Chordata; class Aves; order Passeriformes; genus Falcunculus; species Falcunculus frontatus. The sequence continues at coordinate 3,065,904 of VZRV01001168.1, read as the reverse complement.
CGGCACAGCCCAAGCTCCTGCCTCAGCCCACTGTCAGGTCTCACCAGCATGAACCAGGAGTGTGCTGGTGCTTCCCCAACTGGCCAGACCTGCAAGAAGTCGTTTCACACGTTCTGTTGCTCAACACCTTAATTGAGTAGAATTAAGTACTTGTCCGTATGCGTTTGGTTAGCAGCAAGCAGGACAGGTCACTGCACGCACAGGCAGAACTGGACTGGAGTTTTTTGATGTAGCAAATTCACCTGAATTGCAATTAAGTGGTACTGAGACTTCAGGTGAATTTGGGTTGACTATGTAATTAGTTTAAGCTGAAAGAAGAAAAAGAGTCCTAAGAAGAGCAGCAAGGCTCCATTTTGACATTTAAAAAATGAATTTTTTTTTCTTGTTCTTTCAAATGCTGGTTTTTGTTTGAAAGTGACCTAGTTTGCTTTTTCTTTCCTTTTTTCTTATTTTTTTTTTAAGTTATGAAAAGCAGTAAATAATCTCAAAACAGAATGTCTCATGCTACGCTTATGAAAGGAAATCAAAGAAGAAAAGAAACCTTTAGGGGGTGATCCAAACCAAAAAGTATTTTCAATTTTTCTTTTCAGCCACTGAAATGAAAAACCTATTATTTGTACAGCTACACTACTGAAAGGCATCTCTTCAATGTGTACTGCTGGCAATTTCTTCTTTCTACCTGCCAAGGGAGGGGTTTGTCTGCAAGTTCAATAAAGGTGTAAGAGAGAAAGAAGGAAAGGGCAATTTATCAGCATAGCACAGAAGATAAAATGGCTTTTCCATGTTTACTTGTTTCTCTGAAAGAATGAACCTCAGCTCTTGGCCTGCTGACCCACACTGCTCAGAATCATATAGACATGAAATCGTATAGACACAAGTCCTGAGTTCTCATCACATAGAAGATTAATTGCAGATGTAAAACATAAGGTCTAACCTACATTAAAGAAAGCAAAGGTCAAAATTTATTTAGGTCAATAACACCAGCAATGAGAAACACCCAGAAGATCATACACCTCAGTCCTTGCTGTAGTTTTGGGGCATCCATCACTTCCCTTCACAGCAGAACCTGGTATCAGCAGAGGCTGCTGGTGTTGGGTGTTCAGTGCCAGCATCAGAGATCAGAGATGGGTTTATGGTCCCTGTCTCACCACAGAGCATGCATTGTGCCTGTCTGCTGTGGCTGCCCAACAGGGTGGGATGGGAGGGAAACGGATGAGTGAAAACAGAGGACAGGGCCCACTAGCTGCATTTATATTCATGCAATACACCTCTTGCTAAAATGCAGAGCTAGAGAAGGAGGCATTGCTGCTCAAGCTGGTGTCTCACCAGGGCTGGGATGACAGCTGCAGCTGCTTGAAGGGCTCAGCCTTGCTATGGTCAAAAATCAACACCTGTTACCTCCATCTTTCAAGAAGAAGACAAATGAAATATGAGGTTTTCAAAAGAGCCTGCACTCAGGTTCTGTGTACAGTCTTCACCTAGGGCAAGGGGTGCTCATTTTACACACCGATAGCTTCCACCATTCCTCTGAGGAAAAACAAGGTGAAAAAAGACTCACATTCCTCCTATATCCTGACACAATATTAAAAAAATAATAGGGGCTGAATACATTAAGACTCCTTTCACTCCACAGCTTTTACTGTACCTCAATAACAACAATGTAGATCACAAAACACTGCCCATTTTCAATCTAACCTGCAAATCTCTTCCAAACCGCAGGAAAAAATAGCATAATATTGGAATGACCATTTCAGCAAAGTTTTACAATCCCTCTAATCTGTCAGGAGTGGTTGTTGGAGCACAAGCTCCAGTTAAGCTCCTCTTCTGGAGCATTTCCAGTTCAAGACAATCTGCCACACAGCCTCTCAGGGCACTCAGCAACTGCATGGGGATATTTTTTTTAGTACCATAAACTGTAGAATTCACATGGCCAAAACAGCAGGAAAATAAAAGTTAATGACCTGAGATTAACCCAGACAGACAAGAGATTAAAGCATCAAACCCTAAATGCTACAGCACGCAGGGGCTTGATCTGGTGGACAAGTGTAGGCTGGAAGTGTTTGCCCAAACACTGCCCTCAAAATTGGCTCCATCCACATGGCTCAGGTGCTGCTGAGTGGAGATGCAGATGCTGTACAAAGGATCTCACATTTCTCTGAGCTATCATGTCTCCTTACTTATGTTTCAGCTTAAGAGCTCTAACTGCATCCACCTACTTGACCGGGAGTAAAGTTCAGTGGCTCTTCCAGAAGACACAGACTCAGTTACTTCTCCTCTTCTCCATGAGGAACAAAGAAGGGCACCATTTCATGAGATACACAATACAATCTGATCCAGCTAGATCACCACCTGGGGCTGGTGACCACCTGGGGCTGGTGATCACTTAGGGCTGGTGATACTCGCACACCACCTCGCTGATCTGAGCCCCCAGAACAGCGCACTGGAGCCCTTTGCATTTAATGATTTCTTGATTTAGATGAACAACCTTTCCAACACCTTGTAGCACCTAAGAGCTCACGTGTGATCCCTTTTGAATAACATCTGTCCTGGGGGAGTCAGGCAGTGTGAGGTGCATACAGCTGGTTCCTGGGATCAGAGCAGCCCCAAGCCACGCTACCCCATTGCTTGGTGGCCAGGCCAGGGCTGGTGACTGCAGACCCACCACCAGCCTGTAGCAGCCTGGTGTAAGAGTGAGCATGGGCAGGGACTGAGACAAGAGAAAGGCTTCACAACAGCTGAGGTGCTCACAAGTCATAGGAGGGCTGGTAGTTGGGGCAGCAGGGAGCACACCAAGGAGAGTGGTGGTCAGTATCAGTTTGGAGAGAGAGGCTGGGACAAGGGAGAAAAATCTGTTTCTGTTCATGTTGCAAAACCGACAGGGGTGGCTGGCCATTGCTAGTGTGTTCTCCATCAAGAGAGGGCACTGACCCTAACATGTGCCTCCAGACAACTTTTGAGGCTTGAGATTGATATTCACCACATCGAAAGGATAATGTGGGCAGCCAAGGTAGGACTGAGGCTGAGACAAGAAGCAGGGACTGAAGAAAAGACCTTGGTCCAGCAGAAGAGGAAGAGAGCTTGGCCAGACTGTGGGAGAAGGTCTCAAGCAGCAGCCTTGCAGAAATCACACATGGGATTAAATGCTATGAGACAGATCCCTTTATCTGTGATGTTTCCCAGTGCCCTGCAATAATACAGGGATAGCCTGCTCCTCATCAGGCATGCTCTGGGAACCCCTCTCTCCATGCTCACCAAAGTGGCCTTTTGGTGCCTGTACAATAAACCAGATTCTTCCCAATCCCAAAGAGTCCAGAGAAGTTAAAGTATCCCCTGACCCATAGTTTTGCTCAGAGTAAAAACTGAGTCACTTCTTGACAACTTCTGTGTCAAAAAGGCCATGCACTCGGAATGTGGGAGGAGTGCCAAGGGGAAGTCTTGTCACTTGGGCAAGCATTAGCTGCTCTTGGGCAGGTATCGCTGCTCTGTGAAAGCACTGCCTTCCTGCAGCTGTTCATCTGCCCAAAGGCAATATGAGTGGGAATGGGAAGGTCTGACTGAGCCTTACAGAGCTGAGCAGGGCAGGATCAGGACTTTGAGTGGGACATTACAAATTCGTTCAACCTGGAGCAGCGTGGGCACAGTGAAAGGCACAAGGTGATAAACTACTTCCCTTGTACCCCAGAGCTCAGCCTGACGGCTGCCTTTAATCACCCACAGCTGTTCTTTACTGCCTTGGATGTGCTCTCCTTTAATTAGCCCAAAAGGTGACTAATGAGCTATTTGTTAATGTCATCAATCAAAAAGCTCTTTTTGTAGCTGGTCTGAAAGAGGTTTTTTTAAAAAGCATCAAGTTTCAGCCAACTGGCACAGAGCATGATCACAAGCTAATTACATGATCTCATGGCAGTTATCTCGAACTAATACATCATTAATCTGATCTTACGACAGCTAAAGGAGAAGCCCAGAGCCAAGAAGCACTTGAACGCTCCACAGTTCTCAAGACAGGAGCCCTTTTTATAAAAGCTGCAGGTTTACACACAGCAGGCACATGTCAGGGCAAGCTGCAAGTTGTACTGCTCCCCTCACCCCGACAAACAAAAACATTCACAAGCCAGGAAACACACGATCTCCTCCACACAACCTTCCCCAAAGCACAGCCACCATCCCCCTGACTGAGTTCAGGGCTGCAAGGATGACCAGAGAGGAAAGGGGCTCAGGGACAGGATCCCAGCATTGCTCAGGAATCCCATGGCATTTTTGGTATGCTTTCTGTATGACAAAGCCCTTTTGGAGGACCTGTCCCAGTCTGGTTTCAGGGGGCATAATGGCAGGTGGGCAGTTTCAGGTCACCTGCACTGATGGGGATGGGCACTAGAAGCTCCTATCTATCCTCTATATCCCTTTGGATGTAAAGGTAGGAGGCAAGCTAATAAATATATTCCTATTTACATGTCATGCTTTCATTTAAATAGCTCATCACCAGCTAGGGACAATCATCTACACAGACAACACAGACAAAATCTTGAAAACCTTTGAAAATAGTACCCTTAGTTTCAGCCAGACTCTTACTCTCACTCTTGAGCAAGAGTACCCCCCAAAATGGCCCCAAAGGAGCTGCTCACAAACCTGTCCCAGCCATCCCACAGGTAGGGCAGGACACCAGGATCCACTTCGCAGTGCTCCAGACCACTGCTCTGATGATACAGTACAGGAGGTGCTGGGTGTGCATATCAATACATATTTGGGGTGAGTTTAAGATCTGTAAGGTCCTCTAAGTCATCATGTGGAATAAAATATCTCTTTCTTACTACTCTGGTTTTCTTCCAAAGTCAGCAAATTGAATTGCAATTCCACAATTCAAATGTTAAAGCACTTGAAGCAAAGCCTGTGTCTCCTTTTGTGTCTGCTGCAGAGCTGTCTGTACTAAACTAGCAGAACCAAACACCACCACACCTCAGCTCTGCCAGTTATCTTCACAGGCAATTAGCTGCCAGGATATTTCAGCCATAACAATCACTTATCTACTTAAGAGAGATAATTTCTCTGTGCTGTTTCCCTGACCTCTCAGAAAACATGCGACTGCCTTTTTTTTTGCAGTCATAGGAGAAAATGTTCCTATTCCAGCCTCGATTCAGACAACATTAAAAAAAAAAAGGTAAAGTAGAAATGGTAAATCTTACCTCACAAACCACCTGTGATTTCTCTGGTGACAAAAAGCATTTGTGCCTTGGTGCTGCAAGACCAAAGCTTTCCTGGGAAATGTTTGTCCTCGGTTGGGTAAGAGCTCCACAAAAACTATGTAGCCATTGCCTGGACTTGCTTTGGTTTGGGTAGGTAAGTTACGGGAATTCAGCTGCTCTTGTGTGTTCAAAGAGCTTCAAAATGCTCTACACCACCTATCGCATTATGGTTCCCACAAGTATGCGAGGTATGTGTCTGTCTTCCTGAGTCACGTAATTATCTCTGGGAAAGTAACCTGTGGAAACACGGCAGAGGGGGAAAAAAACCCCAACTGGCTGTTTAAATCCATCAACAGCTAGAAGTAGCCCTGCAAGGAGACCTTCTCAGAGGCTTTGCTAATTCCTGTGTCCAAAATGCCAAAGCTAGCGGAGATGCTGGGCTGTCTGCTTCCCACCTTTCTCAGCAGTTTGCAGCACCACATGTGGGAAGTGCCAAGGAGAAGGAGCAGCACAGTTTGAAAAGCAACCACAGCACTGGAAGAGACAATCTGAAGCTCATTGGGTAGCACAGGTTATGGGATGGCCTCTAGCCAGGAGGAAATGTAGGGTGAAATAGTCCCTGATGACTGCTGCTAATGAAGGCTGAGTCATCGGTGACACGGAATGAAAAAATGATGTGATGCAGCGGTGTCTGGGCTAGTTACATCTTGATAAGGATGGTGGGTGTCTTCCTGGGTTTTCCCTTGAGTCAGAAGCACCTGGGGAAAGTGATACCAGGAAAGGGATATCTGCCATGATCAAATGGCACCTCAGGCAGTCTCAGAAGAGGAATAAATAGCACAAGAGAATGGGATACCATGCAAGTCAACTTTCCAGAGAAGCCACTTGTACCAAGCAGATGGGAGGAGATGAGTGTGACAAAGAAGAGCAAACCATGAAGGGGGCCTTCCTTACCCCACCTTCTTGCAAGGAAAAATATGGTCTTACCATTGTGAGAATGGCTCCAGCAGATGTTCACACTCTGTAATCTTTTTTCAGAGTGGCCAGTTTTCCTGTATGATTTACAACAAGGACATCCCAGAAGTGAAGCTCCAAATCCTACATGACCTCCACAAGCTCACTTGAGCATAAGCAGCCCACGCACCTGCAGCAGATGTGAACAGATCTTGGGTTTTGCTCCATCTCCTGAAAGACCATCACCATCCATCATGTTTCTTGACAGCTTATGGTACTCAGGAGATTATATAAAATTTTGAGCTTGGTTGTTAAGTGCTTCCAGCTACCAGGTCAGACAGAAAAACCTCACACCTAGGAGGCAAACAGTCCCCATTCCCAGGGCCAGGAGGGCTTCAAGCAGCCCTGTGTACTGGATGACAAAGAGAAATGTGATGTGCAGCATTTGAGCCAACTCTGAGGGTTGGTTTTATCACCCCATTCCAGCTTTGGCCAGCATTGCCTAAGGCCCCCGTCAGTATCTGGCTGTGCTTGGCACCTTCATGCAGCGCGAGCAGGTTGGGATGCTGCCAGGCATGAGGTGGATTGCAGACTGCCTGTGTATTCAGGAAGCCAGCAGGTCCAGGAGAAGCAGATATCAGACAGGGAACAAAGACCCTCAGACCCTGCATTCCCATACCTTCTCCAGTGGCATAGCTCTGGCCACAAAGGAAAGAGCATTCAAGCTCTTACCCAGAGGCATTATCTGGACTGCCAGCATGATGCCAGCTGGTGGTGGCAGCCAGTGTCTGGAGCAGTGAACGATTCTGGCTGTGCCACCACCTATGCACAGGGGAGGAGCCGAAAGTGCCCTGGCTATGCTGGTATGTTCCAAGGTCGTCCTCACACCCTGACTCACTCATCACAGCTGTAGACCGGCAGGAGCAGCACCGGCAGTGTCAAAGCTCTCCCACCAAGCCCCTGAGGTTCTGGTGCACCAGGATCCATTCCGGAGGATGGGGATGCCACAAGGCTTCAACTCTGTAGTGGGAGAAACTCAGAGAAATCACTGGTTGGATAGAAGTCAACTGACGGACATTCGTGTGATGGAGACTTTGGGTTAAGCTTTTATTTAAAAAAAAAAATACTACATAGTAGGCCTGTAATTACACAGATACCAAGTCCTGATGGCCTTTCCAGGCCTGTTGACTCACAGCACACTCTTACCTTCCTCCTGGCATGTCTGTGCGGGGCTGTGTTTGCCCCATCATGGCACAGGCTCATCCGCTCCTGCACAAACATCCTGGGGAGCCAAAACCGCCTTCAGGAGGGTGAGAAGCCAGTGCTGCATAATTCACAGCACTCTATGGCTCTTAAGCTGTGAGTCATGAGCTTCCCAGGAGATTTGCAGCCAGAGGCACTGATCTACCTCGAACACAAATGGAGTGGATGATTTCAGCCCAAGCCAAGCTCCCAGGTGAGTCTGGGTGAGGCAGAGATGAGAAGTCATTGCACTGCATTGTGTCTGCTGCCGAAAGTGGGTAAACCCACTCTTTCCTGTCTTCCTACCCTGTGCTGAGGACAAGGGATGGTGCTGGATATCACCAGCCCCCTGCCTTTCTCCAGCCACATCACCTGAGCCGTGCCCCTGGATGCCCATGTAAAAACTCCCATCCCTTGCTCCTCATCTTGCTCACCAGTTCTTCTGAATTGGTGGGAGAAAAGGCTTCACAATGGGGCCAGTCTTCTGCTACACATTTGCCCAGATGTAAATGCTGTGCTTCTCCAAAAGAGTGGAACAAGTAGAGACAGATGATCACACCAGTCAACAGGATGAGAGAGGCCACCCCACTGCTGTTGGAAAATTGTCCAGAAACAGACAGTCTTTCCTTTCTGGGCCTCACCTCACAGGGCAGCTCAGGGATGAGTGAGGTTGGGTGAGAGGTTGTCCATATCCATGAGCACTGGTGGGGTCCTGCACAGCTGCCTCTCAAGAAGCAGTGGAGTTTCTTGGCTGAGGGCTGGTTTGTCCCCATCCCCGATGCCTAGACTACGCCATGCCTATAATGCTCTCTCATTCAGAGACAGTGCTGGGTTATCTTTGCCAGGGAGAGGAGGAAAGTGTGACCGGTGGTAGGAAGGAGATAAGTCCCAGGCCAGGCACATGCAGTGGGGAGTCTCAGGTTACTTGTGGGGCAGGCAGAGATGGGCAGCAGTGCCTGGGTTATTCAGTGATGGGAGTCAGAGAGGAAGAGTTCTGTCTCATCAAGACCATGACAGCACAGCCATAATCACCATAATTTTCTCCCTGGTGAAGGACAGGGCAGGCCGAGGAAGCTTCTTTGCTCAAATATCCACATACATCCTTCAATGCAATTGAGGCTCAGGCAGGATCTCTGATGGCAGGTAGGAAACATTTTTTGTTTAAGCTGTAGTATTTTCCAGAGGACTGACTTAGACATAAGATATTTACAGTTCTCTCTTCAGAGAAACCTGCTTTTGGGGCTATCTTTCTGTGCTAAACAAATTCGGAAGTCTGAAGAGAAAAATACAGAGAGAATCCAACCAGCCTCTCACTGAATTGCTTTCCCCAGGATCAGACAAGCAGAAAAGAGGTTCGTAAGGTGGTGATGTTGGTAACTATACGAGGAATTGATGGCAGAACCAGAACTCAGTGGCCTGTGTGAAGGATGTCTTGTCCATCCTTCCTTATCTGACTTCTTATAGGGGTTACGGCATCCTGCACCTGGTCTGGCTCCTAATCCTTCCTCATTCAGTTCAGGGCTGATCCAGCACCTTTGCTTCCTGTGACTCACCAATGCACAGCTCTGATCTCCCCCAGTCCTGTATTTTGCCATCCAAGGGCAAGCCCATACTCATTCCCAGTTTATCCAGCACCCGGCATGACTCCCCTGGAGGAGCCCAGTGCTGGGCACCCCAACCCCAGCTCTGCCAGTAAAAGATGCAGGCTCTCAGGAGGTGCTGGTATGGGGGCCCTGGGGTCCTGGTTCCCAGCTGATTCCCTAGAAGGCCTTATGTCCCACTTTGTGGGACATTCACACGTATGGATGCTCACTGATGGTTCAGGTGGGTGAAAGAGGGAAGATCAAGTCTTCCTTTGGTAGGCTGCAATATTAAAAAGTAGACCAAATGGGACCTTGAGATAACAGTAAGTGGCAAGCTTGCTCATGTCTTCCACATAAAATGGAATGTGAAAGTGGTGTGGTGTCGGGGAGAAGAGAAACAAATCTCTTTTGTCTCCTTACACCCAAGAGTCTGGTGCCAATTTATGAGGGTGTGATGCTCTCTGCCTCTATGGCAGATCTCAGCCATAACACAGACACCTAATGTCTTGCCATTGGGATCACAGAAATGCAGCCAACAGTTGCTTTCTCCTGATTTTCTCCTGGCTGCCTGCTCTTCCCTGTGAACTGTGTGGTGGGATGCTGTGGCCACCTCCCACCTCACATTCTCTGCAGGTCCCTTCTCTAGTTGCAGGAGGATCTGGATGCATCCAGGGCAGAGCCCCACCTGACACAGGGTTCCCTCTACCCACTGGTATAGGGGAGCCAGGGCTGCTCCTGGAGGATGAGGATGGTGCAATTGGAACTACCACCACTAATTACACTGAACAAGATTTTGGCCACCAGTTTTATGGAAGGCATGGGGGTGGGTGAGTCCCTGTCACCAAGTCCCTGCCTCATTCTCTTTGGTTCTCATGAAAAACTAGAGAAGACCTGATGCTCCACATCAGAACAAACCCAAAAGCTGAAACTTCTAAATATCTCAGTAAAGAGAAGTGCCATTTTCCAGCCAGGTCTACTTGCTACTTAGGAAAAAAAACTGACTCCACCAGAAAAATATCAGCATTGCAGTGGCATTTGTTACAGCTGAAATGTGAAGCATGTCATCTACTCTCCTTTCAGGTTACCACCTAAGTATTCCTTAGACTTTTATTTTGTATCAATAAGGGGGTTTCAATTTGTGCATGTTATTTAAACTCTCAGCAAGGAACCGAAGCAACAATTATTCACCTCCTGGTTTCATGATTCACAAGAGAGTCTGACGAGCACTGATGCCATGCAACCAGCATGAGCTATCGGTGAGGAACAACCATAAAGAAAAGTCTGCTCAGGTCAATTATGGAAGAACAGCGTCTGACAGGATGCGTCCAGCTGCATCCTGGAGACTGAGGCACCGGGTGAGTTAATCATCCCTTGAGGTAGTATTACTTTCACATGCACATTACTGAAAAATTCATCAGCAATCCAACATTGGTGGTAGCACTTCTCAAATGGAAACAGCTCCAGGTGTGGGGCAAAGAGAGACCTCATCAGGTCAATAATTATTTTCCCTGTTGGCTTCAAGAAATGATGGAGCAGACCGCCTTCCCCCAGCTGCAACAAAGTAAATTAATGGGGATAGCTCTTTTTTTTTACTACATGGTACACAATAACTGCCCTATACTTCTGAATAGCCAAGAAGACACCCCCATTATTACTGACATGTTTGTGACATTGCAAATAAACTAAAAAACCTTCCTGTGGCTTTATCAGGCACTTCGCCATAACAGTCAGTCCTACTCCTGTTGTCCATTATGATTCTCTAGTCAGAAATACCATAGCTATGAATTCTTTTAGGGGTTGCTTAGAGGTTTTTAGCTACCACGAATAAATGAAGAATAAACTTTAAATTCTATTAAATACATTAATTTTTGCCTGACTCTCTGTCCCCCAAAGAAAGCAACTGTTCTCAATCCTTTTTCTGTTTTTATGCTGGAAGCATTCTTAGTAGGTCTGAGCAAATTGGGGGCACTTTCTTCTAGGGTATGGAGCAATTCCATGTCTCTTCCTGAAAAGATGGTGTGACAGAGGCTGCCCTTTCCCTTTTCCTTCCTTTCAGTAAGCCACTACCTTTAGGCTTCCCCCCCAAAATTATGGTAGTCTTTGATTCCCTCCATATCTCAGTCTTGTCTCTCCCCAACAAACAGACAGGGTCCCTTGCAAGCCCCTCATCTCCTCCCTTGTGGGGACACTGGCCCACACTGAATGTACAGATGGATTATTTGCAGCACCAAGATTTAGGCTTTTCCTTCAAGATTTTTTCATGATGGATGAAACATTGCATATGTTCCATGGATGGGGCCCAAAGGAGACCAAATCTACCTTTTTTCCCCCCTGAGCAAACTGTAACAGCTCATTCTTGGCTATCTGTGGCTTGGGCTGTGCCAGTGGGTTTTCCACTGCTGTTTTTTTCCCAGGCACTGGAGCCTGCCCACCACTCTCTGCAGTTTTCCAATGGGCTGTCATTTGGGTCTGCAGTGGCCAGGACACATAGAGATTACAGGAATGCTCCCTACCCATGGAAGTGCCTTGTCCGCCCAACACTCGGACTCATGAGAATCAGCAGCAGCTCCTGTGCCCCCTGTGCTCATCTCACTGCCTCCCAATTGCCAGAGGAGTCAGTATTTTCCTGGAAAATATCAACTAATCCTTTTTTTTTACCCTTCGTTTCAGGAATGTACCATTTTCAACAAAACATCTGCCAGGAAAAGTTTCTTAGGCTGGAACTTTTAGTCTATGTGTGGAAAAAACCACCTGGGAGGCAGAAGCAATCAGCAGTTAGGGCAGGACAATGGTGGGACCTCAGCTGGCCTCCTTCAATGCAGATCTCTGACCTGAGCTTCCTCCATCCTTAACCTTTTGGTTACCATCTTGGGCTCTAAGTCTTCTTCCAACAAAACTAATAAATCAAAAAACAGAAAGATGAGATTTGATCCTCCTGTGAAGCTGGAGGGGGGGGGCAGCAGTGGAGGGAAGCTATGTAAAGCTCAAAAAGTGTTTCTTCCCAGCCTTAGCTCAGACTGTTTTACTCCCAGGGTAAGTTCCCCACACGTTTCCCGTGATGCTGCGTGTCCCGAGCCAAGTTCTCACTATCCTCACCCTCTGCAGCTCAGCCCTGGGGGACGAGAAGGGCTCCAGGCTCCAGGGGGTGTTCAACAGTCTGCAGCCAGACTGAAACGCAGAGGTGATGGACATTCCGTGCTAACTCGGCTCAGCCCTTCTGCCCATCCATGTCCTGCCCAGGCAGCAAAACACACATGGCTGGGACTGCTTTTCCCTACTAGCACCGAATGAGTACATCCTCACAAACGACAATGCCCCACCAAAACATCTTCATGGCAAAACTCGTGTTCTGCACAACTTGTCCTGTGCACCAGTTCTTCTAAACTGGTGAGGGAAAGGTGTTGTGCTGAACATCTGCCCAGCTGTAAGCACTGCACTCCTTGAAAAAAGCAGACAACTGGAGAGAGAGGGTTGCACCAGGCAATGGGATGAGACTGTTGTTGACAAATTCTGTCTGAAAACAGACACTTTTTCCTAACAAAGCCTTTCTGGGCTTCAGTTCTCAGGGAGGAGGTGGGTGGGAGCTGGTCCATATCCTGAACACTGGTGGGGTGCTGCACCGCTGCCTCTTGGGGTCAGGAAGGGAAGGAGTGGGGTGGATGGGAAGCTGGTGGGGGGCTGCCACCTATCCCGCATTTTTGTGAAACGAGCCCCTTGTTTCTCTTGTTTTCCTTTAGCCAGAATTCAAAGTCAGACAGGCATCTCCAGCACCATCCAACCTGTTGTTTTGAACAGAACTTTATCTTCTTTACTTTGCCATTTTACTGACAAAACAGGTAACAGAAAGTAACATCGATTTAGATACACATCCGAGTGTGTTTCGTTTCCTCTTCCAGTTTGTCAGTTCAGCAGCCAAACCAAACACAACCATCCCCATGCCTGGTCTCTGGCCATCACTGCATCAATAAATAACAGCACTCCATTTCCAGCTTACCTTGTGAGGTTTCTCCTTGCAGTGCCGACTGTATCCAGCTCTCCTGTTGTGAGTTTTCCCAGACCCAGGATCTCCTTCCCCCCAGCTGTGTGGCTGAACCACCTGCACAGCAAAGGCTTAGGGGTATCTGTTACAAAACTGGGCGTTGGGTGCCATTGCTTGGGACAGGACTCAAATCTACGTTGTGGTGGAGTTATTCCTGGTTCATGTCAGTGTGTGTGGGCAAAGGACTCCGTGCAGGGAGCTAACATGAGCCTTTGACATCACTGGTTAAATTTAGGGAATTAGCACAGTCCTAAAATGCTCTGGAGGGAAGCTACTGCCAGGCTGACGAGAGAGAGACAACACCCTGCAACCACCTCCCACCCAAGCACAGGGCAGGGGATGGAGCCAGGAGTTTCTACATCAGCCCCGCTGCCATGCTGCATCACCCCTTCAAAAATAACCACCCATCAAGGTGCACTGTGCTTTGCTGCAGCACAAAAGCAGACAGCCTCCTCAGGCTTGCCCATGACATGGACAAAGGGACCCCTCCTGAAATCCCACAGCCTCATGGAGCTGCTGGTCCTTGTTCCACTGGGGAGGGTAGAAGGTTGTGGAGGGACAGAAGTGTCCTCACATGGTGGGGATATGGCAGGGGAGGTAAATCTGGGCAAGTCCCAGCCCATGGACTCCCCCAGCACCTCATGCAGCTGCCAAATCCCCACCCCAGGGGATGCTGCAGCTCTCACTGACTAGAGCAGCCACATGAGAAGACTACCTCCCAAGAAAAAGAATGGGATAAAGTCACAATAGAGGCGGCCTCCCCCAAAAGGTGAAGAGGAAACTCTAAAACACGAGAGGAGTCTCTGAACCCCAAGTCTGTCTGATGTTTGTAGAGCTGGGTGGAAGCTGTAGCTGTGTAATTGCAATTTAGGCTGGTTTTGGTAACCTCAGTACCTCTAGAAGATGGCTTCTGCAGTTTATGGTGTCTTTCATGGATGCTCTATTTTTCTCTTGATTCTTTGCTGATTCTCGCAAAGCCCTCTCTAATCTCTGTGTGAAGCACATACCAGAAAGCTATTGCAGTAAGAGCTTTGAATTTTCACATGCCTTCTGCATGGAGATTGTGAGACACTCAATCCAAGAGGACCAGAAGCAGCAGCTCTCTGTTTCCGGGTGTACCGTGTTGCACAAGCAACTGCCTTGTTTTGCTCCAGTCCTGTGGCACCTGAAGAATGGAGACTGGAGTATTCTGGGTGTGAGGAAAGAACATCTGTTTGTTTTCCTGAAGGAGTAGCTCTGCAGCCACCAAACAGATGGTGAAACCACAGCCACAGGAAGCACCTGATTCCAAGCCAGACTGTGAGAAACGTGAGAACCCTTAATAGCTTTCTCAGTACTTGTCCCTAGCCCGTGCTAATTGCAAAAGGCAGTGGAGCCGAGCAGGCTGATGGCCCTCAGTTCCAGCCTCCTGTTTCCAACATTAATGCTGCCTAAGAGTACACTAATATGATCTGTAGAGTTTACTGTTAGTACAATGAAATCTTCTTCAGATCTTAATCAAATTTATTGGATATATAGAAGGGCTGCTGAGAGTATTTCCAAATTTCTCTGTCTCAAGGAAAATCCTCACCACACCTTCTGCCTGCGAAGCTGCGTCATGCCTATGGGATGTGGAAGGTTCAAGTCCAGGGTATTCCCTCCACAGAGGAGCCCAAACAGGCCCTTATCAGCACTGTATAGGGGAATAATATGCTTGCTGCATCAGGGATGATGTGTTTCTCCTAATTCTCGAATAACTGTAAAATTTACATACTTTTCTCTGAAAAGTCCAAAAGTTTCACTCTTGGGATACAAACACCTGACATCTTCAAGGATCAGGTACCATTACTTTCATTTTCCTTCCAACGTTGCTACTTGTGCATCCAGACATTAATTTACGTGTTTCACAACCACTTTCATTGTGCATCATCAGGCTTTCAAAGTCTGTGACCACTGAGGACATCTGCTGCAACTTGACTCTCCCGCTAACGAGAAAGATACGGTGTTGTTCTCAGATCAGTCATCCCTCTGCCCTTTGTTGTTCCCACTTTGATTCATGTGCTCTCTTTGATGCTGCTCAGGGACACGTTACAAGCACCTTCATCTTCCCACCTCCCGCTGCAGTCCCTGAGCGTCACCAGCCGTTTCCACCAGGGCAGTTTCCTCTGCCGAAGGGCACCTGATTCTACCTCACAGCTTTCATGTCCAAGCGTTTGAGCATAATGAACTTGATGGTGATTAGTGTAGATCCAAGCACGCCTTGTGAAGAGCCAGGGTGGTTATTAACATAAAAGGTACTCATTATATTATACTAGAACCAGATAATGCCAGAGCAGAGCTTCTGTGCCATCATACTCCATTGCTGTCTGCCACAAGGTATCACATCAGGAGATTGTGCTAAACCAGCTGAGGTAGATCTCACAGCTAGTTTCATCCTCTATATTCACTTTTACTCTGAGAAGGATGTTTTCACCTTCTGATGATTAAGGACATTCCTCGTATTTCCAGTCTAAATACATTCATGGGCAGTTTATATCCATTTGTTCTAAAACCCGTGTTCTCTTCTAGTTTAAATAGTTTGGTCCCATCTCCTTTTCTAACCCAGGAATCTATTTTTAAAGGAGCAATTGCAAGCAGTATATACAGCACTAAGCTGTTTTATACATTTTGGCTGGTATATACTGGTACCCTAAGGCTCAGACATGCAAACATTCATCTGCTTAATTTTATTCTAGCATGTAGGTCTAGCAAAAATGGAGACACTACTCAGAAACAAATGAAACATAACTTTGCAAGAAAATTGGTTGTGTAATTAGCTGCATCTATGTGTATTCTGCATATAAAAGGTACATTCTTCTTTTCAGAAGTATCGTAATATGTATTATCTGTTAAGAGAAATGAATATCCTTTGATTTATCTTCTTTAATTATGAAAATACAGAGTGCTATGACAAATTAATACAGTTACTTAGGTTTAAAAGATGTCACAAGCATATCTGAAGCTGAAGTGCTTTTTCACTAATATTGTGTTAAGAGTAATACAAAAGCAAAACAAAAACCCTTCATCCAGAAAAACCCTTCATCCAGCAAGATGCCGAGATAGCAAAGGATCAGCATCTTTAATGATAACAGTTCCTTCTTGCTCAGTGTGCAGCTCTCTGTCGTTTCTGATTGCTATATATGGATTTTGCATGCAATTTAATAATGAAAAGCTAAGAAAACTTTGGCCAAGTTAACACCCATAAAAGTAGAACATGTGTTTTTACCTACACATGGGTTAGCTTGTAGCATTTACTGAGTGATAGAGCAACAAAAACTTCTCACCAGCTTCCCCTACACAGTACCTGGGCACAAAACTGAATTATTATTCTGCATTACAATGAACTTCTGGTACAGAAGTACCTATTTCAGATAAAACTGCTTTGCTGTTTTTACCAATATGAATTCCTTATTCTGAGTGCACAAGCACAGCCTCAGCCTGTACTAACTGGCAATATGATGTTCCAGTGAAGAAAATTAGTTTGTCTTGTGCAGTCGTACGGAGCTCTTTCCTCTTCTAAGCTGTGTGCTGGAGCATAAAGTGAGCTTCAGCAGCTCCTTCCATGTCAGTTCATTTGATCTCTCTCTGTGTAGGTATAGAGAGAAATCTTTCTCATTCTCTCATTCTCTCTCTCTTTTCCCTGACCCAGGGTTAGACAGCTGGCTCGTAGGTAAACACCTTGGCTCAGGTGTCAGCCCTGTGAAGCTACATCCAATGTCCACTGCTGCATGAATACCATGATCAAACAGTGTCTGAAGTCCCATCCTCAGAGACTACTCTGGGAGTCACACTCCTTATTTCATCCAGGATCAGAGAACTTATGGGGTTTTATTTGTCTGGCACATGTGTAAGTCAGCTTAGGGCTCACTTCCCCTGCACTTCTGTTCAGTGCTTTCAGCAGTGCAACTACCAAGCCGCCCCAGACTCTCTCCGTGCTAGAAAACCCCTGCATTTCTAGCTCATAAAACAGTCTCTGTGTTCCCAAAAAGCCTTTTTTTTCTTATTTTCAAGAAGTTTTTGTTAACAGTGACCTGCCTTATCAGAAGGCATGGGCACTTCCAAAGGGTGATTCAGCCAACCAGCCCACCAGCTCTCCCAAAACAGATGACTGTCTCGCCAGATTTGCCCATTTTCCTCCACTGATTAAAAAGAGAGCCTAAAGCACTACTTTAGACTTGAATATATGATTTCTGAATATCCTAAAGCAGAGACCAAAATGTTTTTTTCAAAGAAAGATTTACAATGGCAGACTACTTTCAAATCTTTCTAACCAGGAAAGGGTATACAAATGGGGTTAGCTTTACCTGTTTTAAGCTCTAAAATTCAACCCAGGAGAACGGAGGAGCCTACTTTCAGGATGAGATTAATGATACCAAATTCCTGAGTTGGGATGATTTGATTCATCCTCGAAAGCTGCATCCCTCTCTCATCTCACTGACACCAGTACTCGGATGGTTGAGATGAGCCATAGCTGGGAGAAGGTGGCCACTCTCTGCAGTTCCTGTGCTCCAAGAGGGCTGGAGCTGGGGCACCTATGGTCAGCTTTGGTTTGTATTTCTCATGTTTAAAGGCTGTGATCTTCTAAATTCTTATGATGTCTTGAGCTTTAGGTAGATTTCCATCCCAGTGCCCAGTGACATACTTGCAAAGCTAAATTAGGCGTGCACACATCCCTCCTGTGCCTGTTAGGTGAGGCGTGCTGATGAGCTATGAAGGTTTTCTCAGGAAGAGATGATGTTCTGCAAACTGTGTTTTCTTCTGGCATTTTTAGATGCTCTGTGGTTTCCCTTTGGGTATTTTCTCATCTAGTTTTGCTGCTGGCATGTTCAGGCAGACTGATGTGTCAGTGAGCATGGCAGAGAGATACTGCATGAGGAGCTGCATCTGCGCAAAGCAACAGCCAGCTCCATCCAGAGAGAAACGCTTCCCTATAGACTGGTGTGATAGAAAAATGTTCCTTTGCCTGCTGTTAAACAAAAATATCATATTGAGTCATCCATAAACCTCTAGGGAAACAAGCAGAGGTTTATGGATGTGGCTATTCTCTGGGCTGCAATTAGCAGATGAGTTTAATAAACCTGAAGTCACCGAAGCATAGAATGACAGAATATTTTGGATTTAAAGGGACTTTAAAGACCATCTAGTTACAACCCACCACACCACGGGCAGGGACACCTTCCACTAGACCAGACTTCTCAGGGCCCCAACCCGGCCTTGAAAGCTTCCAGGGATGGGCCATCCTCAGCTTCTCTGGGCTACCCGTGCCAGTGCCTCACCACACTCAGCATAAAAAATTTCTTCCTTATGTTCAATCAAAACCTGCTCTCTGTTAAAGACATGCCCCTTTGTCCTATCAGGATCTGCCCATGTAAAAAGGGATCTGATGATGATGGATCAGGTGGAACACAGAATCTCTTTCCATAGCATGGATGTGTCTCTGTCTCTCTCTTACACACACATGCATTTTGTTATCTTTCACCATTCTCCAATTCTTGTTTTCGCACTTTGCCAGTGGCTTCAGTTCAAAGACAACTCACACTTTCTCTGCTTCTGAGCTATTTTTGCTTTACAGCTCTATGAC
Source organism: Falcunculus frontatus (assembly GCA_013398115.1). Lineage (NCBI taxonomy): Eukaryota > Metazoa > Chordata > Aves > Passeriformes > Falcunculus > Falcunculus frontatus. The sequence continues at coordinate 3,047,307 of VZRV01001168.1, read as the reverse complement.
TGCAGGGACCATACCAGTTTTTCCTGACACTTTATTTTGGAGCTTCATAGAGGGTTGCTTCAAACACAGGAGCTGTAGTTTTGTAGCTCATCTGCAAAAGATGACCTCCTCTGGAGAAACAGCGTGGGTGAGTGCCCTGCTTTGAGCTCAGCCTTCTACATCTGCAGCCGGGACCTGCAGGCTGATGTCCTTGGCTGCTTGAACCAAAACAGGTCAGATTGGCAAAGTTTTACCATTTGGCTCACAAATTCCATGACAGCCACTCTTGTCAGTGGTGTGCACGCCCAGGGTTGTGCTACTTTAATTAAACCAGTGTAATGCTGCATGTTTAAGTAGATCCATCATTCAGTTTAGCACTGAACGTTTGACATGACACAGCTGGGTCCATACTCAGTTTAACAGAGTCAAAAACAGACCACTCTTGTAAAATTTAGAATAAATATCACGGGCCTTGTTCTCTTCTGTTTTATTCTGGAAGTTATATCACAGTAGTTATGCCATCAACTTCAGTCGCGCTTCTAAGCCTGAGGAGGGAGGGAGGAGGGCTCACACATGCTTTGTATCTTGTCTGGTTGAAGTTACAATTGCTTAAGCAAAATTGGTTTCTGTTTTGATTTCCCAGAACTCATAAAAACAAAGCAGGCAGCTGATATTGGCATGATGAGTTTGAGAGGCAAATCATCTGGGAATGGTGCTGAAGGTGAAGAGCAATTTTGTATTACTGTGATATTCATCACTTTCTGGAGGATCTGAGATGGGAACCTGAAGAAATCAGCCTGAATTCCTTTATCTTGCTACTTGATAGAGGAAAAATTCCTACTGACTAGAAATGGGCATGAAGAAATTATTTTTTTATTAAGTGTGTGTTCACTTGCTGCTTTTGGAAATAGAAAGCATTTTACCTTAAGCACTCATATGTGCAGAAAACCCACAAGCAGAAAGCCAACACGCCAAGTTCTAATACAAAATGAAATATGACCTTTTAAGGAACCTTAAACTTCTGAAGAGTAAATGTTACATCTATATATAATTCAAAGTATATCAGCTAAATTAGATGCTGGATTAAACCTGTCCTGAATAAAACCATTCTCACATTCATTTTTTGGCATTTTTTAATTCCCTATGGTTAACTAGAAGACTTTTGAAATTTTTCTGTTACTAGCCAGTTTAGTGCATGGGGAAACCTGCTGTCAGAAGCAGAGTGGCTGCTGTGCCCATGCCCACATGCACCTCCAACAGCCAAAGTGCTCGAAGGCTTGATCCAGGTAGGAGTGGGGGTCCCCAGAAGTCAGATGCTTCTAGACCTAGCTCTTGTCCTGGGACTGCCAGGACAGAGTCTGGATCAGTTAATGAATAAAATGCAAGGTGAGATATTGCAAAGTGATGTTCATTTCCTGGTCCTCACCACCTCTGCTAGTTAGCTGTTTGTTGAAAAGGTAAGTTATTTCAATAAAAATGTAAAGTATTGGATACTACTGCTGTGAAGATCCCATCGTTTTCCTTGACCCACAAATTACTGTGCTGCAGTGTTACCAGGGAATAAAAGCATTGAGTCAAAACCACCTTTATGATGTTAAAACTCCCACCCTTATTTTGAAATTAATTTACTTATTTGAAAAGAATTTGAAAAGAAAGTACTCAAGTGCGCATATTGCCTTGGCAGGAAGCGTAATATACTTGTATGTGTTTAAGAGTCCTGCTGATCTAAAGAAAGTCTGATCCATCTGGGTATGGCAAGATAGCAAGAACTGAACTAAATTTGATTTTGACAGATCTTTTACTGATGTATCACTAATGACGTGTATCTCTGGCCTTGACAGTTCTCAGTAAACTCATGCAATCCCTTCCCCTTCACTCCTTCTTGAGAATGATTTCCAGAAAGTTTTCTTACCATTTAAGAGCATATCAGTTGTTCAAGCGCCAGTACTCAAACTCACAGTCACATATGGCTCAGGTATCCTATAACCACCTTGTGGAAAGTAACTGGGGAAAGACCTTGGACCAGCATGTGGACAAAACACGGGGAGATTGACAACTAAAGGAAACAGTAGAGGTGGAAAAATGTGGATGCCAGTATCGCCAAACCATCTGTAAATGAAATTACCAACTTGTTACCTTCCCAATATTTGAAATACAAGCAGGAAATGCATAAAATATTGCCATTTGAAGTGTGTGACATGATCGTTTCATCTCCTTGGATTCATCACCTGAACATCAATGCTTACAGGACAGAAAATCCAAAGCACAGTAGGAGCACTCTTCAGTGCCACATTTGCATGGCCAAAGACTGTGCTTTAGATGGGGAAACAGTTTGGACAGACACTCACTGGTGTCCATCAAGGCTGGACTGGAAGCATGTAAACTTCTTGCAGGAAAGGCTTAGTCAGAGTTCGTCTTTATAAACCATGTGTTTTGGGAGCCAAAACTGCACAGCAGGCACTGCCTGAGAACATCCCTTCTTCAAATCACCATGGTGGGGGCACAGCAAGAATAGAAACAACACTCGAGTTTCACAGACTGAGACCAGAGCAAGGCCTGGAGCACTTCCTCCATGTCCAGCCCATGTGTCAGTGGGTTTTATGTGTTCATCTGTTCCTACACTGCACGGCAGTGACACCAGGGTTCATTTTCCAAAACATCTGTGCCAGTGCCTGTTTCCTTGCCTTGGTATCCAGATTAACAACAGAATGAGTTCAGAAAAAGTTTCAACGTATTTTAGTAATACAGTGTTCATATTATGTATCAAAAATATTCCTATGATACAATGAAACTTTATTTCTTAAGAACTGTTTGAAATTTCATATAAACAGACAGTAAATAAATTCTGTAAATGGAGAAGTGACCTTGAGAAGAAACCCAGAAGACAAATGCATGTGCCTGCAGAGTAAGACATGTTCTATTTATGCCCCACATCTCAGGGCACTAGTGGGGGGTTTGCCCCTGGACACCAGAATATGTATTTAAATGCTGTCATTCCTGATGCTCTGATACCCTGGGCACACAAAGTCTTCAGCTGTCCTAATTCAGAGAAGAGATTATTCCTCATTTTAAATGTAAACCCAAATGTTTTCCCCTCGCTAATGAGAGGGGAAATGAGAGATGTGGAGCAAGACTTTATTAGCAGCCTTGAGATTCCAACAAGATTTCAGAAAATCGTTTTTACAGCATGAGGTTATTCACTTCACTGGGCAGAGAAGCCAGTCAGGCAGCTCCAGGCTTGGCTCCCTGTGGCTGCTCTGTCTCTCTATTTGCGGGCATGGGGTGCTCACAGGCCAACCAGACTCTGTGAAAAAAGTATTTGCGAAAGTAGATGGTCATTTCTTATCTGCACCAGTGCTTCTTCTTTTACTTTTTTCCCTATACACAATGCTGCTATGGAATTGCTCTCCCCATCACTGGTGGCCATAGACCACCCAAGGTCACATTCTGCATGTTCAGCCAGAGGCTCAATTTCACAGTGAACACTGTATTTTTTGGACATGATATATATAGCTGGTGGAAGAAAAGCCAGTTTTTACATTTTTTGGATGAAACATGACTAAAGCTCCTTAAAACCCGGCTGAGGAGCAGGCACGACACCTTCAGGATTTCTCTTTCCACTAGCAATTGTTGGATGCTCTCGGAGCCTGCTGCTTCTCCCTTCCTGAGCCCTTCCTTATCTCACCTGGGCTAACCTGTGGGTGATCAGTCACCTGCACTGCCTGTGTCTGCCCAGGGAACAGCCCTGCCTTCCTCATCCACATGCCCCCATCGGGCTGAAAAGCAGGGCTGGCAGCAAAGCACCACCCTGTTGTGGTTCCTGCTGTGATGTCCTGCTGTGGTGAGATGCTGTGGAGAGATGTCTGCTGCTCTGACTGCTCTCCTGCCTGCTGAGATGAACTGGTGGGATGCCTGCAGTGATGCCTGCAGTGATGCCTGTGGTGATGCTGGCAGTGCCACTGGGGTGGTGCCTGGTGGGACATCAGCTCTGATGCACATTGAGGCACCATGGTGGGATGCCTGCTGGGATGCCTTCTACATTTAGCCGTCTTTCGAGACAACTGAGACCAAGCTTCCAAATATTTGTAATTTTTTTTCCTTCACCACCATGCACGAGTGTGTGTGCTGTTTGTAGATATGCAAATGCATTTAAATTTTTGTGTTTACAGGCTCTGTCTTGTTCTGGAAGGAACGGTCCCAGATGGCCCTGGCTCCACAGCCATGCTTCCAGCCAGCCCTCTCCAAGGCTCTCAGTCTCCCCCGAACACTAGCAGAGAAAGAGAAGTTACTAGCTTAGATTCTCTCCTGCAACTACCAGTGATTCTCTTCACAGCCAGCAGCCTTTCACAGGGACATTAACAACAGATTCAAACCACAAGCACATTCCACAGTTTTTCAGCAGTTGCAATCTTTCTGGGAACACTTTGCAGTGCCTGGCAATGTCCCCCTTCCCCATGCCCACTGCCAGCGTGGACAGAACATCCTGTCCCATAGCCCAGATGAACTCTGATTCACCAGGAACTTCATAAAGAACCCTGTGCCTTGCTCAGCTGCCCCAAGGCTCCCCTGGGCCCCTTGGGCACCAGAAAGGAGCTTCAGCACCGGTAGCACTGCTTGTGCCCACAGAACCTGTGCTGCAGGAGGTGGAGGGGCATTTTGTGCATACAAGCATGAGATGCCTCAGATGCAGAGGCTGCACATGGCAGTGAAGGGTCAATGTCACACACAGAGTGCCTCTGTCTCTGCTGCTGGCTCCATGTTCACCTCTGTGCCAACCCTCTTGTTCATTTTCTAGGAAAGCCTTTCTTCTCCAGCATACATCATTTTCCAATTTTGAATGTTATGAAGTACCCAAATGCACACTTCTTCCATGCACGATTTCACAATATATTACCTGTTACAATACCTATTTAATACAGTTTCTTGGCCATTAAGGTTATTATTACAATTCACTCTAAAATAGTACTGGCAGCAATGCAGAATTGCTGTGAGAAACTGTGGAATCAGATTTAAGTAAAGTAATACAGATTACTTTAAGAGAAATTCTGCAGTTGTATTTTTCTCTTCCAGGAGGAATATGTATTAGGAATTACCTTTAAAACCTAAGACTATATGTGTGAAATTGTTCTATATGCAATGTATTCTATTTTTAATGAGCTGTGATAATCCTACAGCAATAAAAAAAGTTAATATGGATTGCTATGCACCCTTTGCAGTGCAACTAATGACTCTATCAGCAAGTTCCATATTGGAATTTTAATTTATATCTATAGTTTTAAAAATACGAGAATGTCTGTAAAATAGTTAAGGCAAGGCAAGTTTTATTAGATGAAGAAATGCTAAAAATAGTCATGTACAGCTTCATTCAGTTCAGGTTTATGGTCTGGTTTTGAATTTAATATTTTCTCAAAATGCTGAGTGCTGGCAGATACCCTCTGAGCCATGTATTCCTCCTTAGCTTGGCTCTCTGCACTGGGCAGTATGCAGATGCCAAATATTTGCTCGGGGTGGTCTAAATGTCTCCTTGGCATTCAGGGTGCATGCATGGAACCAAGGGATGCATTTGTCCCAGACCACAGCTGTGACACTTTGGGTCGTGAAACAACAGAGAAAACAAAGGCCACATACCCAGGACCTTACATATATATTTTTTCTAATTATAAGTGAATTTAAGCTCAGGTTTATCTTACATGCACTTGAGGTAGCTAAGTCCTAGGATCCTGTCCTGGCCTAGAATCCCTATGGAACTACTGCATGTGCTAATCATCACAGAAGATGGGCTCAGTCCTTGTAAGGGGTGGTTTCCTTCCAGGAGCTTCCTGGCCTTCTTCACTGTTTAACAGTGTAGCCTACAGCAACCACACACCTTCACTGTGAATGCAGCAATTTGTTGGGCATGGAAGAAGAAAGACATCCGGCAATATAAAACTAGGCAGTCTCTCTCTACATCCAATTTCCTTAGAGAAGTAAGAAACATTAAGACTTAAAAATTCTTGTATATATGCTTTTTTGGGGAAAAAACCCAAACTCTCACAGAGCACATAAGTGTTGAACCTGCTCAGGTTCCTTGAGTTTGAAAAAACACCCAAGAAATCTCATATATCCTCTGGTGATGTTTAGCAGCTGGGGAACTTCAACATCTGTGGCCATCTCTGGCTGATTTTACTATCAGGATAAAGAACAGAATGGGTGTATAAGATATGTGAGTTTATCCACTGTTACATATGATATTTAAGACCTCATCATTGAAGATGATGTCATACTCTCAGTTTATTAGAAATCCTGGGTGGCCTGGGATGTCTGATTCCTGGTTAGGGCTGTATTTCTGGAACCCAGAACTTCTAGATGAGTCATTTCTTGTGATTCTGCTTATCCATCTGTGCTTCTCAATACTCATTCACACCTCAGCTGGCAGCACTCTGACAACTGTTAGCTGACTGTATTCACGGAATCACAGAACCACAGAACACTCTGAGTTGAAAGGGATCCACAAGGATCATCGAGTCCAACTCTTAAGTGAATGGACCATGCAGGGATTTAACCCACGACCTTGGCTTTATTAGCACCATGCTCTGACCAAAGTAACAAATTTACAACCACTCAATCACTGTCAAAGGTATTAGCACAAGAAGTTTAATATAAACTTGTGAAAGTGAAACAAAATTCGGTGGCAAGGTTCACTGTATTACTTACTGTATAGGTGGAGCACACAAAGAATAATCAGTTTAGAATCAATCTAGAATGATTTACCCAGGAATGCATTCTAGTAGTTGATGCAGGTCATGGTGTTGCAGTAATTTTTTCACCAATGTAAGATTCATTCCAAGGGGGGTAGGCAGCAATAGCTGGATTGTAAGAACTGGTGGATTGCGAGATCATCACACTAGGTAGATTAAAATGTAAATACACTTTTCTAAATAAAAAAACTCTTGAAAAATGGTGCCTAGGGCTGCAAAGACCAGTGTTACCATGAGGAATTATGCTCAGTGTACTGCTGGTCCTCAGCACATGCTCTTTCAGTCAAACCATTACCTCATCCTTTTTTCTCATAAAAATACTTGGCAGTCAATCACTTAACATTTAAATGTATCTAAACCTCTTGATGAAAACTGCTCTATTGAGTGGAGTACATCTCGTGTGCTGGCTAAACATCCTGAGGACAAAGGACGTGTATTTTCTACTGTGAGCTCACATTAGGTTTGCATTATTTGAAATAAAGGTTAAGCCTGTGACTGTCAATTAGTTACAACACCGTAAAGCTCGTATGTGGCTTTCATCAAAAGTGCTTCACAGCTTGTGAATTACAGAGAGATGAGTAATGAAATTTTGTATTTTAGTGAATCATTGTCTGTATCTGACAGCAGCAAAAAGCGAAGTACGACTGTCCATGTGACCAAGACACAGGAACTAAGTGTAATTTAAGTTGCTTCTTGATGATGGAAGTATTTACACTCTTACAACAAGACTAAGTATTTTGCTGAATCTCTGTCCAAGTGATCAAGTAGATCGTTGGAAACAAAGCTGTTGTTTCGTGCCAGGCTCTTGAATGCAGCTCTGTGTGCCTTCCCTGGGCTGTACCTGACCAGGGAATGAGGCCAGCACTGCTGCTCAGGTTCACCCATTCAACCACCACAGCTTGCATCAGGAAGGGCAAGGGACTCATCTAAATGCACTCTCCTTTAAGGTAGATCATGCTTGTCAAATAAATGTATTTGATTTAAATACAGCAGAGAACTGATCATAACCCATAGCAACTTTTTTCCAAAAATCAGAAATCTTATTAAAATGATTTATTAGTGATTATTAATGACCTCTCTCCTGAATCCATCTAACTTTGACTTCAGCCATTGGATTTTGCTGTGACTTCATCTGATACACTGGAAACGCCACAATCCAATTTGTTCCTCAAATAAACAGTGACAGGGATCAAAGCTGACTCTCAATCCTCACTTCATTAAACTAAGTAGACGAGCTCATTAAGAGTCTCACAACAAAGGCACTTTTCCCAATACTTCATTAAATCTGTGACTCACCCCTAAACTGTCCCAGTGTTAGGTGACTACACTTCAAGAATTACACACATTCAAGAATTACCACAACACTGCCAAATGAGAAGGTGCATTAGCTCATCTGCTGGATATTTTCCTGCACATATATATGCCTGCCTGCATTTCCTCTGGTAGCACTGGGCTTTTCCATAACATGAGAGAAAAATTCAGGCTAAAAGGGACCTTGGGAGGTCAACTCCAAGATCTGCCTCAGGTGCTCAGAGCTTCATTTAGATCTTGGCAGCCTCTCAGGGTGGTGGGTTGTGTCCTCGTAGAGAAAAGATTTCTCCTCATGCCCATCCAAACCTCTCATATTTTAGCTTTTGTCTGTTGCCTCTTGTCCTCTTGCCTTGCACCACCATGCAGAGCCTGATTTTGGCTCCTCTATACCCTCCCTTCAGGCTCTGGAGGTGCCTTCGGCTCCCTCCCAAATCCACTCAGGACCAGGCAGGACCAAAGCCCCGTGCTGTATAATCAGGCTGACCAGATGAGTCACTACCTCCTGCTTTTCTGCAAGAATTTGGCTGTGGCTGGAGGTAATTTCGGCATCCACAGGTTGTGCTCCCTCTTCTTTTACCCATTTCCTGAAGTTTGGGTCAGCTGCAAGTGTTATGGTAAAGGTTCTGCCATCTTCCAGTTCAGTGATGATCTGATCTGTCTGAAGCAGTCCAAGGAGAAATTAAACCTCAGACTGCCCTAATAAGGAAGGCAGACACAGCAATAATAGCGGCAGTGTTAGCAAAACCTTACCTCATGATGCTGGAATTAGGGTGGGCCACCAAGACCATTACCCAGACTTCTGCACTGGTGGGATCTTTACCAGCATCCATCACTAGGAGTGATGTGAACTGTAAAATAACATATTTAAATTTGGAGTGGCTTAGTGATAAACTGATTTTGATGAGCTGCTAATGCATTATTAAATTTTCTACATTACAGTTTTTATAATGCCTCATGCCACTTCCTGCACCTTGTACAATCCCTGAGTGCTGATAGAGGCTCTGAAGGAAATAATTTGGTTTAGGGCTGTAACTGAGACAGGCATCTTGCCAGTACTGGAGTTTGCCCCTGACATCCCCTTCCACAGAAGTCAAACCAAATGGGCAGATTTCACTAATAAGACCAATACTCACAGCGATGGGTCAGTTCAAACCAAAGGTGTGACCCAATTATACCGGTGTTTGGACTTCTACAGTGCTGACAAACCTTTCTGAAATAACCAATAGGGGGGAGAAAAACAGTAAGGAAAGACACTTTTCCTGCTGATGTGTCAACAACATAGGGGCAAACTTTTCCTATTGCTATTACACTGATAAAAAGTACAATATGGTCTAAATAATTGTCTAATTGTCTAACTAAACCACCTGCTTACTTTTGAAGATCAAGAAACATTTTAATGTGGGCCTAATCCACTCTCCAATGACCAATTAGAAAAGGAGATAGAATTAACTTCTGATCCCTTGGTGAACAGAAAGCCAATTAGTTTTACAGTATTCTCTCGTGGCACCTACTTCATGTCACCCAGCTGAAAGACCCCACACATGCAGATGCCTTTGTGTTTATTATTTATGATAATTAAATCTTGATGTAAATTTCACAGAACCCATGTCCCTCCCCAGGAGACATGGAGGTGATGATGCAGTGCTCTGCTTCCACACACGTCCCTGTGGCAAGGTTTTTCCACTGTTTTAAACACATACAGTTTTTCTCATGAAATGGGAAGAATTTATGAATTCTGACTGATCTGGTTACCCTGCAAATTTCTTTTTCATACAAGATGACAGCTGGAAAATAAGATCCATGTAGCAGAGCTGAAGATATCTGCCCAAATGGACTGTGCTGGATAAACCAGTGACAGCTCCGGACCGAATCCTGTCAGGATCAAACAAGCTGAAAGCACTGGAGGGCAGACCTCTGTGGTGGCAATGCTTCCAGACCAGGAAGAAAACGTGGCGTGCTCACTCTCCCCCTTTTCTGAGAGGGAAATAAAGCAAATGTACTTCATTAGAGGTGCAGCGGGACATAGTGTCCCTGTAGCTGCTGACCGTGCACCTGCTGCATTTTCCTCCCGCTCCCTCCTCAGCCTCTTCACATCTACCCTAAAAAACAAAGAAATGACTGCCCTGTACATAAATATGCCTTATATAGCTTTCAATCAGCTACTATAAAGCCAATCATAGCCCAGCCATGGGAGCAAACCTCCAGTGCAGGTTGCAGGGCAGAATGTAGCCCTTCTCCCTTGCAGTCGTGCTGGTGCCAGTATCCAAAATAACTGCTCAAAGGTTTCTGATCTCTGCACTGTCAACACTCACTTCCCTCTCTGACTCTCCTCCCTAAGGGCCAGAAGTCAAGCTGCATTTTCTTCAAGTGCAAAACAAACGGGTGCCTGAGTAAACAAAAGGCAGTAGCCCCAGCTGTGCCTCAAATTCAAGTGCTGCTGCCTTGCCCCAGGAATGCCACCCTGTGCTCAGGCACTTGTTATCTGAACAAAACCACGCGCAGTAAATGCATCCAGCCGTGCACTAACTTTGCAAATACCAGTTTGCTGCTCATCTTCCAAGATGAGGGCCAGTCACCAGTGTGATACCACATCTACCAAATATAATTCTCAGAAAACTCCCAGTTTTGTGGTTGGGTTGTTTGGGGGTTTTTCTGTAAAAGCTGAATTTTTGGGGTAACTAGTTCAATTGCTTCCAAAAGGAGTCTATAAAGGATGCTACAGTAATACCTGCATGCTGTAGCATGCTCAACAGCAGCTTCTTCAGGTGGCAGCAGTCACTTTAGCCACTGTGACCCTGGAAAATGACTCTCTGCAGACATACATGCCTTGTTCAAACATGTATGTGCTGGAGTGAGTTCAGAGGAGAGAACACCTCTGCTGTAAGTACGGCTGGAAGAGCTGGGGTTGTTCGCTCTGGAGAAGGCCCTGAGGAGACATTACAGCATCTCCCAGTACCTTAAGGGGGCTTTCAGAAGAGCTGGAGAGGGACTTTTCACAAGGACATGCAGTGATAGTGCAAGGCGGAATGGCTTTAAAGTGACAGAGGGTAGGTTTAGACTAGATATTAGAAAGAATTTCTTTACCATGAGGTAAAGAATTTCTTTACCATGAGGGTAGTGAGGCACTGGCACAGGCTGCCCCGAGAAGCTGTGGATGCCCCATTTCTGGAAGTCTTCAAGGCCAGGCTGGATGGGGATTTGAGTGGCCTGGTCCAGTGGAAGGTGTTCCTCCCCATCGTGGAGGGAGTTGGAACCAGACGGTCTTTAACCAATCCAAACCACTTAGTGATGCTGTGGTCCAAAGCAGTTACCCCAAGCAAGCCCAGCTCTGGCAGGAGTTGAACAATGCTGGGTAAATGAGCACCAGCAAAGCAGAGAGATGCCAGCCCAGCACCTACTGATGCCATTCCTTTGCCTCCCCACACTTCCACAGCCAGCACAGTTTCTCTGCACAAACAACCTCCTCCAGCAACAGACAGGAACTGTCATTCCTGAGAGCTCCTGTACCTTGATAAAGAGGCAATCCAGTGGCATTCCCCACAGAGCAGCAGTTCAAGCAGCTCCTGCGGCCAAGGAACTTGTATTCATGGAAGCATACACCGCAGATACAAACTGTAGAACACCGAATAGCAATCCCCTACATTAAATCAAAGACCATCTTTATTTTTCTTTATGACTGATACAAGGACATAGCTGTCCTTTCTCCAGTAGCAGGCTTTTCTCCCCATGTTTTGAAAGCCCAGATGTGTTATTATAAAGAGCACTTGATGGGCACTTCCAGGCTGTGGAGACACACAGAAATATACAATTTATGGTGAAAGTTAGGTTTGTGAACTTACTCTCTTCTCTTCTAAGATTTGTCATCTCTGAGAGCTTGTTCACGCAAACAAATTTGGCACACAAGCTGTAACATCAGACAAACCTCTGTTTCTGCAGAAGCATTTTAATTGGTATAAAAGACAAGAATTCAAGGGCACACGAACATAATTTGGAAAATAGCTATCAAAAAAGCAAGCTTTAGTTTTCAAAGAATCTGCTTGCATTTTGTACAATTACTTGAGAAAAGCAACCCAGGACTGGCTGATTAGATCGGGTGGCAGCTGCCGACACAATGTGACCCCTCCAAAGACCCTCTCAGGATATTGCCTGTTTCATCTGCTGGTCCCTTCAGGGTGCAGATGAAGCAGCAGGAGGTAGCAGAGACTCACAGTGCTCTAACACCATCTAGGGGACTGAGCCACGGCTCAGCTCGTGAAGAGGCACGTGCAGCTGGCAGCCCAGTGCTAGCTGAGAAGTGCACTGCTTTTGAATAAAAAAACCCTGTTCCAGCCCCAAACCCCCACTTTCCCTGCCTTTCCCATGTAACTCGTTTGTCACGCAGCTCTTAAACCTTATTTTACCTGCACTACGTCACACTCTTTTTTTTCAGTTTTCATTTAGTTTTGCCGCATGTTGTGCTACTCCAGTCTTCATTTGCCCTGCTTGTTGCCCCCAATAAGTACTGATTATATATAAACCTAAGTATGGGCTTTACAAAATCAAATACTTTATCAGGGATTAGACTGGTTAAACATGATTGAAACAAACATTATTTTTAAAAAGCCAGTAAACCCATGAATTTGTTACAATAAGAAAAAGCCAAATCAAGCCTGACTTTGAAAATGAAACATTCAGCTTCTGTTCACATCAAGATTAGCACTGAGGAGCACAGTGCATCTCCCTCTTCTTTCTGTTCGTCCTAGACTTTACTAAGTGCTTTTGCTGACAAAGTCCTCAGTTTCAGATGCATAGGCACTGTGGGTCCCACTTTTTCTAAAAAAGGTAGAATTACAGAATGGTTTGTGTTGGAAGAGGCACTCAGGCCCAGAAAGTGTAATATTTAAGGTGCTCACAAAGCAAGTAAGTAATAATTTTTTTTTTCTTGCCATACACACATGCAAAATTGCATGCCTATTTATCTTCCTCAGCAGGGTTAGAAGCTTCTAGGTTTTGTGACAGCACCACCTGGTGCTCCTGCTTTCCTATGAAATTCTTTCAGGCTGTAAAACCAAGCAAGTAGCAGGCACTTAGAAGCCAATTTTGAGTCTATCGCTATGTGGCATGGATACAATTGCAGCCTCCTTGGCAAACCTTAAATTATAGAGGCTTTCCCTTCAGTTCCACTACAGAAGTCAGTTTTAAATGAAAAAAATTGTTTTAAGACATTGTTGGTAGAAATATCTTAGTTCTTATTGATCCATGATGACAGTATCTTCCCTGGTGATGCATAAAAAAATTTAAGAAGCCTGAAGTGAGAGTAAAAAAATTATTTTTCCACTATAAATATGTACTACCTTATGGAAATTATGAAGACAGCAAAAATAATGAAAAAAAAATTAACTTTCAACCCACAATTAAATATGTAAATTGACACTGAGTTGACATTCAGGGGTCTTCTGAAGGACTGTGGAAACAAGACTCAGAATCAAGAACCAACTGCACTGAAAGCAAACACAAAGAGCCCTGCAAATCTCCATCACAGGAGGCAGATGCCTGTAAAACACTTCTTTTCAACATTGTTAGAATATAACAGGGAATTGGGGCTGAACTGAAGAGTTCAACACAGAACCCAAATTCCCACTGACAGGCATTGTAACAAGCACACACCATTGCAGATCTTTGGTAGCATCCAAAATAATGGGCTTGCTGCAACAGAACAGCATCTTCTGAGTAAAAATACTGCTTTGCATTTCAGCATCATCCTACGGCCAGTTTCTCACGTAGCAGCGGATTACATCCACCAGTGCCCCTCAGGAAGCAAAATGCCATAATCCCTTGAGTAGGGATTAGGAGAGGCGCAGAGGGGCCAGCCCATCCAAACAGCTCCCGCTGGAAAGTCAGCAACAGGACACAGCCTGACCAGCTTCCTTACACGATCCCGTTGCACCCCACTGTGATTTGTAGAGGAATCTCCCTGCAAAGATCTAACCCAAAGTGTCCTTCAGGTAACTGCTGATGGAGCAATGGGCCCTGCATTTTCCCTCTGCACCGTACCAGTGCAGGTTTGAAAAAAACCAACCATAGCCTTTCTAAAGATTACTACGTAATTTGAGCAGATTTAAAACCCATTACAAGAGACAAACAAAAGGATGTTCATAGTGAACAGAACACAGCAAGCATCTGTTTTTAAGGAGCAAAGAGGTTGCTAATGGGCTAACGTGTCAGGGTGCCTGATGAACTTGGGAGGTGCCTGGTGTTTGCCAGGAAAAGGTGGGTAACATACAGGGGATCAATCACCTTGATGCTGTGTGTCTGAGGAATCCTGGTATTTCATTCTGATTCTGAGCAATGCTAGGAGACAGCCAAGATGACAAACAGCTGCGAATGTAAGTTGAAAAAAAATTTAATTTGTATTTAACATCTGTATTTTAAAAATACAAATAATATTTGCTCCAAAAAAAAAAAAAAAAAAAGAAAGAAAGCTTTCTCTACCACTTTTTAAACAGGATTTTGCCCTCACTAGACTTGCTAAAGCCTTGGACCAAAAAAATTGCAAATGCTCCATACAACTATCTTGTCAGGAAGGAGTTGAAGCATGGAGAGAAAATTGGGTTGTCAAAAACCAGACACCTCAAAATACTCTCTTGGCAGAGGAAAACTCCTACACATGTTCTGAGCACCTTCTCAGAGGTAATGACTACCTATAACCAGAGATGAGAATTTTGCACAAGAGTGCTTTTGTGTTTTCAAGAGCTGATTGAGTCACTTATGAGTCACTAACAGCAAAAATGGAGAGGCTCCCTCCTTCCAGTGCTCAGCCACTGTCCAAACCCCATCCCACAAATGCAGGGAAATGCAATTTAAAAAGTCCTTGTTCTACCCTGTTTATGATCTCTGCCATCTGACACTGTCTTCCTGGTACTTATTTCTCAGTCCTGAACCTTACAGTGAGCCTTTCTCCCCCTCTCTGCCATTGGGAAACTCCTCCCTCCTGCAGCATGGAAAAAGTGCAAGGGGACAATGGAAATATGGAGAAAAAATTATTCCTTTTTTAGTGGGTCCAGTGGGATTGATGAAGTTTAGATACAGCTAGCATTGCTGTCTTCTGTTTCTCCTGGGTTTGCAAAATGAAGAGCAAGTCTGAAGGTTTGCTATAGTTAATTATTTGCCCAGCAGAGTGCTCAGCATTGGAACGCAAAACTAATCTTACTAAACTTGTCTCACTCGGCTTAATGACTAGTATGGCATTAAAATATATTCTTTTTTCAAAAATGCAAAAGACAAATTACTTTGCAAAACACTTCAAAGTTTTATGAAATAATAAACAGTAATAAACTACTTTCTGAACAAAAGTAAATTATTTTACAAAACAAGAAGTGTTTCATTTTTATACACATTGAAATTAATTTATTTATGGTACTCTTTGCCTAAAGTTCATAAATACTAATACCTTTGGTCAGAAAATGTTATGTTTCACCAATCCTGGTAGATACTTAATAACAGCATTATTATCTCTACTACGACAATATAGGAAAAAAGGCAGAGAACAAGAGAGAGAAGAAAAGAGATGTTCCCTGCCCTAGTGAGCTTAAAATGCTGTTTACCATCCATTTGCTTAGGCAAAGCAGGGTAGCAGGTTGCACATTCCCATTCTGGAGCCAGGTTTGATGCTCCCCCATGGCCAGAGCAGGCGGAAGCTCCTGTCTCAGGCTGCGGGACCCGAGCAGTCAGTGGTTCAGCACATCTGCAGACGCTGTTAATCCATCTGTGAAACCACAGACAACCGGCCACATCCGTGCCGTGCCGAGCCCAGCCTCCTGCCAGCACCACCCCAGCACGCTGCTCCTGGAGTTTGCCCCGTGTGAGCTCCTTCATGGCGCAGCCTTGCTGTGGCCTCACGGGCCTCACGCCACCTCTGACCGGGCCCATGGCGCACAGAGGGGCCTGGTGCTGCACACTCCTCACCTCTGCAGGGCCCTCAGCTGCCGCAGGAGCCCCGAGGGAGGGAAACGAGCCCTCCAAGCAACTTCAGCTCACCTCCGCACGGGTGTCCGACACAGGCCAGGAGGAGAGAGTTTGAGAAACACTGTTTCTCCTGCTGGGGCTGGGAAGGCTCGCTGCTGGCAAGGCGATGGGCAAGGAGAGCCATGGTACCTACACACCACCCACTGCCCACAGGAGACGCCAAAGGACCCACCTCAGCAAGCCATGACTCTGGAGATGTTTGTCTGGGTTACTTCATCACCTACAATTTTTTTAGAACCTCCAGATCGTATTTTATTATAAAAAATCTATTAATTTTGTATTTAGTTTTGGCACAACAGATCTGATGTCTGGTTTACAAACAGATTTTTCTATCCAAGTTGTGAAACTAAATTAAGGAAGAGTAGTACAACAAAAATGGTTACAAAAGACATCTGCATCTGAGATGATCATTTAAGACTCCTTTTAAAGTCACTGGGCAGAAACAATCCATGATTCATCTCATCCTAAATATAACTGGCTAGAGAGGCATGGATATATGATGCTAAAAGATGAGAAGTAACCATTCGTCATATACATTTTTGTGCAGCACAGAAGAAAACACAGTATGCGTTGTATATTCTGTAATGTTTTTCAAGAGTTACAAGAAAAACAAGTCTTCCCCAATTTAATACAGCAGATTTCTTTTTTTTTTTTTTTTTTTTGCAGTTAGAGGAATGTAGAGTGGACATTTTCATAATGTCAGTGTAAAAAAGTAGAATTAATTAGGATTGTCATTTCTATGTATTTACACCATCCTAATTCATATTGTTCTTGCTTTATCTATCTGGATCTGGCTTCTGCTGCAGCAGGGTGAAGCGGGGGAGCAGAGCTGGCCCTGCTGTCGCCTTCTGCCAACACACATGAGCATGGATTCCATCTCCCACCCAGACTCCCACACTCTAGCTGGAGATACAGGACACTAAAGAAGCAATGAGCAAGGAAACCACCAAAGCCCAGCTTTACCTTGCTCTTCACTGAAAGATTTAATGCTCCAAAGGCAAGACAGTGTAAAAGCAGCATCACGACAGAGGCGACAAAGCAGATGTTCGATGCACAACGCTTCAGCTAAACCAGCAAGCTCAAAGAGGGGAAATCAATAGCGAGAGGAAAGGGGTTAAAAACTCCTCTCCTGCCTGTCCTCAGCTGCACAGAGACATTAATTACTACTTGCATGATGCCAAGCTGTTGCACTCTCCCTTCTGCACTTGCAAAAGCCTGTCGAACCCAGTGCCCTTACCCAGTCCCACCTACTCCTTGTACCCAGGACAACACATGCTTCTTTATGAGAGGCAATTTTAGCACCCTGCCACCTGCAACCTAGTGACTCTCCCTCCACAGGGTTCTATAGATACACCTGTAGGCACACATGAAACCAGGCTGGATCACAGGAGCATGTAGCATCATTGCGCTGCAGGAAACCTCAGATCCCATACTCTGTACTGATGGCATGCAAATTAGGAGATGGAGTTTGAGCTGTTTTCTACTGAACCTGAAATACCTGAAGTCTGAGATCTCTGAGCCATCTTGGAAGAGTTATGGCAGAGAACATGCTCTCTTAGCAGCTCTGGCAGGTGCTAGCAGAGTGGATTTTTCAATCTGACGTTGGAAGTCAGCTCCTCACCTCTCAAAACCAAAATGACTCGAATCTTGCAAGATCCA
Organism: Falcunculus frontatus; assembly: GCA_013398115.1. Lineage (NCBI taxonomy): Eukaryota > Metazoa > Chordata > Aves > Passeriformes > Falcunculus > Falcunculus frontatus. The sequence goes on along the minus strand of VZRV01001168.1, from coordinate 3,029,617 downwards.
GAGCATGCTGTCATGCTCATCTCAGTTGCTGAGCTTTTAAGGGCAACTGAACAAGCTGAGCTCATCAATGAAAGGCTGCTGTAATTATGATTTTGGTTTTTTCTTACTTTAGGTTTCAGGAAGTCTGCATGGCTTCTTGTTTGAGACATGAAATCCTTATGCTGTTAATAGAGCTCCAACAGAGGCAGTCCTAGATGAATCCTTCACTCTTTTTATAACTCTTAATGCACACAGATAACAGAGGGCTTCAAAGTATAAGATATCAGCTTTGTTTCAGCTAGGATAGATTTTCTTCCTAGTAGCTGGTACAGTGCTATGTTTTGGATTTAGGATGAGAAAAATGTTGAGAATAATGTTGACAACACACTGGTGTTTTAGTTGTTGCTAAGTAGTGCTTACTCTAAGTCAAGGACTTTCCAGCAGCTCACACTACCCTGCCAGCAAGGAGGCTGGGGATGCACAAGAAGATGGGAGGGGATACAGCCAGGACAGCTGACCCCAACTGGCCAAAGGGACATTCCATACCGTATGGCATAATACTGAATAATAAAACTGCGTAAGTTGGCCAGGAGAGACCAATCACTGCTCAGGGACTGGCTGGCCATCATTCAATGGGTGATGAGCAACTGCTGTGTGCATCACCTGTTTTGCATATTCTTTTATCATCATTATTATTATTATTATTATTATTTTCCCTTCCTTTTCTGTCCTATTAAACTATCTTTATCTCATCCCATTGGTTGTACCCTTTTTCCAAATGGCTAGGAGGTGTTTAGCTGCCTGCCCAGTTAAACCACAGCACAGCTACACTGCTAGAGAACTGATAAGCAAGTGAAGTGCATTTATCAACAGGGACAGCAAAGAGAAGCTGTATCTTTTGAGCTTTAATAGAGACTCTTCTTTTCACAAGAGCATGCACGCTCCAGCTGTCCTCACTGGTGACACTGTGACAATGAGAAGAAAAACAAAGGAAATGGATATTTCTGTGTATTTCTCCATGGGCACACATTCTATTTAGAGTAAAACACTCATGCAGTTAACTGCATGTATGGTTATCTCCATTTAGCACTTTAATTATACCAAAATGTTGGTGGCTAGATGAAGATTTGACAAAGAAAAGGCCCCAGGTGACAAACCTTTTGATCTCAGTCTCTTTGCGTATGTTCTGAGGAAAACAGGTTGTCAGTAAACAGTGATCTGATTATTTGCTCCTTGTCTGACCAAGGAAGGGCAGTGGAACAAAGGATTCAGTGTTCAGGTGAGTCCTGGCCTCAGGTGAGAGATACCTGGCAATGCCTCAGCAAGGACTGAGATAGCCTAACTCATTACTGGAAAGGAACCAGAAGCAAAAGCGGCAATTATATCCATGTACCCGACTGGTGGGAATCAGCTGCCACTTGTAATATAAGTACATAACAAAACAGAAGCACTGTGGTAGCCTGACCTGCTGCTGGAGAAGGAGGACTGCTCAGTGTACCTAGGCATTTTTCCAACCAGGACTTCTTCTGTGTAGGCTTTGTCTCAGTTATCTGTGCTTATCTTACTTTTGGACTGGAACACAGCAACAGAAGGCAATACATAGCCAGGGCAGAAAATTGCTCTCAGGCCATGGTATGAAAACCTGCTCAACTGAGATCCAGGGCAGTCTCCAAACTATTCCCAAGGTGGCCCCATCGGCCTGAATTTCACTTCTAGAATTGAATTACACCTGTTTCTTTCACCCCTCTGTCCTAGGAAACACTTCAAGTTACAGATAAAATCCAAAACACTAATTTTTACTCAAAACATCTGGAATGGTCTTTGGGACTTTGTGGGCTACCAATGAGCCTGTGATTCTTTTTGCTCAATACTGTCTTATTTTAAATTGGCAGCAGCTTTTGAACTAGAAGCCCACCCTTGCTATAAAAGGACATTGCCTGCAGTGAGCTCCATTAGTTGGTATATGTATGACTATTTAGGACACTTTTATCTCCATAACTGGGCTGAGGATCAAGGAAAGTTATTCTTTACTTGGTAGGTCATGTTTCTTCTGTTCACTTTAGCCCATTGCTTTGAGGTTCTGCTCTGGATACCATGCATGTGAGTGCAAACTAATTTTCTATTAGCCTTTGAAGAGAATAGAGAACACTACCTTCAGAAATGAAGAAAATCACCTCATTTTACCCAAAATATGTAGTAGCCTGGCCAAGGATGGATGTTGGTGGCTGCCACCATCACTGCTGCTGTTTGTTCCAAGAGGCAATGGCTCATTGTTCTGATACAACACCTCCTCTTCCCCATGGCCCCCGAGATCGTACACACTTTGCCATGTGCAGACACAAACGCATCCCCCACGGCCAGTGTGTGTCTCACGGGGGGCAAATGAAATGTAGCACATGATGGGTAGAGCATCAGGTCATTGAAAATCATGGTGTGTCCCCTGAATATCGAAACACAACAAGACATGACCATCTGACACCTCTCCTTTATATTAAAGAAGTGTGTCTAAGTGGTGAAGAATAGAAACCTCTCTTTTGCTCTGGGGCTATGGACTTCTCTGGAAGTTTGAAACCCAGCCCATGAGGTCATGCTCATTGCAAACAAAGGCACACAATGCACTACTGCTTCCTGCAGAGCCTGTTCTGTTTGCACTGTGAGCTTGTGGGATTGCAAAGATCAAGGAGATGCAAAACACCAGGAGTATATAAACATATTACTACATTAATGCAATGCAAACAGCACACGTGGAAAGAGCAGTTTGACCTTATTTCACTTTCTTCTGCTTTCAGAATAAACATCACATCAGCATGCTCACTCCGGTTGGCGTTGGAGCAGTTATGTCTTTTGTTATGTCTCCTGTGATAATTTCTGCAGCCATGTATGCAAATACAGCACTAACACGTAGGGTGATACAGAAAAGCCTCTGGAGAGATTTCCCTTAGGCTTAGATGGGATGTGGGTGAGCACCTTTAACTGAACCAGGTCAAGCTTACAGGGAAGTGATGGCACGAAGGAGACATTCCTGTCTCCATCATGTTACAATGTTCCTCTCAAAGACAATATGCAGAGGATGGTGATGGGAATGGGGTGGGAACAGGAATGGGAGCAAGGATGCTCTGCATTCTCAGAGCAGAAGTGACAACTCCAACTAGAGCCTCAGCTTAGCAAAGATGAAAGTGACTTATAGAGGTCACAGATCCAGGCTGCTGTAATACAGCAATCTTCTCATCTTATTGACTGCCATGCACTCCTTTAGTCTCTAGCATCTTCATACCACTGTGGTAGCTTTTTGGTTTATAGATCTCAAAGTATTTTATTAATGGGGGAAAATACCTCACAATCCCCCTAGGAAATAATGATAATATTAGGTGCGTTTACAAACAGAGGGATTCTTTGCAGCTTACTGTAATCAAAGTGAGGGGGAAATGAGAACAAGGAATGGTATGGGCAGATCCTGTCTTACTCCACTGAAGTGTTCCTAGGGTAAAGAATCAGGCTGTCCCAAATATACCAGCATCCCACCACCATTAATTATTACCATCCCTGAGCTCAGATAAGAACCGATCATGAGCTACATCCACCTATTTTGAGCACAGTTTTGTGTGAAGGACAGCCGTAAGCATACACATGGACAGTTAGGCTGAGTGGAGACTCTCACCTCCACAGCTCACACACTGGGTCACTGACTGAAGGAGGAGTGAAGGGCAGGGGAATGTATCATCATAGAAACTAGCGCTGCTATCTCCGGGAAAGTCAGGCTAAAATGACTTCCAATGAATTAGGAATATGCAAGACTTCAGAAAAGGATGATATCTACTTGTGCCTCCTGGACTACCTCTTACAGAAGACATAGATTTTTAAAACATCTAGAATATTGTCCTAAGAGCAAAGGTCAGGGAAGATTCCATGCCTGTTCACAGGACTTAGGACCCCTCAGATACCTCTCTCTTGTTTTATATCAGACTTTGTGGAGGCTGAAACAAAGATAAATTTTTGTGACATTTTCACTAAAGCCAGACCTTCCTTCCGCTTAATTATAATGCTGAGTTTTTATCATATAAACCAAGTAACCTGAGATATAAATGAAATTATTTTCTTTTAAGAATGGGGAAGTACCTGTAAAATCAGATGATTGACAACTCTCTGATGAAACCGGACAGATGAGATGCCACAGAAACAAATGGATACTTTCCCTTTGATGCAGAAGCAGCATTTCAGAAGGCTCAATATAGAAGGCTTTAATGTGCTGTAAACATCATGAGAAACAAGAGGCACTATGTGGTCAGACCCTTCGGTGAGAACAGTGTTCCCTTGCAGTGACATGTTTTTGTTCTCTTACACACCTGTCAGTCACCCAGGCCATATTCCCTCAGCATTTACAGGTGCACAGGTGTATCTCGATTGCAAGTCCAAGAGAGGACTTCAGTATTCCTGAGAGCACCCTGGTGAATGCAGTAGGGATGCACAGAAACAGGACTAATAGCAGATACTTCTAATCTAAATACAGAATCCTACAGATGTACAAATCAGGTTTAATTTCAGTATCAAGTGAAATGCCTAAGTTCTTCCGGGTCGAAACCATAATGGTACAGCAGTCTGCTTTGCCTGCAGGATCTCTGATAGTGAAGCATTCAGTTGCAACAAACACATATTTGTAAAACAAAAATTATATCCATGTTACTCTTTCATATCACACTTGAAACTGAAGTCTGTAGTTAAGCCATAAGGAATCCACATATGCATCAGTATGACACATCAGAGCTGAAAATAAACAAGCACTGGTTAGGACCTTTGGTTTTCTCTGAAAAGCAGCAAAACTGAGCAAGCGATGAAATTTGTTGCCCACCTCTGACTTATACTCTGTCAAACCAATCCTGACTTTGCATATGGGCTCTCATCCAGTCTGTCTTGAAGCTGAAAGGGTCAGATTCAGACTGCTCCATGGAAGTGACAGTAGACTCACTCTAAGATGAGACAACAGGTTCCCAGTCCCAAAGTTGCCTTTTATTTATGTAACTTCAGATAAACCATTTGAAATTACCCCCTTCATCCTTAAGTTTTAACCTAAGGGTTATAAAGAGACAGTCTCATCTGAGCTGATGAAATCTGTTCTATTTCTTTGCTCATTTGCACATATTTTTGTGGCAGCATTAAAGCTGTTAGACCGTGACAGATATGCAAAAGCAGCAGAGCATAGAACACCAGTGCAGTAAGTGTATTGTCCCAGTATGATTTAAAACACAGATCCCAATCTAGACCAAGAGAGATGGACATGACATAGAGAAACATATCTATTTTTAAGAGTCTTGCTCCAATTGCTGGCTTCATAGCACATGCTGTGGTCTAGACTGATAAGAAGCAGAAATTTGCATAAGAGCTGATGACACTTTATATACTCCAAAACCACTTGTGAAATCCACAGGATACATGGATGTTGACAGAACAATCCAAGCAGCATGTGGCTGGACAATATGCCGAGCAACCAGAATTTTTTGGCAGACTGCACATACTCCAGTAGTTAACATCAGGAGGGGAAAAAAAAGCAGACTACTTTCTCTTTGGCCCGTATAACACTCTGCCTTCTTAAAGTAGCATTGCAAAATAAATGAAGTTATTAATGAGAAAACATACAGGACATGGCCTAGATAACAGTCTTTCTGAAGTATCCGATGCCTCATAAAGGGTGTACCTAGAGATACCCAGGCTATTTTGTGGGTTTGGCTTGTGGGCCTGACTGAGGATATGGGGCCAAGATATGATCTGCTGTTGTACTCATGGCTTTTCTGTGCAGAGCCAGCATAGCCACAAGTAACATTGCTCAAGTATTTAGACAAGCTACAAGATGCAGGGGCATAGGGAGATGTGGGAGGAGCTGAACAGTACAGTCAGGTCTGTCTCTGCATCCCCCAGGTGGATGTGAGCATGGGATCTGAGATGCCAGCACTCACACACAGAGCCCACTGTCCCCTCTGGGCCCTACTTATCGGCCAGAGGAAAGCAGATGGCCTCAAGGGCAGGTTAACACAGTCCAGGTCCCCTTGCAATTCAGTGGGATCAAGCAGGTGAACAAGCTATGGCACAAGATGAGGGAGTGCTCTAAGGCAGTCTAGGATCAAACCTGAATTTGCAGAGAAGCAGCTGTTCAGAAAATTAGAAATTGAGATTTCTCCATCCCCATTTCTACCACTGTCGTGGGGAACACTACAGGGCAGATAGAGAGAATTTCTTCAATTTGGCTTTTAGAGACACTTATCTTCTAGAAACTCTTATGTTCTTTGGGTATAATTAGCTTTAGTTAAAGCAAGAAGATACATCATTCAGTTCTTCATTTCACTTTCCTTCTCTGCCCAGCCACCGTCCCCAGCCTGACTACCCACAATCCCAAAAGGCCACCAAAACAGAAAAACATGTACATACCTGTTGTTTCACGATGCTACTTTTCTGTTAAGTATCAAACCCCACCAGACCAGGTTAACCTGCCTAAGCAGCTGAGCTGGCCAGCAGTCCATCGAGAGGGAAATGAGAGAAAGATGTGGAAGTTTATCCACAGAAGAAATGTAACAGGTAAGTGCACAAGGAGACACAAACTACTAGAGCAAATGGAAGAAATCAAGCGTTTTAAACGGTAAAAAGCCTATTCAGATGCCTAAATAGCATGTCTAGCTGTCCCACAGCCAGCAGACACTATTTAAAGAGCCATAGCTCAGCCAGCTGGAGAGGTTGGACAATTGTTGAGAGCTTGTCAAGTTCTAAGACCATTGGTTATAAAAAAAGGTTGGCTAAAACCACTTCTGCCCTTGAGGCAATGTTGGGGAAAAGATTTTTCCCACAATATGTCACAAGTCAGTAACCAGTGCGAGGAATGCAGCTTATGCCTCTGTGCCTCATGCACCTACAAGAGAAGGAGCGAGATTAATCTTTCTTCTGAAACACTGGAGATGTACCTTAACTTGTTCCTCAGTGCCCTGATGGTCCTATTGATGATACTCAACCCAGCTGAAAGGATCATGTATCTTGCTTCTACGTTCAGGGTAAAATTACTCCCATATGTGAAATCCAAGAGGAACCCTCCCCTAGTCCCTGTCCCAGGTCAGGTCACTGGGGCTGCCAGTCAGCCTCACAGGCTGCTGTGAACTTTTTATCTAACACATTTCTTTTACAGGCTTGGTGGTGTCCTTGCTTTCTTCTGCTCTCTTCTGGCTGCTTACATGGGAAAAAGCTTATGGGGCCTTTCTGGATTGTTTCTGCAGCTTTTAGCCATGGGAACCTTCTCAGACTATGGCAAAGTCTGTGCCTGTGACCAAAAGGGTCACCTTTTGTGTTCTGCTGTGAAGTTCCTTCGTTTCTCAAATGCTTTAGGCAATGGGGTTCAAAGTACTTCAGTAACTTTAAAAAACCCCACCACTTTGGTGACATTTGTTTATCTTCTCCATCTCCCACATGGAGTCAAGCCCAGGTCTGCTACTCACTCATACTACCTGCAGTGATGGTGCCTTGGGGCTGCTCCAGAATGCCCTAAGCCAGTAGTTAGAAGCAACCAAAGATGCCCCAAGATGCCTTCAGCATCTGCTCATGTACTGCATGGGCTGTGTGGACCAGAATCCTCCCATCACTATGTCCCACCCGTCCCAGTGCTGTCTCCCACTAGAGAGCAGGCTCGGGTTACACCCACAAAGCCCTGCACAACACTGCTGCAAAGGCTGGGGCAGGATTTGTCAGCAACTTGAATGGGGTAAGAAGATGATTTTGAGGTATGCATTGGCCTTTGAACCATCCTCACAAACCAGTTGTTGATGGCATCCCACCTTTGCTTCTCAGTGATCTGCAGCCCACCATGAAGCAGAGCTATTATAAGGACATGGGTCTTCCTCTCTCCTTGACTCTGAGCAGGAGACCAGATTTCACCTCCTCTGTATCAGTAGTTCCATAAAAAATTCTTTACTAAAAACTCAACAGCTCCTGTGGATTAGTCCTCACTTTAATAAACGCCTTAGTAGTAGCAACAAAAATTACTCAACTGTAAAGACAGCACAGAAAACCTTCCTCACCACAGACACTGTAACAGACAGTGTGGTGAACTTGGTTTTTTTCATTAAAGATTCTCATTAATATGCTTTATCAGAGCCTGAACTCAGGACAAATTCTGCTCTAATTAACCTGACAAATTTTTCACGGCACAGACATACTGAATGAAATGTCTGTGTTCATAGTCCATCTCTATGATTCTGTGATTCTCAGGTAATACATCAGTGGGACTGTTTGGGGATACCTGATGTAGTAATCTTCACCACTAAATAGAAAACTCACAGCATAAAGTCTCCGCCTTAAAATCTCATGAGATGTTTCAGACCAAGCTGGGGTCTCCAACAAGATACTGCCATAAAAAATGCTTCTCTGTTTTGTATTCAGCCTCTACTGCTTACTTGCACTTACCCCAGGACTCCTGCAAAATACAACCAAAATTCTCAGCAAACATCCATATATTAACTTATCTCTCCTTAGCTCTCTTTCTCTAAAGTGAGAAGATATTAAAGCCTCAAGTCTGTGCACCTTTGAGGAGCAACATGTGATTGATAGAGAAGGGAAACCAGCAAAAGGGCAAGCAAAACATACATTTGGGGCTGGAAGGGGAATAAAAATGTTCAGAGCTCTGCCTTATTTTCAGGAGGCCGTTCCTATTCAAAATAGATGTAAGCATAAGCACCAGCATGACTCTGAACCTATGTTTTCTGGTTTCAGTTTGGGCTAGAGTCAGCAGTTCCGAGAACATTCTCTGTTTGTTCCCAGTTAACAATTTAAAATGTCTATCCATGCTTTCCCACAATTGCATGCTTTTTTTTTTTTTTTTTAATTTCTGTATCATCTTTCCGTTTTGAGTCCAACTTTGCTGTATCCAATACTTGCTGTATTTCATGTAGTCTTGCTGTGCTTACTTCAAATAAATCAATCATCTTTATACTACATAAAGTTATTTGGCAGCATTACAAATGTACCAAAATATATTCACAATCCCATAATCTGTGCTTTCTATTTGCAATTATCTTTCTGCCTTCTGCTCAAAAGCAAGATGGCCAATTTGCAGTCATGGGCATTCATGTGATCAGGATCTTGGAGCCATAGTAGGCTACAACTCGGGCATTCCTAGTGCTCTGTGTTTTCCTGGACTGAGCTTCTCATAATCCAAAACATTTACAGTGCCTTTTACATCAACAGCAAATTCAAGGATGCAAATGCAGATTTTTCTTCCATAATGCATACAGCCAACCTGTGGGCTGATTAACTTCAAAAGATGTTTTGATAAATAGAGAAAAATTCAAGGTCCAAATTTGGGACTGTTTTTCATAGTTATCAAAAGAATATTATTAAAATATTGAGCATTCCTGAAATAAAGTCCAGTTTTAACTCTGTTGCAAAAATTAAACCCATGCAATTATAAGGACCCAAAATCATTGAAGGAATTCAGAAAAGTATGTACTCCTTTAGAGAAAATTTTTCAATTAAAAGGAGGACATAGCTTCTTGATGCTTCCTGAACACATTGAGCACCTTAGCACCAGCAGTGAGAAATCCCTGCAGCTCTGAAAGCACTCCTGAAAAACAGGCTTCGACTTTTTTATCTCAGATAATCTTTGGGGTGAGACTCTCAGGAACAGCTGCCATTGTGTCAAAATTGAGCTTAAGTATTTAGCTCAAGACCATAAAAAAAAAACCAACAAACTGCAGAATGCAAAGAAGACATAGAAATTCTAGCCTTGGGTATTGTTTTTAAAATGACTACACAGAAGGAAATACATAATTATGGAAATCGTTAAACTGAGTTGGTTACATAAACCAAGCTGGTTACAGGCAAGTTATTCAAATAATGACTTTTTTTTTACTTATTAAAACCAGGCTGTTATACTTGGATCCTGAGTTATCTTTAGTTAAACACCACTTAAACCCACATTAAGTCACTGTGTTCTCGTCAACAGATTTTAGATTGAGTCAGCTCTGTGTGCCCTACAAAGGGTTATTTACTCTCTTAAAACAAACACCATTTTATATGACTGTTGGATAGAGAGCTCTATGAGCTTAATCAGGCATAACTCACTTAAGAGTCACAAAACAAGCTTGAGCAAATGGTACCCAATATTTGTCAGAAAAATATTTACACCAGTTTCCCCAACCCAGTGTTCAGTGCATCCTGGAAAATGAGCAAAAAAAAGTTTCCCTCCTCAGGCAGGAGTAAGCAAGCAGTCAGTTTAAGCTGTACTTAAAAAAGTTAAATGTGATAATGGTACAACATCAATCACCTTAGGGGGAAAAGCAAAGACTGTAGCTCTGACCCCATCCTGGCTGGGCAGGAACTTTCAGAAATGCTTTTTCAGTCCTGTGCACCAAGCTGTACAGAAGACGAGTAAAGAGAGAGGTAAGCCATCACTTGTGCAGCAATCAGCGTTAACACAAGCTTAGGGAAAAGAGCTTTTGGCACTTTGACTTTTGTTGCTCAGCTGAGGACAATGATGAACAACCATGAAAAAAGCTGTAGCTAAAAAGGTAGATGTAGCACTACATGCTGAATACCAAAATAAACATAGTTGCATTTTGAAATTTAAGGGGGGCAAAAAGAATCCAACCACATTAAAATTCTCTGTAGGTCAAGAGAAAGTTTGTATTCTGATTTTGTTTGAAATGACATTTTTCCAACACACAACTTCACTAAATGCACCTTTTCATATAGAAAATAACTCAGCACAGCCTCTCCTATGAAAATATTTTTCTCCTGGCCGAACCAGGTTTCATGTCTCACCTCAGATGGTCTGACTACTCTGAGGACAATCAACCACTTTTATTTATTAAACAAACATGAAAAGACATTCATTCTCTTTAAAAAGCAGTTTTCTACAGCCTTCATAACATAAGCAACAGAATAAAAAATAGGGTTGTTTTGCACTACTTCCTTTAATTTTATTGTGTCAATCTACATAATATAAAGTTACTTCATTCTATAAAGATCAAGACACCTTACAGTATAAAATTCCCTGAGATACAATATGCAATTTGAGGGATCCCATAATTCTCTATTCCATTTACATCATAATCAAAAAGTAATGGTAATTCTTCTCCTTATAAAACCCACAAGATAATGATCTTCCTTTCTCTCCCTCCACCCCAATATTTTAAGGCATGGAATAAAAACTTTTTCAAAATGTATTCAAGGAAACTTTTCTACTTAAAATAGAAAATAACTTTCCCCAATTTTTACAACTGGGTTGTATACATCATTTGCAATGCCTTGTGGAGTCTGGTACCCAATGCACAAACCAACTCACTCAGGCAAATTTTATATTTATCATTGAACTGGAACTCTAAAAAATGCATTACAAAAGCTGGTCCTTTGCCTGTAACAGTACACTATTAGCTCATGCTGTGGACGAACCAAAAACCAGAGATTTATAGAGATATTGTAATACTGACTTCAGTGGCTGTAGGCCTGGGCTGAGTTTCCTCCCAAATGGAAAGCAACAAGTTTGCAACACCCATGTAAGAATGATGAAATCAGAAAAGGCTTCTCTTCTCCCAGTGCAAGTGCTCTGCAATAATTACTACAAATCTGCAGTTTTCACCATATAGTGCTTGAAAATCCTAAATGCACAATTTACAAATACTGTGCAATTCTGATCACTTTACATAAATATGATGCTTTAATTGCTTTGCAGCTCTTTTCTAATTTTACAAAAATATTTCATCAAAGATTTCAACTCTTTTTTTAGAGAGGCTGGGAAAAATTTAATGTTCGCGATCTCTAGAAATTCCCATGCTCCTGTATCCTGATCTTCTGCCTGTGGCATTACCAATAATGTAGAAGAACAGAACTGTGTGCCTGGAAACATCCACAAAATGCTAAAAAAATTAGGAGGACTGAAAAAAATGCACTAGTTTCAGCAGACTGGTAAAAAGTAGTGCAATCTTAGACATTATTTCATCACTTTTAAGATTGGTTTTTTGTATACAGTTATACGAACTGTGATAAAAACTGAATAGAAAAAAATATTATAAATTCAGAGGGAGAGAGAGAGAAAGAATCTATCATCCCGACTCTTCGGTATTACTGTTAATTCTATATCTAAATTAGAGTTTTAAAAATATCAAACCCAATGTTATGGGAATAGTAACCACTGGTAGAGAAACAGATGTCCACGCCATGAAGAACATGCTTTTACTTTAAACAATCACTTTATACCTCTTGAAGTGAAAGTGCAGCATTTGGAACCATCCCTATCACACGCCACATTGCACAGATTATTTTCTCTCCCTTCTTAATAAATATTCTACAGCAACTCTGGCACTGACAACAGAAAGGTTCATTAAGAGCTTTCAGCCACCCCACCTTGCACAAAAGCAGAAGGGAATAATTGCAGAAGATCTGAACTGGTAAAACTGTACAAGTTATTAATGAACTTCGTTATTATTAGTTTTTTCCAATAATCCTTCGTTCCATGCTTACCTAATCATGGGGAACGTCTAACTAGAAATAAATCACAGTACACTGCCAGCTCATACATCTTAAAAGCACTCATCCAACATCCCATACTGCTCAAATCAAATCTAATCCTTTCCTAACCTAAATATGACTCACAAATGCCAGTGAAGTCACCTGTCCTGATGCCCATCTTTTATTTGCAACTGACTTTCTTCTTTTCCCACGTGTTCTGCGCCCATGATTTTATTCTGAATAAAGTCTCCGAGTAACTCCGTGGATTATCCAGCTCCTTAAAAAGAAGCGGAATGAATGCCTTTTTCATTTGGGCAGGTCTCTTGTAGGTCGTTATGTTTTTGCCACCAAACTTCATAGCTGCAAAAGACAGGGAGGCTCAGCTTGGCAAGGATGTGTAATTGTAACTGAAGTTTCTTTCTGGCTTTCACTGAGCAAGACTACGTGTAACCAAAAAGTAACAACACATCGACTACTAGGATGGCTCCAACAAAATGTGGGCGTCTAAAAGGGAATAACTACTGTAAATGTTCCTGACAGGCTCTGAGCGAAGGAAGTTCTACCTTAAGAACCTAATTATTGATTAAAAAACTGAGCCAGAAAAAGACCTCAAAACCAAAGGAAAAGAAAATAGTAAATCCTTCTCTTTTTATATTCTTTCCTCACACAATCGGTATTTTGCCAACAGTGTAGATCTTATTCTCGACAGCATTTTCTTTTTGAATGGGAGTGATTTGGGAGTTTGGGGGTTTTTGGTAATTATTATTTTACAAACAACAAAACAGCATTCTGACTAGTCTGTCCCCCAGAAGAATTTTTAAAAATGCATGCTATAAACCAAAACAGTTGCTACACAACAGCACTGTCTACTGATACTTGAGAAATAAGTTAGCCTTTCTGTATATATATTCAATACAGTAATAAAACCCCTGCCATTCTGAGCCTTTCCCTGCATTTTCCTGTATGGCAATAATTTTGCAGAGAAAAACATGCAGATACCTGTAAACATTTTCTAATTCCTGAATAAAGAGAGAGTGGAAGTGTTCCAACTTTTTTCCCTACAGTCTGTCTTTTCCTGTACTTAAAGTTCTAGTCTACTTTGATACAGGATAAACGTGCCTATGGTTTCAGCAGGGAGTAGCAGAAATACTCTGCATCATGTGAGCTGTTTGTCCGCTCAGATTCAGTCCCCTCCGTATGCTTTTTCCTAAATGGAACAATTATTTGGTTCAAAGCATTATTAGCAGGCTGCTGCAATTTCAAGCATTGCTAAAAGGTGCTACTGTATCGTTACATTCTTACATTCAACACTTGCGGCTCAGAACTTGTCTGGAAAGAGCTTTCACACGCATAAAAATCAGTTTAAAACATTCATTTTTGTCTTAGTATCACAGAAAACCAGCACTGATCATGTATCCTCTGTGAGCAGAGGAAAGTTTCACGGTCCAGGAAGTTGTCATAGCCTCCAAAATTGGTTTCAGCTGTACGGCTGAAGAACTTGGCATCGGATATTCATGCTGAGCTGTGCAGAACTTTAAAAGTTCTGTAACTGTACAACATTTGGAAATTTAACTTTGCTCTTTAGGAATCATCTGGCATAATGCCTCTTTGCACTTTCATAATTTTCTCTGCAATAAAAATCTTCCTTTTGTAGGCTTTTCACAGCTTGTTTTCCTGTACCTGTATGCTTCTCTCACTGAAGCCAGTCTCCTGTGGCTAATGCCGACTACCTTGGCTACTGATCTCTGTGAGACCCATCCTTCCCTACACCTTGACGCTGGCCCAGGCTGTCCAGGCAAGCCTCACCAGCCAGGAACATCAGCTTTCAAACCAGCTGGCCAGATTTCGAACAGTCTTGATTTGATTCCCAGCTGCCCTAACAGCCTCGCAGACCTTGCAGAAATGCTCATCCCAGAACGAGGTGACGTGGACTTCGTACTTCTTCCTCCAGGCAAAGTACCGCCTGTAGTTGGGTTTGTTTTTATCGAGGAATTTCAGGTAGGTGGCCAGCAGCCGGGGGCTGGGGAAGTCGTCAACGTGGATGAAGGAGTCGGGGGGGATGAAGCGCTCGTAGTTGGCCCTGCGGGGTCCGAGGACAACAGGCACGGCGCTGGCAGAGAAAGCGTTTCTCCAGAGCTTCTCAGTGATGTAGTCGGTGTGCTGGGAGTTCTCGAAGGCCAGGTAGAATTTGTATGCTGAGACGGTCTCCACCAGGCCGCCCTCGCCCAGCGCCAGCCCCCGCGCCCCGTACACGTCGATGGGCAGGTGCTCCTTCAGCTGGCGGTAGTAGCGCACCCGGGCGTGCTCCTCGTTCCAGTTGCTGATGACCCAGGCCACCAGCCGTGTCTTGCGGGGCAGGACGAATGGCCGGGGCGCCGGCGGGACGTAGAGGTACCCGTAGGGCACGAACACGTCGGAGTCGCGGCGGTAGGACATGGTCCAGTTGAAGAGCCCGGCCAGCCCCCGCAGGCCGGGCGAGTGCGACGGCGACTCGAAGTTCATCCACACCCAGCGCTGCCGCGGGGGCCGCGGCGGGGACCCGCGGGGCAGCCCCTCGGCGCCGTGCCGCGCCAGGTCGCGGTGGTGGAACAGCACCGCCTGCGCCTCGCCGAACCGGCTGCGGTCGGCGCTGAGGCGGCAGCCGCTGATGTTGTAGCGCCGCCGGCAGTCGGGCAAGCGCCGCGGGCGGCCGAAGGGCTCCCACCACAGCAGCACGGTCACCGCCTCGCCGTCCGCCCGGGCCGGCTCGGGCAGCGCCG
>VZRV01001168.1:2725610-3014307 GCA_013398115.1 Falcunculus frontatus | reverse complement strand
CGGGGAGGTGCCGCTGCCACCGCCCCTCCCGGCCATGCAGGTCCGTCCAGCGCCTCCCGGCCCGGGTGCCGCCCCCCGCCCCTGGGTGCCGCCTTGCCCCGCCCGCCGCGGCCGCTGCCGCTCCGCCCTCGGGCAGAGCAGTGCTCGGGCTCTCGGCGGGGTTTCGCGGCCTCGCCCCACCCCCGTGCGGCAACACCGCCACGGCAGCCGGGGAGCTGCAGGTCACGGCGGCCTCGGGCCGCTCTGTTGCTCGTGCCCGACTCGGGGCCGCGGAGGGAATTTGTGTCCCCGCACTCAGGAGGGAGCCCCTGTGAGAGCCCAAGCCCCAGCACGCAGGGGAAGGGTTGTGGGGACGCTCACAAGGGGTCTCAGGGCACCCGCACCCTGGCACCTCTGGTGGGTTGACCCTGGCTTGGTGCTGGGTGTTTATGACAGCAGATTTGTCACTGCCTTCATCAGCAAGGCAGAGGAGAGACAATGTGAGGAAAGGCTCTCTGGTCGACATAAGGACGGGGAGAGATAATTCACCAGTTACCGTCACGGGCAAAACAAAACCGATTTGGGGAAATTAATTTATTGCCAATCAAATCAGAGAAGGGTGATGGGAAATTAAACCAAAACTGAAAAATACCTTCTCCCCACCCCTCCCTTCTTCCTAGGCTCAACTTCTCTCTTAATTTCTCTGCCTCCTCCCCAACAGCAGCACACGAGGCTGGGGAATGAGGGCTGCGGTCAGTTCATCACATGCTGTCTCTGCTGCTCCTTCCTCCTCAGGGGAAGGACTCCTCACACCCTTCCCCTGTTCCAGTGTGGGTCCTCCCACGAGAGACAGTCCTTTGAACTTCTCCAACGTCAGTCTTTCTCAGGGCCTGCAGTTCTTCACGAACTGCTGCAGCGTGGATCCCTTCTATGGGATGCAGTTCTTCAGGAACAGGCTGCTCCAGGGTGTGTCCCCAGTGGGGTCGTAAGTCCTGCCAGCAAACCTGCCCCAGCGTGGGCTTCCTCTCTCCACGGGGCCACAGGTCCTGCCAGGAGCCTGCTCAGCAGCAGAGCCTCCTATGGGCATCCACCTGCTCTGGCGTGACGTCCCCCAGGGGTTCCAGGGCAACATCCCGTCTCACCATGGCCTGCACCACGTGCTGCAGGGGAATCTCTGCTCCAACCCCTGCAGCAGCTCCGCCCCTTTCTTTTGCGCTGACCTTGGTGTCTGCTCTCACACATTCTCATTCCTCTCTTCTCTGGATGCGATTGCTTCTGTACAGTAACTTTTTTCCTTCTTAAATATGTTATTCCAGAGGTGCTATTGCTATCACTGATGGGCTCAGCCTTGGCCAGCGGTGGTTCCATCTTGGAGTCAGCTGGCATTGGCTCCATTAGACATGGGGAAGTTTCTAGCACCTTCTCAGAGAATCCACTCCTGTCACCCCATCACTACCAGAATCTTGCCACACAAGCCCCATACATGAGTACATGTAGGAGCACAGGGCAGAGGGCCACGCAGGAGGAGAGCCACAGGGGGAGGAGAGCCCTGCCATACACATCACAAAGGCTGGCACAGTCTCAGGTCTCCCTGCCCTGTTGCCCATGAGAAAGCAGGACTGCTCTGCTGCTTCCCATGTGCATTCTCATTTATTTCTTCCAGTCCACACCTGAAACAGTCAGACATTTTAAACTCTGGCAAAAGGGTCTTCCCACACCAGCTGAGCTATGATTTACACGCTGAATCCTGTGGCCTCGTAGGGAAGTACTTTGGAAAATGCAGGGGATTTTTTTTTTAAACAGATGTAATTTACAGAGTGAGGTTGAGAGCAGGTTTGAATAAGTGACTTACTTAGGAAAAAAAAAAAAAGAAAAACAAAGATGTGACAGCTGCCACAGTAGCTTTGAATTCCTGTCAAATTCAATCAGTTTCAAGCACCTCTAGGAGGATTTGGAAAACTAAAGGAAAATAAATTTTAAAAGAGGATTCTTTTTGCTCCTTTACAGCTTTCTTAGAGCCATACATATTTACTTTAAAATCTCACAGTTATTTAAAAACTACAAAACCTTATGGTTGTCAGAAAATTATTTTTTTCAGCTCTGCTTCACAAAGTTGCTGTGAAAAAGTACATCACATAGGCTCAAAACTTTTTTCCTAAGTAATTTGCTTCAGTGAACTGAGAGATTCTTGACTCAGTTCTAACAGTGGTTGTACAGAACTGGACAAGTTTCCAGCTCTGACATCGCACATGCTCATATCCAACAGCTGTAGAGCCAAGGTCCTACCATATATATCTACTGAGGCAGCAGAGTTACACTACGCATAAATTCTCACTGACTTTGGATTTCAGCACAGATTTTACATACCACATACATCAAGGCGCTATGACTTGACTCTATATTAGTAAGAAAAGTGATTCAGGCCGGTTTACTCAAAAAAATAAAGCACAGTTGTGTGTGAGGGTGGTGTTAGGTTAGTAACTAAGTCATGTACATCCATAAACCTATTGTACATAGTCCAAGCAGTACTTCCATACTTTGTACATAGCTCTTCCACAGTCTGTGCTGCAAGCACTCATAAGAAATGCCAACAGCTGTGGTATCTGGCGGCCTGTGCTTCAATATACAGCGTTGGCTGGAAGGAATCTCCAAGGCACACTAGTCCACCCTAGTGGATGACGTGAATCATTGCCGGCACTAGCACCTCTCTTGATAAATAACACTGATTTTAGTCACAAAATGGGAATATGGGAAAGTTACTTTACTACAGTAGAAAACTGAAAAAAACCTCACAGAAATACAATGCTAAGAAAGGGTAAAATGCTGTGAAGCCTTAACCTGTACGTAGATTCAATCCAGAGCCCACCCGATACATGGAATACTACATAAAATGAACACAACCACTAGTCTGCATTAATTAGGGATTCAAAGTGGTCCAAAGCCACAACTGTTAGTTATTTTGTTTATTCAGACACTTTTTCAGATTATATGAGAAATATGGGACTTGTGAAAGTGAGTGGGAGAGCTCAACTGACTTCTGTGGAGTTCTGATTCACTCAATAAATTTGATCGTATCAGCTGCAATGACAGTTCTTATTTTCCTTCAGGAGCTTTCAGCACTGGTACGTGACTTTAGAGGACTCTTTATCTAGTCATGTTTTCATTTCCATTGCTTGAAGATTTGCTGCTAAGCATTCCAGATCCAAAGCCTGACCAGTTACACTGATGATGTAAGGCCTGATCCTGACTATGGTAAGTCAACAAAAATGTTGGCATTAATTCAGCATTTATGAAATTTTTCAGGACAACTTAACATGGAAATCTTTTTAAGCCAAATAGTGATAAATTTGAAAGACAAAAAACCCCAAAAAACAACCTTCCCTTGTGAGGATTCATAGCAAGAGTTGCCTAGTTACTTTTGATTTTTTACAGTCTCACAGTGAAACTTCAGTGTGACTTTCATTCACACTGCAATGGTATCCATATTAAGACTATTGTTATACAGAGACAAATCTGTTGAATTATTTAGCATAAAATCAAAACACAGCTTTCTGTATTCCTCAGCACAACATCAGCTAAACATTCCTAAACACAACATCTACACTGCATCTTAAAAAAAGCTGTTACTGAAATCCACAGTAAGTTGTGGTTGTATATACAACATAGATATTCAGAATTATAACAATATTTGGTTTATTATGGCAAATAATAATTTAGTCATTTCAAGATGGGAGGACAGTAGTCTAAATTGTTTCTATGAGTAATATCGTCGCCTTAAATTAATTTTCATGTTACACCTGCCTCTGTGGAAACTAAATATATGTTTACGTTTACGTGTTGTATGTAGTCCACTAGTTCAAAAATCTTCATGGAATTTAAATCTAGAGCAAGATGAAATGTATATTTAAGGTATATTTTAGAATTTTTACAAATTACAGATGTGACTGTTTTGTTGCTGCTTCAAACCCCCACAATATGAAAAATAGCAGAAATACATTTTAATTGGATATTCAGCATAATCACTAGTGAAAGCAGTGATAGATGTGCCTTCATCTACAAGTCTAGCAGCCTCCTAGAAATCTTGGTGTAGTAAATTTAAAAGCCAGATGTGATGTGTTGCTGTAGAGTGAGGGATACAGGGACTGACATCAAGGACCAAAGTTAGAAGTCAGGTGTCCTCAGATCTGTGTGTAGCTGAGATGTTTCTCTTGCCTTTTTAATGTCTCATTTCTTGTCTAGAGAATAAATACCAGCCTGGCAGTAACTCATATCAGCTTCAGTTTGCCTCATTTCTGCCATAATAAACAGCATGTCCATGGCACGATCACATCAGCTACTCTGTGCTGGCAGGGTTTTGTCAAGCAGTTCTGTTCACTCTGACTTGGGAAAAACTCCATGGACATCACTGAGAAGTACAACATGATGAAGGTTGAGTAGTGTTGCCAGATGCCTGAAGACCTCCCACAGGGAACACATCTGGTTTTGTCTGCTTTGGAGACAAGCCCAGGAGATAGCCCCATGGACTGAGGACCACACAGACATCTTGGCACTGTATATGCTACTTGGGAGTGCTTTAACTGCTCTGTGGAAACCACAGCAAGTTCTCATGTCGCTGATAGTCAGGAATTTAAAATAAAATGCCGTGTGTTAGTAACGAAGCTGTTGGAAAATAAAAAATATTTTGCTTATTTGTTGAATATTTGCCATCTCTAACAGCAGGAAATATTTTCGTCTGGAACTTCCCAACTGGCTTCCTCCTCTACTCTGACTCACTCTGTTTTGTCACACTTCAGAAATATTTAAGCCTAGAAAAGTCTTTGAAGCTATTTGTCAACTGTTTTACAAAGGCAGTTTAAAAGGTACTGCAAGACATGGTTGTGTTTTCAGTCACAGCTATCAAATCAGACATTCTGTCAGCTGGGGAAACCCTGCGGAGCTTTTCATCCTGAGAAAATGTCATCAGCTTCAAAGCATAGCAGGATGCTGTCTGGTACCAAAATGACACTAAGAATGATGCTGAAGTCTCTTCTTCATAAATAGTCCCCATGGTTTCAGTACAAGTTTAGCCAAATAAGAACTTAAATTCTCTATGAAAAGGAGTGATGAAAGTTTTGTTCTGTATAAATTGCGCACTTCGTGTTTCAGCGTGAAGTTTAAATGCCTGTAATTTGATTACCTAGTGTTCCATATGCAGGGTTATGATCTTTCTGCTTGGAAGTTTAAAATTTGGAAATACAACTAGAGATGATGCCTGAACAGTTGAAAGTTGATGCCTGAACAGTTTCTGGACAGACAAACTCATGTTTCTGCATAGGCAGCAAAGGCAATGTTAAAATATTCTGCCCGGATACAGTTCCTCTTGTGACTGTGAGCAATGCTGGATTAAAACCATGTGAAGTTGATATTTCCAGGTCAAGGCACAGGCATGAGCAAATGTGCTGTGCACACTGTGAATGAAAGATTCTGTCCAGGATACTCTTCAGTCTTCCATTGAAGCACAGAGCTTTGTTGTTCACCAGTGTAGACCAGAGCCAAAATCAGAGCAGAAAATTTTCCTAGCAGTCCCACACAGTGCTCAGACACTGACACACGTGTAGGAACCAGCAAGCCAGAAATTGACTCTGTGGATATTTGTAAGCTGTTATCAGTAATTTCAATCTTTCTTGGGGTTTTTGAGTACTGGACTTCATCTTATGCAGCCACAATGGCAAGAGACAGTGATGTGCAACCAGCACTGACGCTCTGATTTTACCCAGTGAGCATCTCCCAGGACAGAGGGCCAGGATTTGTGGTAAAATTTCTCATTGGACATCTCTGAATGTCAGGGATCAGGGTCATATCTCACTCCAGGAGACAAAACTAGCCCTAATTTGAAGTAAATCTCCTAAACCACATATAATCTAGTTACGGGGCTCTCAATACCAACTGTTTTAATAACTTGACCCCCTCCTGTTGTGCTTCATTACTTAATAATGTAGATGTAGCCTTGGAAAAATGTGTATAATCACTGGTACTAATACATGCAATGACATAATGATATAAGCAATGATAACAATTGTCTTTCAAAACAGCAGTGTTGAGTTTGTCAATGAAATAATAAAACAGAAAAAAAAAAAGGAGAGCTAAACAGTTAGACAGTAAAAAGTCACTATCATAAAATGTGAGCACAGTTAAATTACCCAACACCCTATTTTAATGAAATATTATAAAGATATTATAAATATCACAGTAGTAATAACATTAATATTAGACAATATCATATTTAAACAAATTGCTTTGTTTTATTCAAATAAAAGAGGAGATATATAAAAAGGTCACAAGGTAAGAATTACCCAAGCCTCATAATTGAGGTAATATATTCAGTAAAAAAGATCTAACAGGCATTTCTCGGTTGTAGAAGGTTGCACAAAAAGGAAGAGGGAGAAAATGAGCACCAAATGCAGCACCAAAACTGAGCTAGTGCAGGAATCCAGGATAGAGCCAGAAAGTCTTTTCATTTGGAAAATTTTAAAACAAGATTATGAAACAGAATGAGAAAGCAAGGAGAGGGGAACAGGATAAAAATGAGATGAAGCAGAAGCAAGATGCAACAAAGCTAATCAAAGCCTCTGTCTGAAAATCCAGTGCTTTTCAAACATTATTGTGTGATTCATGATCAAATTTGCATCTAAAAAGTGAGAACAGTATTTTCAAAAGGAGCTTCTCCTCTAGTGCCTCAGGTACAATATTCAGTGCCAATAATTTTTTTCATTTAGAAGTCAAATGGAAACACTGAAAAGAGTTGGCTTGAAGCCAACTGAGGGGCTGTTTTGGTTTTGATTTTTCCTTTTTTCCCTTCTCACTGATACAAAAATAAAATCAAACTTTTAATGTCAGAGAAGAGTTCCAGACAATCAAAGAACAAACATCTAATTTAATTCACAGATAATTGTAAAAAAAAAAAAACCTAAGGAAATCAAAGTCCAGTTTCACAAAGTTGTCACTGAGACTTCCTTCTTAAAAATATTCAGTGTGTTGTAGATACTTCCTGAGAAAGTATCTGAAAGCCCCAGAAACAAATCCCATCTCCACCTCTTAGGAAAGGTTTTGGTAGCAGGGGGATAACTACAGGGGTGGCTTCTGTGAGAAGTTCTAGAAGCTTCCCCTGTGTCCAACAGAGCCAGTACCAGCTGGCTCCAAGACAGACCCGCTGCTAACCAAGGCTGAGCCAATTAGCAGTGGTGGTAGTGCCTCTGGGATAACAAATTTAGGAAGGAAAAAGTTACTGCACAGGAGCAACTGCAGCCGGAGAAGAGAGGAGTGAGAATATGTGAGAAGAACAGCCCTTCCTTCTCCACACCTAGGCCAGTGGAGAAGGAAGGGCAGGAGACACTCCAGGAGCCAGAGCAGCCTGTGGGGAAGATCATGGTGAGGCAGCTGTGCCCCTGCAGCACATGGAGGTCCATGGTGAAACAACCTCTGGAGGACCCCATCTCTTTTCCGGTTTTATACAGTATCTAGAAGGATCCACATTTGTTTCGTAAGTGGCATGATAATACAAAGCAAACTAATATTAATTTGATGTTACCTTACTGTAGTAATGGTTTAAGAGTGAGAGTGGTAAGTTATTTCAGGTTCCATGCTGTCTCTGTGGTTCTTTGGTACTATAATAGCTCTTATATGGAGAGAGGCTTATTTATGTTAAACTTTTATTAAATCAGGCTATGTACCGAATCACAAACTCTTGCCTTCTGAAATTCTCAGTTTAATGGATGAGCTCAGCCTGGAGAATTATAAGGCATTTCTTCAATTAGATTACAATCATCTGCTGGAACTTAGAACCACTTTGCAAAAGAGAAAACTATGAAAATGTTGACTTTCACAGTTGCACGTTTGTCAGCAAGAACGTCTTGTAATCTTTGGATTGTGATGTCGTCATCACTGGCGGAAATATGGATCAGATTTGGTGACTTATAACATCAGATTAAAAAGTAGCATGAGGATATGAATAAACCAACAAAGAGGAAATAGCTCCATATTCAAGTAGAACTTTATTCAAAAACCTATAACTACAGATCGACATTTCCAAAAGGTAACTAGTTATGCTGATGTTTGATTTGACATATCAAAGCAGGCTCAGGTCTTCACAGCACTGACGTTCAGCAATCTGTAAAAAAGACAACATCTGCTCCAGCCCTCCAAACCACTGGTCACTTTTAGGGAAAGGTGGTAAAAGGAAGAAGCAAAAATGCATTAACTTAAGTAAATTCAGCAATATGAATATGTATTTTTTTCTTTTTCTCTCTTCTATTTATATCTCCTACATATTTTCCCTTCATTTTTTTACAGTTTCTATCTCTGTGTTGCTGAACTGTATTCTCCTCTTTTCTGTTTCCTTCAGGAATTTCTAACCTTCCGTATGTCTCCTCTTTCATTCCCCTTATCAATGCTTCTTCCTTTTCCTTTTGCTGGCTCCTGTCCTTCTGGCACTAAACACAGTGGGCTCATCTTCTCTCTAGAAATGTCTCTTCCCTTTTGTCCATTTCTATAGCCTGTACCTACTCCATGTCCCCACTAGACTCTCCTTTCTTCCCCAGATCCTTACACAGAAAAGAGTGCGTGAACAGAGATGGTTTGGTGAATATAGGAGCTGAAGCCAGATTGCTCCCAGTTTTTCTCCCATTACATATCTTTTCTGCCACCTCTTCTCTCAGGATGCCTGCCTGGCCACTGCAAAACAGGCAGCATAACTAGTGAGGAGAGCAACACTTGTCTCTAGCAGCAGTCCCTGAGAATGAAGGTACATCTAAATTCCCGAAGGAAAATCAACAGATTTTCAGCACCTACATCAATACGAATAAACTGCTTTGTTTTAAAGCTCTTCTTTCTTCGTGGTTCTTAACAGGAAATGGAGATCAGAATCTTTGAAAACTCTGCTTGCCTTCACTAGAAGCCTAAGGTACATGAGCTTTAAAATGATGCCAATATCTCAAAACTCTGAATCATTCTATAGTTGTTAGGTCTGCTCTATAACTAAAGTGTTCCTACAAGTAGTAACTCTAAAGTAAAGGCAGCGTGGCAGAAGGCTGTACTAGTTAAGCACTTCTTATACCAGTATTAACTTAATCCATGCTGCTGTGCCAACTAAGATGCCACTAAGATGCCACTATCTCCTGATCTCACAAGATGATGATAGTCATGCAGCTTCCTGTATTTTTAAACCACTATCCCCTGAGAATGTGGGAAGGAGCTTAATGTAATGGCAAAATATGCTGAGCTCATATATTCTGCAAGCTCATGGCACTAAAAATATTCCTCTTACAAAGCTAACAAACTCTGTTTCCTTAGGGCTGGAAAAGAGTTAGGTGAGGAGAGAGTGTGGGCACATACTATGCTAAAATCTATGAAGAACAGGTCTGCTCCGCAAAAGCCACACTCCACAGACTGTAAAGAGAACATTTCCCAGAGCACCAGCTGACCATTGCAGGCAAATACTAAAATGCCTGAAAGAATACCTAGATCAAGCTCTTTTCAGGAGGTGTGCTGGAGGAGTTCTTTTCCAAACAATTGAATTTCTTT
Source organism: Falcunculus frontatus (assembly GCA_013398115.1). Taxonomy (NCBI): domain Eukaryota; kingdom Metazoa; phylum Chordata; class Aves; order Passeriformes; genus Falcunculus; species Falcunculus frontatus. The sequence continues at coordinate 3,004,770 of VZRV01001168.1, read as the reverse complement.
AGGTTGGACACTAAGAACAGTAATGACATAATGAATAACATAATGAACATGACAGCAACACTCGCCATCTATCAGTAGGAAACAAGTGATTATTCCACACATTCACAAAAGGTTTCAGAATATGAAATAAGGTGATTCAACACCGCAGTCCTGAACAGATTTCTTATGCAAAGATTTCAAAATCTGTTGCCTACTTACTAAAGGAAGAGATGGGTCAGCTCTGCAGAAAAATGCCCCGCAACTTAAAAATGAGGTGTGACAGTGAAAGTTTATCATTGACTCTTACTTTTCATTCTTGCATGTCTTGAGTAGAATTGAGGCTGTAAAAGTAAATCGCTTCTGTTCTGTGACACTGGTTTCAGGCTTCTAATGGAGAAATTGTTTTTCACATTCCAAACTTCTTCCAGAGCCGCTGTTAACAATTTGGCAAAATAATAGCTTTATAACTGATTACTTCAGCTTGTTCTAGAATTAATATAATACCACACCATAATATTCTTCCACAGTTAATGAAAAGAGATTTGACATCTTCAGAGAGCAATTCAGATTGCTAAAGGTACACAACAGTCTCTAGTGTTTGTACAACAGCTTAGGACTACTCAGGCTCCTAACTGAAGCAAGATATAGCTTGTCTATAACATATAAGAAACAGCGGTGATACCACTGATGCATCCAGCATCGTTTTTTGGTCCTACTGGAACACCAAATGCCCTCATAAAAATATAGAAAACAACAACATCCACCCGCTCCAAAAACCCAACCCAACCCAAAAACAAATCAAACAAACAAAAAACCAAAGCCCTCACCACCAAAACAAAATAAAAAGCTAATTTATTTTGTGGAAAGGTTACAATTTACTGGCCATCTAATTTATTTTAAACAATACACTTTAGTAGTCTAAACTGTGTAAATCAGTAACCATGCAACCTGACAACTGCTATCTATCAGAGCCCAGGTCACTTAGTAAACATCTCTAATTCTCCAAACAGCTGAAAAAGGAATTCAGTACCGAATAATCTGTATACCAGCATCTATCTGTATTTATCATATTTATCATTTATCATTGTTATGTTATGCCTATATCATTATGCTATACATATAATTTCTGTACTGAGCTTGCTATAGATCTATATTACCCAGTACTGTAATAAATATTTTTGTAGTGTTTCTATATTCTCTCTAGTACATTAAGCTTTTGTAACACGCATTTATTTGGGAGACTCCTCAAAATTCGTGAGAACATATAAGTTAGCATCCATTTATTCAACCAGACTGAAATATTCTAGACAATTTTGATCCATTGGCAGATGAATGCAGAAAAAATAGTTGTGTTCAGCTCTTAGTAACATTAGGCACATGATCAGATTGAGCAGACCAGTGTTAACATCTGCAATTCAGCTCTGTGTTCAGGACCCCTTTTCAGTCAACAGGAAAAAAACAGGCACTTTTAGATCATAACACATGCAATAACAGGTACCTAGGACAAGTCAAAAGAATGTCCAAAGTGCCTTTTTTCCTCTGCTTACTACAAACAGAGGCTACCTAAGTCAGTCATTTGCAGGTGTGTGCTGCAATTCCCTATGGAGCCTAATCACAGTAATAAGAGTTGCAAATGGGCTTTACATCTGGTGGGTAGTGATTACATCACCTAATTTACATATATTTTTGTCTGTGAATCCAACTGTTTTAAATTCATTTTGAGTGAGTTTAGAATTGGGTCTCAATCCTACACAAGAGAAACAGTATGCTAATGACTACAGCACTTGTTTCAAAGAAAAAGGTAACAAAACCTCCCTACTGCTTGGCAATTGTTTCTGTTTTATTAAACTGATAGATCATATAGAATTATCCTTGTTCTCTCTGATCTCAAAATTTCTAACAAGAAAAAGAAAAAATTAATAAAGACTATATGCAATTCTGCTGCTTCCAAATGTTCTGCATGCTATTACATAAATGTTCCGGGTTGTTTTTTTTCAAGTTAATAATTTTGCTACAGTTCCTCAAAACAATCACTTGTCCTGACAAACACTTGCTCTTTGCTGATAAAGAGGAGTACCTGCAGCTGGATGTCCAACATTGCATTCTTCTTTCTGAAAATGAAGGTGCTCCTCAAGTATTTCTTTAACTCGCCTAGGTAGCTCAACATGCACACATTTCTGCCCTGTTAGTAAAACATATTACAAAACAACCAGTTATTATAAATCTCCAGAATGCTGACATACTTTGCTGAATGGAATGTCAAGTTATGCTACTTTGCATCTGTCTTCAACACACTGTGAACCAAATAATTCACAAATATCTGATAGCGTTCAGCCAGGCCTTTCTTCCTAACGTCGAGAAATTCCTCAGGATAGGAGGATGGTACAAGACAGGACCCTGGTGGGTACACCCAGATGGGGTGTGCTGGTAGTCAAATCCACCCCAGGGCACTCAGGGAGACGGCCACTGTGCCTCTCCATGTCAGACATCCCGAGGTAGGGCCGTGGATGGAGAGGCACCCAAGAAGATGTCCTCGCTGCAAGAAGTCTCCAAGGAGCTGAAGAGGGATGCGGACACCCCGCAGCACCAGGCAAGTGCGCTACCCGCAGCCCTGCCAGGGTGCTGGGGCACATCAGTGAGGAGCCGCGGGGAATGGGGACAGGGGACACCGCGGGGACACCGCGGGGTGGGCCCAGGCAGGGGCAGGGGCGGCCGGGAGCCGGGGACGGCCGTGCTCACTCAGCTGCTGGCCGCGGGNTGGCCGCCGCTGCCGCTGCCGGGCGGTTGGGCCGGGCTGTTGCCGCGGGCGTTGCCAGGCTGCCCGGCAGGCGGGGCCGCCACGTCGGGGCTGCCCCTCGGCGGCTCCCGGCTCCCGAGGGACCGAGGTGGCCCCCGAGGCAGGGTGCGGCCAGCCCCCAGCCCCAGGGGCAGCAGGCCCTGGCCGCCGCTTGGGGCACCGGGTGGGTGACAGCTCGAGGTGTCATTAACAGCTACTCCTTTGTGTCATTCAGCGTGGCCGCGGGAGCGGGGCACGCACATCACAAACTCTGTACCCCTGTGGGCTGTCACCACGGGCCTGCCCTACGGAAGGATGCCGTGTCATCCTCCCCCGAGGCAATGCCGGACTGAGGGGAAGAACGACTGAGAGTCCCGTGTAACTGATGTAGATCTACTGATCTACTAGCTTGGTCATAAAACGAGGTATCTTCAGACTTCGCTTATTGGACTGAAGTGGCCTTGTAATCCACGTCTCTATTATTCCTTGATGAATTTCAAGGTATACTGATCTTCCACAGATGTTCTGAAACCAGACTTGCAAAGATAATAAGCATTAAAATCATCTTATACCATTGATGGCTTAGAGGCTGTGCTTCGTTTTCTAACACCTGCTGAACATTACACACTGCTTCTAAAAGGTGGGTGACTGAGACACCCTCCACAGTAGCTTGATCAGAGCACCAAATGTGGACCAACATACTCCAATCCTGCTGCTGCTGCTACTGCTACAATTGTGCTTTGTACATTTTAGTGGAAGGAGCTTGGGAGCACTCAGTAAGGCATCTGCATGGAACAGTGAAGTGTTTATTACAGCTCTCATGGTGACAGTACTTCAGCTCTTACATTCAACTTTCAGGTCAATTTGTTTAACAGAGAAGCAACTTTCTCCACTTCTAAATTACAGATAGTAAAGTTGGAGCTGAAAATCATACAGCATGCCCTTACCATGGGGAAATTTTAGTGTACTAACTCAAAAGTGCAAGAGAAATACTAAATTACCTGTAACTAAATCAAACACAACAGTATGCTGGCTGTTTATCCTCACACGGTTGTGGCTCATTTTTTCCAACTCATGCCACATTCTTGACATTAAGTCTTTATGCAACTTAATTGCAAGGGAAAAGTAAACAGGATCTTGATAGAAAGTCACTTCCTTGAAAAGCACCAGGAAAAAAATTAAACCAAAACTACTTTCTTATCCTATGAATAATGGGTTTGATTTAAGAACAGGCAATTGCATTGATAATGGGCTTTCAATTAAAAATATGACAAAATACTTTGGGTTAAATATTTTATTTTATAATAAGCCTTACATCAGGTTCATTGAACATTTTGTGAATCACCCAAATAAGTTACATTCATTCTGAGCTTTCATGCAGTTTTAAAAAAGTTAAAATGTCTCAAAAAATAATTTTCAAGTGAGCTGTACTAAACTCTGCATTACCAAGCCAGAATTTTTTCACATCAAGTAAATATTCCAGTTTTCTCTCCTGCTTTGACACTACAGACAACTTACAAAGGCCTCTGCAAATCAGCACTTATTCAGTGGAAACTCACAGAAATTACTGAGACTTTCTGACTACCTTGGCAAACAGCAGTAACGCTCCAAAGTACGAGCGTGACCACTGAGCTGCGCTGCAGGAAGTGACATTTTGCCTGAGGAGAATACTAAAGTATCTTACATTAAAACCTCATTGAAAGAGACAGACCACCACCGATGGGCATGCAGAACACCAATAAGAAAGAGGCAGAAAAGCTCACATTCACAAGCTTTTATGGGGACACAGCATTGATGCAGTCTTCTACTATTTCAAAAAGGTAGTGATAGATATCAGTCCTCCTTGCAATGTCAAGGGCAGTTTCATCCAAGTTGTTTTTCAAGTCTGGCTTCACATAGCGGTTCATCAGCAGGAGTTCAAGGGTTTCCCTGCTGTTTTTGTTCCCTGCAGCAATGTGCAGGGGTGTCAGCAGACCATTTGTCTGCGCGTTGATGTCTGCGCCCTGCTGAAGCAGGAAGGCGGCCACTCTGGTGTTGTTCCACTTGCAGGCGCTGTGCAGGGGCGTCCAGCCATCCACGGTCTGCGCATGAACGTCGGCCCCTTGGGCCACCAACTCGTGGGCAACATCCAAGTGCCCGCTGTAGGCAGCTCGATGGAGAGGAGTGTATTGATCTTCATCACGAGCATTCACTGGAGCCAGCTTTTCCGTCAGGAGCCTCTTCACGGTACTCAGCTGTTTAAAGAAAACAGGGAACTTCATGTGATTCTATGAAATAAGATGTGTGGCTTTGACCGTGCTGAAGCTTTATGCAAAAACAATTTCTGCCAGAGTCAAAAACACTTAAGTGCAACAACAGATTTTAAAATGAAACCAACTGTTGTTACTAGGATGGGAGATTTTGTGGTTTTTTTGTTTATTTGTTTTGCATGGGTTGTTTTGTTTTTAAAGAGCTACAGCATGAACATCAGTTGCAACGCCTTTAGGAGTACCTTCCCTTACACCTCTTCACCTCCCCCCTTCACTGTGAAGACAAATGTACCTCCACAGAATTGCAGACAGAGCTTTTGCGTGTAAGAAAGGCGACTAATGAAAATAAATGCACACATGGGTGTAGTAAGCTAGAAAAAAAGGAATCTTGGTCATCTCTTCCTCACTTTCAACAATAAAGTTGAAGGGTTTTTTCCCATAAAAATATACAAAAATAGTCATTTGTTATCTGAATATGGAGCTTCTGAAACGATAAAATTTCAGATACCCTCCGCCCCAGTTAAAAGGCTTATTTGCCATGAAGAGCCTAGAATGCTTTCAGTTTACAGAAGTTAAAGCACAGTGCTGTTACTTGAACTTTGAACTGATATCAAAATTTTGTTCTAAAAGCCAGTGGATCCAGAGATGTTTTAGTACATGTCGACTACAAAGGGGGATGTTTCATATACAGTGGCTTGCAAAACCAGATCAAAACAACTCAGAGAAAGAAAGGAAAGTATAGGTAAATTTTTGTTTCTGGATGAGATTATAGATGTGTGCTCAACATAACATTCTTGTAAATGATACATATGAACAGAGCAAGTACCTTACCCGATTGTTTTCAGCTGCCCAGAGTAGCAATTTCTCTGGATTTTTTTCCATTTTCTTTTCTTGCATTTCGTACCATTCCTCACTTCTTTCTTGCTCATCATCGTCATCATCAGACTGCCCTGACCAACAGCTCTGAGTTCCTACAGGAATCAAATGCCTGTGCGTCTCCAGCAGTTCAAGTTGGTTAAAATGCTCTGTGAAGTCTTCGAACAGCTCGCTGTCATCATCGTCTTCATCAGCTTGCTTGTCTTTATTCATTTTCAGTCAGGATCTGTGAGCAGCAGATGTACAACAATATTTACAGTAACTGTAACTGTTATCGGTGCACTGTCAATAAAACTATCTGATGGATGGTGAGGACGTCAACAAACAGCAAAACTCAAGATCAGACTCAGTGTCCCTCCGCTAACCCGGGCTTCGCCAGGTCTGCCAAAACTCCCAGACAATATCCATGCTAGAAAAGCACCGCGTTACCCCGATGCCCGAACGGCACCACCTTCAGACTGCAGTGCAACACTGCGCGGGGGTTTGCTGAGTGCACTCCAGACGCTGCTCACTTTACTAACAAAGGGTCTGGAGAGCAGCCCGGACTCCGGGGCAGAGTCTCTGCTCCGCCCCAACGGCCCGGCTCGGCCCGCAGCACCAGCCCCGCTCCCCTCCGCGGGGCCCACATCACCCGGGGCAGGCCCCACCGCCCCGCAAGAGACCGACCGATCCCCGCTCGCCCCGCGGGTCTCCCATCCGCCCCGCCCCGCCCCGCTCCGGTACCTGCGGCCCCAGCACCGCCGGGGGCTCCGGGAGGGGCGGGCCTGGCGAGCGCTTCCGGGCCGCGCGGCCGCCGGACGTGACGAGAAGGGCCGGGGGTGGGGCTCGGCCGGAGCAGCGGCGGGAGCGGTGGTGGAGCTGCGTCAGTGATCGTACCTCGCTGTGCTCCATGCGCTGACCCAGAGCCTGATTTCGTCTCTTGCTCTTCGCGTACCGTCTGTGAAGAGAGGAGCTGACTCCCTGAGCTGACTGAGTGCGCTGTGCCAGAGCCTTCCCCTGAGGAGCCGTGGCACGAGGATGAGCGCCATCAACTCACAGTAAGCTCCCGTTATCTGCAGCTCCGTGCCGTCCTGGCACATCAGACAGCGAGTGTTTTGTATGTCTGGGATGAGTTAAGAAGAGCTGGGATTATCAGTTGTGTTTTCCCTCAGGTCCTAATGATCACCATGCTTGCCTTCATACACGTGTAGATTACCAGTGCAAAGAGAGAATTAGACTGGTCAACAAGTATTTTTTAAAGCAAAAAACATACATAAAGAAGAGTTCTTTAGTTTTCAATTAGATACTTTAGAGGGTTGCTTGCAGCCCTTTACTAGAGCAGAATGACTGCGATAACCAAATCTTCCAACTGGCTGTTTTGGCGATGTGCTATTTGCAATACAAGTAGTGAAATATTTTGAGACTCTTACGGGATTGATATTTGGTGGAGTTTTATGGCAAATCTCGGCGTTTCATGACTTTGGACAGATGAGCTTACCTTATTTAAGACTGTGTTGAAATTCCCTATGCATATTGCTCTCTGACACAAGTTTTCCTGTCGTCTTCAGGGATGATGAAGATACCTTTAAAATACTCGTTGCCACTGATATTCATCTTGGCTATTTGGAGAAGGATCCAGTGCGTGGAAATGATACCTTTGTAACTTTCAATGAAATCCTGGACCACGCTCAAAAAAATGAAGTAAGTGCTACTTTTTGGAGAGGGAAGGACTTAGGCTGTTGAAAATATGGCCCAATCTGCCAGAAGCTGTAAAGCTTAGTCTTGGTACAGTCTCTAGTAATACCAAATCAAATGGCTGAACTATTTGTTGCATTCAGTTTCGTTTCTGTTTTAGTAAAAGGAATGCCTGTTTCCTTATTAGAGCATTCTTACTGAATCATGACTTTGGTTGCATTAGCAGTGTTTTGGGATTGCCTGCACCAATTTCAGTGGTATTTAGAGAGGGTTTGTCACTGCAAGGAGGAAAAATAATTGAGGAGAGTGAGAGTAGTTCTGACTACGATCAGAAGTTCTATGATCTTCTGACAAATCAGTAGGGATTTGTTAGAAGCTTTTGAAGTGTTATGCAGTGCTGAGTCGCTGAAGTGGGCAGCTCTGGTGCCGAGCAGCTCCGGTGCCTGTACAGTCGGCAGCAAAATCCTGTAGTGTGATGGACAGAGGGGATTCCTGAACTGGGGCAGCGTCGGGGGAAGCCGAGAGTTGGAGCCGAGAGCCGCCAGGAGCCCGCAGCGGCTGATGGGACCTGGGTGGGGTCAGGAGCAGAGGCAACCAAGTACTCCCCCCGCACCTGTAAAAGAAGCTCCTGGGGAGTGGCAGCAAGCAGGAACACCTCCAACATGGCAAACAGACATGCCGTGGCGTGACTTAGTGCACTAGGGCACTTGAGCCCTGCCAGCTCCACCACGGAGCAGTGGTATCTATCTGGCAGAAAGCCATGGCCTTTCTCTGCATTCACCACGACTGACAGAGCTGCCCAGATGGAGCTCTCTGTCGAGACACAGCTCCAGTTGAGGAGTATCAGGGAGTGTGTGAGGGAGACTACTGGAATCACACCCTACCTTCCTTGGGGCAGGCTTGACAGGCAGACAGGACACATGATACAGGGGATTCCCTATCCTCACTCCCTCTGGATGAACTCACTGAATTAAGGGAGAGGGGGCAAAGGCAAAACAAGTTCCTGCCCAGCGCAGCAGGGGCATGTCTTCCATGACTCCTCCCACCTCTCCAAGTGCCCTGGCATAGCAGGTGCGAGGCTCTGCAAGTGGAACTGAGCAAGGACAGTGGTTCATCTAGCATAGAGGTGTTGCTAGAGTAGAGGTTAAGTTGCCTGTACCCAATATCAAAACTCCTTCCATGAAGAAGAAAGATGGGTTGTTATAGGAGACTCCCTTCTAATGGGAGCAGAAGGCCCGATATGCAGACTGGATCCACTTCTTAGGGAAGCCTGCTGCATCCCTGGGACCTGAGTTGGTTGACAGCAGCTGAACATGATCCAGCGTGTGCCCAGGTGGCCAAGAGGGCCAATGGCACCCTGACCTATATCAGCAATAGTGTGGCCAGCAGGACCAGGGCAGTGATTGTCCCCCTGTACTGAGCCCTGGTGAGGCACACCTCAAATCCAGTGTTCAGTTTTAGGCCCCTCACTACAAGAAGGCCATTGAGGGGCTGGAGCATGTCCAGAGAAGGGCAACGGAGCTGGGGAAGGGTCTGGAGCGCAAAGCTGGTGAGGAGTGGCTGGGGTTATTTAGTCTGGAGAAAAAGAGGCTCAGAGGAGACCTTATTGCTTTCTACAACTGCCTGAAAGGAGGTTGTAGCTTGGTGGGAGTTGATCTCTTCTCCCAAGCAGCAAGCGATTGGACTACAGCAAATGGCCTGAAGTTGCACCAGAAGAGAGTTAGACTGGATATTAGGAAAGATTTCTTCCCTGAAAGGGTTGTCAAACACTGGAACAGGCTGCCCAGGAGAGTGGTGGAGTCACCATCTCTGGAGGTATTTAAAAAATGTATGGACATGGATTCGTGTTGGACTTGGCAGTGCTGAGTTAATACCTGGGCTTGATGATCTTAGAGTATTTTCCAACCTAAACGATTCTGTTATTCTATTTTTAAGGACTGGATGCTTATGAGTCAGATTCTTTGTAATTTTGATGAGGTTTTTTCCTAATGCTTTTCCAAAAGCTAAATATATACAATATATGCAGAAACTGCAACTAGTACATTCTCAAAATAACGTGGTGATAGCTACTGATTTCTTCCCACTAGGTAGTACAGCAGTGAAAAGATAATGTAGTTTTCCATGCCTGCCAAAAAATGTTCTGGAGCCAATTTGTACAATAGTACACTGATCCTTTTTTTTACCACTATCAGTTGTTTTTTCCTATGGCTCTTCATAAATGGGTCTTTTTGGGTTTGATTTTGTTTTAATTAATAATTTAATTACTTTTGTTTTGTAAGGAAGTTAAATGTTGCTTCTGCTACTACTAACTCCTTTTACCTAGATGTATACTTCCTCATACACGAGGAAGTACGTGGAACTCCCTAGAAGAAATAATTTAAACAATTTGCTTAGAAGTCTTTCAATGTAATACAAAATGTTGTATTAAAATAATAAAGCTTTTTGTTACATACAGGTGGACTTTGTTTTACTAGGTGGGGACCTTTTTCATGACAACAAACCCTCCAGAAAAACAGTACACTCTTGTTTGGAGTCGCTAAGAAAATACTGCATGGGTGATCGTCCTGTTCAGTTTGAAATTTTGAGTGATCAGGCAGTTAATTTTCGTTACAGCAAGTAAGTATGTTAGTATAAATTATCATGTAGGGCTTGGTTTGTGTATTGGGTGAGTGTGTTGTGATTTTTAATTTATGTCCTCCATGACTGGAACCTGGAATTTTTAGGCCTGTCTTTGTGGGACAGTTTACAGGATAACTTCACCTGTCATCTAAGTCTGTAAAGGAATGCATACAATGTTTTGAGAAATTTCTGAATGTGCCGTGACTCTTGATATATTTATGTAATGTATAGTTTCCAATTTGCAAGTACAATACAAGTAAACCAATTGACATGAGTTGTTGTTAAAATCAGCAGAGTTCTCTGTGTGTAAGCAAAGGTTGTGCAGCCTAATCCACTACTACCACACAATTATTTGTACAATTCTTTCCATATCTTGTTCTAATAAAATAGGTTCTTTTTGCTACCTTATTCCCTGTGGGAAGTGCCATTCCAATCCATGAGTAAGAATCTTCTTATGCTTAAGCTTAAGCTTAGGCTTATTCATAATCACTTCATTCTCATTTGTTCTTCAGCCATGATCTGTTTGTGATGAAGTTAGTTTGAGGAGAATATTGAGAATCATACACAAATTTGCAGATACAGTTTAACTTCTTTTCTTCTTTTTGTTCAGGTTTCCGTGGGTGAATTACCAGGATGAAAATCTCAACATTTCTATTCCAGTTTTTAGTATTCATGGCAATCATGATGATCCCACAGGGGTAATTATTATCATAATTGTATTGTTGCATTATAAAGATATAGAAGTAGAGACTTGTATAGAAATAAAGTTCTTGGAGATCGTGCTAGTTTTAGTCAGTTGCTCCACTATTTGTGTAAATATTCTGTGTATCTTTAGGAATTCTGTTAATAAGTGACAACAAGTTAAGTGTGTGACATTAAAAAGCAAATGGAAATAAGTTAAGAGATCCAAATGAACTGTGTTTAATTTCTTAGTTTATGTAGGTTTCTGTCATTGAGAACAGAATGACTTTCCATGCCAAGAAGTGGCAGTCTTTCAGAAAGTTTCTAAAACATTCCCTCTGTAATGGCTGAAAGCTTTTTTCTTAAAGAAAGAGAATTTTGATATTTTGATTTGTGCATATGTAATTGATATGCATCATGCATTTTCAAGGAAGATAATCTAATAATAGTGAAATGGTAGCTTAAAAACAAACTACTAAAAGTAAGCAGGAAAAGAATGTTTAGTAAACATTAAACTGTATGTGTTGAATTAATAATTTTGCATTTTATGTGAAATAGCAGTGTATCATGGAGATGAGTGCTTTAGCAGGAGTTTAACTTTGAACTTATTATGAGGTGGGTAGCTTAACCAGATAATTTTTGTAGTAGTTCAGAGACAGGCTGCTTTGGGTGTTTTTCTGTGAGGTTTGTTTTTTTTTTTAATGGTTTAATATTTAATTGCACATTGTTCAAGTGAAGTATGACTTGTAAGGAAAAGGGATTTGCTTCTGTACTCTTGAGTACTAATAAAACCCCTAGTATATGTGATGGGGTTTTTCAACTGCAGAAGTTACTTAAGGAAAGATATTCTCTCTTACTTTTGAGACTTTCATTTAGACATTAAATACTATATGTTCTGTTCAAAGTTTTATATTTGTTTCTTAATATTTGTTGTAGGCAGATGCACTGTGTGCATTGGATATTTTAAGCTGTGCAGGACTGCTGAATCACTTCGGACGTTCGACTTCCGTGGAGAAAATAGATATTAGTCCTATTTTATTGCGTAAGGGTAGAACAAAAATTGCTCTGTATGGCTTGGGTAAGTGTTTGTCTGCCAGACTGTGACTAGACTGTTCATGTATTACTGAAATTTAATAGGTCTAAATAAAGTTGGAACAAACTTATAAGGCTGTAACAAACATGGAGTTCTACATGAGTTGAATCTAAATTAAAGCATATCAATTCTGTGACAGGTTTCTCCTCCTGCTGTGTGTCACTGGCTGACAGGATTGAGGGTTTTTTGCTCGTTTAGATAAATCTTCTTAAACTTGATTTTTGTACTTTTATTGGTGTTAAATGAACCGTGTTTAAGTTAACCATAGATAGCACCTGTGTATTGAGTCGGAGCAATCACCCTCTTAAATTCTCTCTGTTTTGTATTAAGGTTATTTCATCCTACTTGGGCAAAACTTACACATGCTGTGTTCATGTGGCATTTTGGTTATATTTAAAAACATAAGCTGTCTGAGCAGAAACCTAATGTCTTACGTGTCTGTCTGAAGTGGTTCATAAGTAACATCGGCCATGGGGAATCTCAGTTTCTTTAAAGAAGCTTAAGAGTTTCATACTTTAAAGTTCTTCCATGATAGGTTTTCAACTTCAGTTTTGTTCCTTTGTATTTTCTCCACTGAATTCCCCTCTACCCTCACTTCTTACTTAGAATGGTTATTTTTGACCGTTTTCTGTCTAGAGAAGTTAACTATTAAGATCTTATTTTTTCACCCTTATTTTTTGTCCAGTCATGAGTGCTTAAGCACTTAATTCCAAGCGACTTTTATAGCTATAAATTAAGTCCTAATTGGCCATGATTTTGTGTTTAATGAGATACTTTGGAAGCTTGCTAAATGTTTGAAGGGTTAGTAGTTAGTAGAATGTTCTAATATCACAATATAAAAGTTTTCAATAACAAAATCGTTACTGAGAAATGCAACAACTTTCTAAAGCACCAGTGTTGCTGCATGAAGATGTTTATGAGTGTTTCTTTGTGTTTGTGCCAGAATTATTTAAACCTTTTTGACTTTCTCTGATTCAGAGGGGTTTTGTTCTTATACAAAATGCGGATACTCCAAATGGGCTTTATTGATATGTGTCATGAGCCTGGCTAAGGATAGTTTGGGTTTGTTTTTTTCCTAGTTGAAAACATCAAGGAAATAATCAGTGACTTCCAGGGATGGGACATACACAACTTTCTTGGGCAAGCTGTTCCATTGTCTCACTACCCTTACAGTCAAGAACATCTTTGTAATATCCAACCTAAATCTATCCTCTTTCAGTTTAAAGCCATTCCCCTTTGTCCTATCACTGCTTTCCCTTGTGAAAAGTCCCTCTCCAACTTTCTTGTAAGCCCACTTTAGGTACTGGAAGACTACTATATTTTGTTCTTCATGCTTTTTTAATAGAGTTGCTCGTAAAAATGCTATAAAATACAGACTTGTTTACGACATAATTTTTTTTTTTCATTTGTCCGCTTCAGGAGCTATTCCAGATGAGAGGTTGTATCGTATGTTTGTCAATAAGCAAGTAACCATGCTGAGACCAAAGGAAGATGAAGATAGTTGGTTTAACTTGTTTGTGATTCATCAAAATAGGTAACAGTATTGAATGAATTACAGCAATTTACTGTGTTACTTCATTAAACTGCCTGGAAAAGGATAGGTGAGCAAGCCAGCTTTATTAGTTCATACTTGTGAGTAGCTGGTTTCTTAAGATTTTCACAAGTGAAAACATTGTTTTACAGCTCTTTTTGGAGAAGAATTGTAAAGGAAAAGTTTTGAAATCAATCAGTTAGAAGAGCTGGGAAATCTCTTCCCAAACTTTAATAGTTGGGGGCAATGGAGGTTTTGTAGTGTAATATGCTTATAATTAAGTCTTTTCTGCTTGTTGGAACTGGGAGAACATCAAACTTCATATTGTATTTTCTATCCTTGTTTGAACCATAGTTCAACAAGTACCCTGTGTTCCCTTGCACTGCTGTGCTTTACAGATAGGTAACGTGTTCTCTCTGCCTACAGGCTTCTCCCAGCTGTGATAGTAAGAACAGGCAGAGTTCTTTTCCAAATAATTTCTTCTAATTTTTCCTGAAGAAGAGGGCAATCCTCATGTTCAAACAACAGTGAGGCAGACGTAAACAGATATACCTCAGATAACCCCGGGTACTGATGTCTATCCAGTAGGCTGAAGGAACTCACTCCCCCATCTCCCTTTCTTCCAGAAAGGGATTGGGGGTGGCCTGTCCCATGTCTGTTTAATTCAGTGGGTTTTACCCCACCATTTAAAAACAAAAAACCAACCAAAACTGATGGCCATGAGGTGCTATAAAGCATTCATATAGAAAAAACTGAAGTCTTGTAAGCCAAGTAAGAAGGGAGATCTGAGTAAGAGGAGGGGAGCAGAAAACAGTGAGCTATGTAAAACAGTAAGTTGCCTGTTTGTTTAACCAAACACTAAACAACTGTGTAAGGAATAAATGTGAAGAAGACATGACATATATGTCAGATACTATTGCTGGAGTTCCTGTATCCTTTTAAACCACACTGATGTTTTTCTCCTCCTTCACTCTCCCCTTGCCCATCCATTATTCTTCTCTTCTCTTGAACAGGAGTAAACATGGAGCTACCAACTACATTCCAGAGCAGTTTTTAGATGACTTTATTGATCTTGTTGTGTGGGGTCATGAACATGAGTGCAAAATAGCTCCATTCCAAAACGAACAGCAACGTTTCTATGTTTCTCAGCCAGGAAGTTCAGTGGTGACATCTCTGTCCCCTGGAGAAGCTGTGAAGAAGTGCGTGAGCTTTTCTTTTTGTTCTTGTTTATCCCTTGTCTTACATGTCTCAGGTGTTGTGTTGAGAACAGAAAAATACTTGTATAGAGTATGAAAAGACTTATATTACTGTGTGGATTAGCTTCAGAGCGTGACTCTGAAAGTAGCAAAGTAGATGGAATGAGTGCCTGGTATAACTTTTGCTTTGCTTACAATTTAATCTAGCGTTTGAAGCAAATGGAACTTAGCTAAGAGGAGTTACATCCTGATAAATTGGAATAGAAGGAACTGAGTGCAGGTGCTTGTGTATGAAACAAGCACAATCTAAATATAATAAAATGGAAATTTGGCAGGGCCAGCCTTGAAGTACGGATCTTCCTATAGCTTTTGAAGTTTTGTCCCTGAAAAGTAAACATGAATTTAAAAACAAATCTTTATACCATAGTTCTCTTAAGTTTATCTTCTAGTAAGTTACCTTTCTCCTTCTAGACACATTGGTTTGCTGCATGTTAAAGGGAAAAAAATGAAAATGGAGAAGATTGCTCTAGAGACAGTGCGAACTTTCCATATAGAGGATATTGTTCTAGCTGATCATCCAGATCTTTTTAATCCTGACAATCCTAATGTTACTCAGGCAATACAGGCATTCTGCATGGAAAAGGTAACTTGTGATGCTAACAGTTTATGGATAACAGTGTATGGACAGGGGATGGGATCTGTGACTGGTTTTGAGACTGGAAGATGAGAAATCTTGTGTCTTGCCCCGTGTTAGAATAAACTTAGACAGCGTTTCCACAGGAAGCTAATTCCATGACATTCACTCTGCAGCATTGGCTTCCAGATTCCTTGATTGGGATGACCTATTAAAGTAGGCTGGAACTGCTTTTTGGGTGTCCATATCATCTTTGTACAAAAGCTTGCCCCTAAGTTGGATGTGCACTTTGGAACCAGCATAAATATATTGACCTAAACCCTGAGAGTTCGGCCATGCAGTCTGAATTGGCAGAATTAACTAAGCAAGTTTATTAATTGCTTAGTTCTTAGGTTTATGTATGTCTCTTCCCACTTTTCCATGGAACTAGAAATTTAGCAAAGCATAGTGGCTATAAAACATGAGTGATCAGCGATGTAGATACTGCTGGACTACACTCTATCTGAAGGATAAGCCTTTCATGGTTATGTTTTTCTCAGTTGTTCTTAATGGCTTTTGGCTGGATACTGGTACATACGTGTTCAGGAATGAGAGCACATTCTATAAGGATTTGATAGCTCTTCTTGCAACTGGATGTATTTTAAGTTATACTTGAAATGTTCGAGTATCTGTAAGAGAACAAAATGGAACTGAATTTCTAATTCTCCGTCACAGGTGGAATTGATGCTGGACAATGCAGAAAGAGAACACTTGGGAAACCCCCGCCAGCCAGAGAAGCCTATCATAAGACTAAGAGTAAGAAATTTTCCAGCTTGGGTTGCTTGTTTTTAAAGGTCACTGGGAAAAGTTTCAAAGCAAAGTCATGCTTTTTGTGTAAACACGTAATACATACATGAATCACCTCCTGTATTTCTGTTTACCTGTGTAACTAGTACTCTAAGGTAAAGGATGAGATCAGTCATAAATGTACTTCAGTGCTGGTCTGAGTAAGGGCATCAAAGTGGCTATTTACTGTGAAGTTTTTTTAAGTCATACTATTCTGTGTGTGTAACCTAATCGGAAACCGTTGTGAAGGCTACTAAATGAAACAAATTAGGAACAAGTTATAAATATGAGCTGTTATGAGCTCTTCTGTTAATGTTATTATTAGCTGTTATTAGCCATTAACTATTCTGCATAGTAAGGCATTAATTTTAGGTTGACTTACTTCTAGTTTTTTCCCTTGAAGCATAAATTTGTTTTGAATTGTGTGGCTTCTCCGTTTCTGTTTGTTTCATATTTAAATTTGTCTTTTCCTCTCTTAGGTTGATTATGCAGGTGGCTTTGAACCATTCAGTGTCCATCGTTTCAGCCAGAAGTACATGCATAGGGTGGCTAACCCAAAAGACATCATACACTTTTTCAGGCATCGTGAACAAAAAGAGAAAAAAGGTGATTATGAACGAAGGAATCATTGGCTTGCCTTTGTTTTTGTTCTTCTTTCTTTATTTTGTGGCCCAGCACTTGGAAAGGCTTGGTGTCTACCATCTAATGTGTTACAGGAGGAGGAAAGTTGCATTGTCTTATTTAAGTGTATATGTTGCACAATTGTTTCTCTTCTGTTTCTGGGTTTGTCAAAAATGCTGATATTCAGCACAGCATCTTCTGACAGTTACTCATAAACAGTTCCATTTTCCTTTGTCCTCAGACCTTATTGAGTTGCTTATAGTAATGCATATAGCTTCATGTCAGTCTGTTACTCTATGGTTCTGTGATAATTACCGTGAAAGGCATTAAGTGGCTCGCTCTTGAGACTTAGAATAAGATGATTGGGTTTGGACACTGAAGGAAAAGAGATGGCTACAGTGCTTTTTCCCTTTGTATTTTAATTTTATCTTGTAGTAGTTCATTTGTTTATACCTAAAATAGTAATGAAGGCTCTGGGTTTGTATATTTTAAAAAAAAGATCCAAATGTAGGACAGCATTTTGTTTGCCCTAATTAATCATATGTATGAGGTGCTCTTGGCTTGTCTCTTCCAGCTGTGTTTCTATTCAAATATTTGTGCAAAAAAACCAATAGCTGTTACTATTGCAGCATTTCTCACCGTGCCTTGAATTTTTAATAAATGGTTAATAGTTCTTATCCAAATACTGGATTTATAATAGTAGCTAATGAAGATTCAGTTTGTACAGGAACATAATGTGCTAAAAAATTCTTACTAGTTTGCATTAGTGCATTGTAAGTGCGTTGTCCAATTCCAGTGACAATTTTTATGAATACTGTCACTTCTGTAAAGTTCAAAACATCATTTCATGAATAGAAACTGCTTTTAGTGAGGTGTTTTTAAAATTATAGTGTATTGATCTTGGTTTATTTTGCTTTGGTTTTCTTTTTCATAGTTGTGTAATCTCATTAACATTTTCAGAATACACAGTAGCTACCACGTTTCACCACTACTATGTTTCACCAATACATTTTACTTTTCCTACTTAACATGCATGTCAGTTTCAGGAAGGGAATATAAAAATTATACCATGGCTTTTGCATTGCTTTTTTAGATAGTCTCTAATACAAGGGAAGTGGCTAATGAAGCACTCAATGTTTTCATTACATGTGCACGTTGTGGTTCAGTACAGGTAATATTAAGACTTCATGAATTCAGAAGCTGTTACTGTTTCTTTTGTCATTGCTGCTTATTTAACCCTGTAAACAAAGCAACGTTTTGTGCTTTCATGTGGCAGACATCTTAAAGCAGTCTGTAGTCACTTTATGTTACTTTGTATGGTATGTGCTAACCTCAGATGATTATCCCTGTCATCCTTCTGCCATTCCTACCTTCTGTCTGAGAATGGGGGATGAGCTATGAGCATTTTCTATTGAAAATCAGTCAGCGTGCTGTGGAGGAAAGTTTCTTCTCTAGTAAATGGGTTACTTAAAAAAACTTTTGTGCTTTGACAGCTCCTATGATTTTCTTCCATTTGTGATCTTCTAGAGTTCAGTTATAATAACCTTCAGAACATATTGTTCAATATGTAATCCTAGATGTGTGTTAGTTATAAGAACTCTTTATATCTGCTAGAGGTGGAGTTATCTGCACAATTACTGTTTTCCCATGTTTCCAATGAATAGACTCTAAAAAGAGCAAAAAGCTTTACATATAAAAGGGATGACAATTCTTAAGAGGCCTGCATTAACCCTTTTTCCTACTGCTGTCACTGGGATGGTAATAATGAAAAGCTGCAAATGTGGATGATGCCACTGTGATTTTCTATTCTAGACATTGATCTTAATTTTGGAAAATTGGTTAGCAGACCTGCTGAGGGAATGACACTGAGGGTGGAAGACCTCGTAAAGCAGTATTTCCAGACAGCAGAGAAGGTATTTTTCTACCTTTTATAATTTCCCCTTTTAATGTCATATGATCTTTTTTTATTTCTTTCTTAATGGAAGTAGTGTGACCTGAAAAGACTCTGACATTCACCAAGAAGTGAATTTATTTCCCGTAAAACTGTCTGAGAATGACCACATGAAGTGTGTGTCTTAAATTTGCAAGTAAGTGTTGTGTATAGGTTGTGTAGGTGTTGAACATGCACTGGTTTGAGAGCATGATAGCTCTTTGTGTGAACTTGCAGTGTTTGCCCTGTACTAAGTGATGTGTCATGTTCTCAGGTACAGGAGGAAAATGTGAGGCAGCATGCTCTGAGGGAAGAGCTACCTCAATTTACTCTAGGGCCAGTGTGAGACCGTAGCATTTACTATTACCAGCTGACTTGGAGTCACTTGTAACTTTGCAGTATGTTTGTGTCCTCAGATGTAGCACACGTCCACGTTTTATTTAAAGCAGAGCAGGGAGATGGAAGAGAGACCCCCAGTAATTTGCCTTCTTCCCACCCTGTTGTTAAATCTAGTATATTTCCCTTTCCCAGCACCAATGCAGTAACATTTCAGAGATAAAAAAATAATCAGTGAGCCAGGTGCCCAAATGCTTGATGTAGTCGATCAAGCATAACTTGCAGAAGCTGTTTCAGAACATGCTTTGTAGAAAGTCTTTAGAGCAAGAATTCTTGAGGTAAAGATCCTTCAAATTACATCGTCCTGCCTAACCTTAGATGCACGCTAGGTGTCAGTATTAGGACAGCATAAATAATAGTCTTTTGTTATGCTTATTGTATTTAAATATTTTATTTAAATACTTTATTTCATAATAGCTAGAAAGTTTATTCCTCTGGGCAGCATTATTTCATCTAAGTTTTTATTTTAGATATTAACTAGCATTGCAGTTTCTTTACTGTTCATAAAGATTTTTGCTTTGACTAGTTTGGAAAATACTCTATAAAGTAGGTGTGACATGCCAGTAGCAAGAGAGTTGTAACTGCTTTATGATAAGTAACATTTGCTTACTGCTGTGCTTTTCTCTGATTGAAATATTCAATGCACATTACTGTTTTTGCAACCAACTTAATGTAATATTTATCTGCAATAGCTGGAATATTGCTTGCTTTCTCTAATGACAAATGCTTCTTAACAAATTATTTTCCCCAATTCTAAAGAAAGTACAGCTTTCACTTCTAACTGAAAGAGGAATGGGAGAAGCAGTGCAGGAGTTTGTGGACAAAGAAGAAAAAGATGCCATAGAAGAGCTGGTGAAATTTCAACTAGAAAAAACACAGAGGTTTCTCAAGGAGCGTCGCACTGATGCAGAGGAAGAAAAAATAGATGAGGAGGTAATATTCTGTTCATGTTGATTCTCTGAGAGAGGTCACGACAGTAGAAAAATCAGTGCTCAAACATGGTTTAATAGATTTGCCTGTGTGGAGCTTGTGCAACACTTGCCTCTACTCGTTTTTTGCAATTAATAAATGAAAATTTAATTTATGATGAAGTATGAAGTTTAAAATACATGATTTCAAAACTTATATTGAAAATGGAGTTTAGGTTGCACGCATGGGCATAGAAAAAATCTATCTAATACATGTAGAACTACATATTTACCACTATTGTGAGAAAGATGGTAGATAAAATCTCTTCATAGCTTTTTCGTGTTGGCTTGGGGAAGAGTACAAGAGCAGGACAAGCATAAGGGAAATTTATCCTTCAGGTGCTCTACTTGTTTATAACTGCTTGCAGCTCAGGGTATCCCAGAGACGACCCTGGTTTGTGTATTGAGCAACTCTTGATAGACGTTTTTGTCAACTCATTGAGCTTCCACATGAGCCCGTGTATTCAGCTATAATACTCAACATTGTAGAAGAAGTTGTTCAGCTTATCTGTGCACTGTTTAAAGAAGAATTTGGTGGGGAAGGAAGGCTGCATCTACCTGTTTTCTTACTGATAGCTTTAATTCATGAGGAGTTGAAAGAGACCATAAACAATCAGTGCCTGCAGGCTTTCTGTGTCACTTTAGGGTGGTTTTTTTGTTGTTGTTTGTCTTCAGAACTAATATCTTCTTTCTGTCACGCCTCGTATCTTTTTCCATATTTGTCAAGTTGAGCTTCCTTAGTTCTACATGTACTGCAACATTGTCTCTTCTCATAATAGTTACTTTCCATCTTGCTTTTTCATATCTACCCCTTTTTCCATTTATTCATATTTCAATGTCCCTTATTGTGAAAATTCTGTAAACTCTTCTTCTCTTAAACACGGTATCTCTTTCATCATGTCCCAAGCTTTCTTCCTCCCCAGTGATGTAGCTCCAGTTATTAACAGAATGTGAGATTCTTAATCCTAGGACAGCATGAAAGGGCCCTAAACAAACTGTTCAGTTATTCTTGCACTCTTCACTTCTCACATGAGCTTGACTAAATGATTCAGTGATTAAAGCTTTGCGCTTACTGTGTTTTGATTATTGTATGACATGAACTATTTTATTCAGGTGCGGAAATTCAGAGAGAGTAGAAAAAAGAATACTGAAGAAGAGGATATGGAAGTCCGTGAGGTAATTCCTCTGAATTTTGAACATAGGCTGAAAAATGGAGTGGTGACTTCTGCATATAAATGCAGTCATTTAGCAATGCTTCAGCAATACTTCAGCACTGTCCTTGGCAAAAGGTGCCTGTCTGACTTTAAAGCTTAGTAAGTCTGTTTTAAATCTTGGGATGATAAGTACCTGAGCTACTGCTCCATTTGGCTTTTGAGGTCTCTTGTACAAATTTGTGAACCTGAATGTTCATTATTTCTTGCTTTTAACTGAGGTTAGACCAGGCAGGTGACTTTGAAAGATCTTTCAGCTTAAGCTATTTGTGATCTTACCACCAGTGGACATGTGGATGGACTATATTGGGTGACATTACTGGAACAAATTGGGAGTTTTGGTAGAACTTTAGGTACTGTGTCCATATCAGCAATCTTAAATCTTAGATCTCCTGGATATTCATACCTAGATTGCATATGTATTTCTAAGGAAAATTGCCAACTACTGATAGCATGGGTGCTCCTTTGTCTTTGCAAGTTATGTGGGAGTGGAATGAAATTTTGAGATAAAGGACAGCTGGGGTGAGATTCAGTTCTGCTAATCTGGGATATCATCACCTGAACTAGTTGTCTTAAGCACCCACTGTCATCAATGAATCATCAATGAAGTTCAAGTCAGCGAAGCCCATAGGGTGCTTCCTCTGAGCAGATGTGTGTAGCTGACACAGGATAACCTGAGCTGTTCACTGAACTCCACTGACAATGTGTCGCATTAACGAGCTCCATTCTGTCATCAGAGCTTAGCTCACTACTGTATCTGTACTCATCGAATTAAATAGATTAAGTATTTTCACAGATGTCCTTGCCTTCCATAACACTGGATTTGTGTCTTCTAAGCCTCACTGGTTTAGAACTGCACATTTTTGTGCACGGTTATACTGTCTATTTTTTGTACACAATTAGGATTTAACAATGGTGTGTTTCATGAGTTAAGATTCTTTTTCCTGTAATAATTACTGTTCCATTTCAGGCCATGATCAGGGCCAGAGCCCACAGATCTGAGGATGAAGTTCTGGTCGCAGCCTCCAGTGATGAAGATTCCATGGATATGGAGATGATAGGTGCTAGTAATCCAGGTGATGGCTTTTCTTCAACACTGAGCCGAGGAAGGGGTCGGGCAAGAGGTAGGGCAAGAGGTGCAAGAGGACAAAATTCAACAGCAAGAGGTTCGTCTCGAAGAGGAAGAGGTAAGAAAAACTTCGCAGTCTTTGTACTGCAGTTTCTGACTTTTTTTTCTTTAAAAGGTGACTCTCCTCTGATGCTTCCATCAAGTGGAAATTTGCTGCTTAAGAACTCCTGGAAAAAAAACTTTTCAAATACTTGTGGTGTCTTCTTACGTACGGTTGACTGCCTTACAAGGCTTAAGTTGGGACTTTTTCACTGTGATTAAAAGAAAAATATCTTGCTTCTCAACTATGGAAACATAGTAGACTCCTAAAAGATGCATTATTGTGAAGGTCTGTACAGTGAAGTGCATGGATAGATCTTTGTCACTAAAGGTAATGCTAAAGGTAATGCATTTGATTAGTATAAAGAGGAGGTACAGATTGTCTCTGTCCTAATATAATTTACGAGAGTCTTCAATGTTTCTAACAACTGAAGAAATGGGGAGTGTTTCCTAAGCAAAACGAGTTAAATAGCTCCTTGACTATGTGTGATTGTACACTTAACAGTGGTAGTTGTACTTCCATTGTAGATGTACTTCCATTATTTATAAATAAATAAATAAATAAATATAAATAAAATAGAAAAGATGGGATCTTGCAGCAATCTACTCCTTTGAGTTGTCTCAGTAATATGCCCAAAGGTCTTAGAGCAGGTTGAGTTGAAATAAAGGCTGTCATCTTGGGTCTGATTTGGTTAGTGCTTTTAAACTAGTTTTATGAGCCTGTGTTCCAACACTGTTATGATCCCATCGGAGCAGGGCCCCGTATGTGAAGAGGTTGTGTCTGTGGACCTTTGAATACTTGACCCAGAGCAGTTCTTCTGCATTTAAGGAGGACTTTGATTCAAGGAGAAAGGGAGGAGTAAAGAGGATTTTAGATTTTTTTAAGTGACTTCCCACTCAGTAATGATAAACTAAAGAGGAAAAAAATAACTGCTGAACAATTTGCATTTTATTTGTTATCTCTACAGGAACCACTAGCCAAGAGTCAGCTTCTAACAGCAGATCCTACAAGCCTGTATCTGTGCCTGCCAAGAATATGTCTATCAAGGATGGTAGGCCTGTGATCTGTCTGTTACTCTAATC
This sequence comes from Falcunculus frontatus, assembly GCA_013398115.1. Taxonomy (NCBI): domain Eukaryota; kingdom Metazoa; phylum Chordata; class Aves; order Passeriformes; genus Falcunculus; species Falcunculus frontatus. The sequence continues at coordinate 2,981,260 of VZRV01001168.1, read as the reverse complement.
TGGTCTCTCAAATTGTAGTGAAGGTGTTTGATTAATGATAAAGTGCCTTAATTGCCTTTTTTTCTATTAGTCCATTTCAGCTGTGAGAGATTCTTTCAGTACTCATGAAATAGAGGAACTAACAGTAATGAGAGAAGGAAAAAAGAAAAGGGGAAGAAGAATAATGATATTCTTCTGTCATGGGGTAAAATTAGATGTGTTGGGAACTTCTGGCTAGAACTGGAAATAGGAAATGTAATACTGTATGCAGTTTCTTAAGGAATAAGCACAGAAAGAATGTGACCTAGCGTTTTAGGCAGAATATTCCTCAGGGGATAAAAAGTTAAATTTGACTGATGTTTACAAGTTAATAAGCTTTATTGCAAATCCATTTAGCCTTACATTGTAGTGAGTTTTAGAAATGCCAGTTTTAACTAGGGGAGAAAACCTTATCTTTAAGCAGCCTACATATGTGAGAGTAGCTCTTCCTTGCTATGGAGGACAGGCTCTGAGGAAACAGCATAGGTAATCTGAGTATTAAAGAAAAAAATATTGCTCACTAATCTACACATAAATCCCCTACAAAATACCCCAAGGTAGACCGAGTTCTAAATTAATCAACAAATTACCTTAATTTTAAATTGGTCAGCAAATGACCTAAAATATTGCAGAGAAATGAATTTTAGCAGATGTGTTCATGTCTAAAATGTTAGATATACAGGAATTTCAATTACAGTAATATTTTTTGCTTCTTCTTAACCAGTGTTACTGATGGTTTTTCAGCCAGACTGGGAGGCAGCTGCAGCTGCACAGAGGGTTATATCCCTGGGTTGGCAGACTTAATTTATGTTTTGGGTTGGTTTGTTTGTTTTACAGAGTATTTTGCAGTGGAAATGCATGCTAGGCAGGTCTTAAATAAAAATAACCATATAATATTGTTTGCATTTGATTGTGTGAGCATTTTAAAAATGTTACGTGTGTTTTATTCCAGCCTTTAGGTCTTCAAAACCAGACCACTCTTTAAATTCTTTCCAGTCTTACTCTGAGGTAAGCAGCTTCTTGTAACAGTTAAGTTGTGCTGTCTTTTACTATTGATTTGAAAAATAAATACACAGTTAAAATGTTAGCCTAAATCAGCAGGTGTTCCCAAGCTATCAGTTCCAGCATTAAGTTTCTGCAGGTTAATTTGGAGACCTTTTGTATCCTTTTTTTATATGGTGTTTGTGTGCGAAAAGCCATGTTTTATTTGTGACCATAGTCTAAGATATGAGGTGTATACACATGAGTGTTCTGGTAGGTTCTGCAAAGTCAAAGATGTGAAGAATAAATTTGTGCTGTGTTTGCAAATTGGTGCAGTTCTAGCCTGGAGCCCTCTCAAGTGTATATTATTCTAACTAAATAGGTGTATAGTTGGAAAAAACCTGAGGTTCTGTGCTATAGTACTGAAGCATTATGCACTCTCTCTGTAATAATAAATCCTGTGGAAAAACTCTATACATTTTTTTTTTCAGGATATTGTCGATGTTGATTCTGATCCAGAAGATACTTCTTTTGTTCCTTCTTCTTCCAGGGCAAATCAAAGGTCAGTATATTTGCTTCATGAATGCAACCGTGAGTGCCTTATTTCTGACTGGCAATCAGCAGTCCAAGGATCTGACTGACTACCAGATTTTTAGGAAAGTTATAACACTGCTTAGAGAATTTACATAAATTTTTACTTGTTAATGTGGGTTATCTTTTTATAACACAAAAATTTAGATTACCAATTGAGGTAAAGTTGAGCAGAGCTTTAGTATTAATATGCTATTTTAAGAATTTGCTTTGTTCTACTTATTGTTATTTCTGTTTATTTTTACTCTGTGTATTGGTGGTCCAACTCTAAGTTAAACGGGAATTATTGGAATGTCTGGTAACTGAGAACATGCTGATGCCATTTTTTTTCTCTCTGTATGTTTCAAGGTTGGCAACTACATCTTCTCTTAGTAAAAGAGGTTCACAAAGCCAAGCATCTAGAGGAGTTGATTTTGAGTCAGATGAGGTATGGTAGATAGTCCTGTTTTTTAGTTTTATTTCATGTGAGTTTCTATAGCTCACTGTTTTATGGCTATTTGAGTAAAGCATTTCAGAGTAAAATCTAATCTATTATTTTTTTCACTAACAGAGCTAGATTATTGCAACCAACTTTATTAGACTACCTGCATAATTATCAAAAATAAGGCTAGAAGGGACCTCAGGAAAATATCCAATCCTTTTTCCCTTCAGTTTTTAATCACTGAATTGTCATTACTGAAATGTGGACCTGGAATTGCCTGGAGAGAAAGTAATTATAATCTCTTCTAGTGCTTGGCTATATCCTTTCATTTAGTTATATGTTTTATTCTTTTACAAAGGAAGATTTTTTTCATTTAGAAATGGCTCTTTTCCAGGGCATTTTATTGTTGCAAATTATCTAAGTACACTTTTAAAAAAATTTAAAACACTGTCTTCAAGTCTAATACATCTGTTCTTGCAGTATACCTTTGAACTGCTAGGAAATGGTTTCTTCCATAATTAAACAAGTAGAACTTTTTTACACAGTTTTGCACTGAATAGAATACACTCTATTTTGTCAAGCATTGTGCAGTTTGTTTTCACAATCTGTCATGCGTGGTCAGAATCCATTCCTTAACAATGTCAGATATTGGCCACTTCAGAGAAAATACTACGTTCTTGTCCCTTCTTCCCACTGTTCTATCTCTTCTTGTACCTGAAATAAAATACTACATGTTTGCTTGAATATGCAAAAAGAAACAATATTGTTGATTCATGCAAATATCAGTAAATTATGATGTGCAATGTGTATATGGACATAATTTTATTGAGGTATGTGCTGCTCATTAACAACTGAAATATAGATTATTACTTATTCCAAAGTAACTGTTCTGGTCGTATTGACATAAACTTCTATTCTCTGCACATATGTCACATGGACTTTTAAGTCAATAGATGATGTCTTTCATATCAAAACCAACAAAACCAGGTCTGTCAGAAAACATGGAATCATATGGCCAGGCTTTCTAGCTTAATCTAAAGGTGACTTTGCTTTTTTATGACTTGGAATGCCTGCTAGTTTTAGTAATGTATTTCTCTTTGCAAATTGCAGGATGATCCATTCATGAGCCCTGCAACGTCAAGAAGAACTAAGTGATTTCTCACTCACTATGCAAGAGAGACTGTGGTAGTTTGTGAAGAAAATGGAAAGCAGTTTGCAAGGCTTTCTCTGTATGATATTTCTCTGTAAATGATGGCTTGCCTTCCATTTTCACTTCTGAGAAATGGTTTGGTTTGCAGTTTTTTTTCCAGAGGCACCAAATTTGGTATAATCTGTCTGTTACATTGCTTGATGCACTAGACTAGAGGGTCTGATATTCTAAAGTACTGCCTGAAAGTGCAAGTTCTTTCTAAAACTCTCAAACTTTGTTTTCTTTTTGGGATGATAATAAAAATGACAGTTATGTCTTTTATAGAAAACTCCATCTCTTTGGTTTGAATTTTGCAGAGAAGTAAATTTATAGTATGCAGGTATGAATATGGACACAGTCTCAGCACGGTGGGAGTTGTACTTACAGTTTGCTGAGGATACAGTTGAAAACTCTGGATTCAGAGTCGTAGTTGGACACAAGAATACAGTTTACAGTACTGAAGCTATAAAATGTCTTAATGCTTTCGCCTCTACCAAGAGAACTTAAACCCAATATTGCACTGTTACTAAACATCATAGTATATAGGAGTGAATTCAGATCTGAAATTCAGGAAGTACCAAAGGGGACTCTATATTTCGATGTTACACACACATCCTAGGAAAAGATTTTAGCCAAGTGTGTAATAGGAATTATATCAAAGGTTCTTTTTTCTTTTTCACAATTTTTTTTCAGTCAGCTGTCAGAGTCACAGTGGCTTTGTGTTAAAATTGGCTTGTATGGAAGATAAATTTAGCAGCCCTCACTTCAGGGGAAAACATGTAACTGGTGTGTGCAGAAAGACTGTCCTGTAAAGAGGTGCTTGTCCTAAACGTTAATGTGATTGGTTGGATGAGGGGGTAGGATGCTCTGAAAATCAATGTTATTTCTCAGAGATCACACTGGATAGTTTTTGAAAAATCACTTCTCACCCATGTAACGTCAATTCCCCTGCCCCAGAAAAGCTCAAAAATTCAGTAAAGCTCAAAAATTCATTAAAGCCACGGTAGTGAAAGATTGTTCCCAGGAACAGGGGGCAGGGAGAAAGGCACACTCTGCTGTGTATTTAAAAAGAAAAAAAGGCATTATTCCTCTTTTTGAATGCTTCCAAACTTTTTGGCGTGTCTAGCTGACATTTTTATATTCTTCTTATAATCTTTTATTCCCACCAGGCCTGTTTTCTAATTTATTATTATCGTGTTAAGAGTATTCTTTAAAAAACCAGGTGTTTTTGATGACTTTTTTATTACCAGAATTCATGATCCATCCATAAAGCTTTATTTCACATATTACTTTTCACTTAAGAAGTTGCATCATTTCACAGATACCTTTTACAAAAACCAGATTCAGCATGCCAAATCCTGATATTCCTGTGCAGCTGCTTCTTTTGCTGTCAGGGGGTGCTGGGGATTGTGGAGCAAGGGTGAAGTTGGCAGGAGGAGGTACCAAACTGCCAAATCTACTACAGCCTGTTCTCTAGGAACAGCTACACGTAGGTGAGCTGGTTAAACAGCTCTTTTTGGAGCATGTTTAAATACAAACCAAATCAAAAAGATGTTAGTTGTGAAGCAGAGAAAGGCACACCAGCAACATGGGAGAAACCTGAGACAGAGAGCTTCCACTAGGCTTTTCCATGACTGCTTGTGGGAATCTTGGGTGGGCCTGCCCAGTGTGTGGTTGGACCACCTCCTCTGGATCACAAGACACAGAATCCAGCTCAGAGGAGGGTGGATGCAAGCTGAGTGAGAGAAGATTCCCATCCTACCAGCAGCCTGCCTTAGGAGGTGAGAAGATATCCTGGTCTCCTGGATGCACCTGGTCTCCTGGATGCACCTGGTCTTCAAAGGCAATGGCAGCTCTAACTACATATGCAAGGGTACCCTGCTAGAAATTAAGAATTAGATCAAGGAGCATAAATAAACAAAGCTTATCATTTTTGCTGGAATACAGATTATAGTACAGGAAAACAGAATTTTATAGATATGAAAGAAGAGATGGAGTTTGAGTGTCAGAAGACAGAATGCCCTTAAGCACTGGCCAGCAACACTGGAAAGGAGGGGGACTTGGCAGCTGCTGGAGCAGCATAGCAAGAAGGGGGACATATGCCACTGACCCCTCTGTTCTCATCCCAAACCTGTAAGAATTCTGCTGTCCTACTTTCTACTATTTTCTTGGGCCTTTATTTGAGACTGGTTTCCTGACCGCTTCTGAGTGGGACACGTTTCTTGTCTCTGAATGGTCAGGAGTGACTGCCACCTTAGCAGCTCCAGCAGGTTTACTGGAAAGCTTTCTCTGAAACAGGTGAATTGCCTAAAGAGCTCAAATTGGACAATTTTGTGGAAGAAACAGACTCTGGCAGCCGTGTGCAGGGTAGCACTGTTGGCTGTCCATTCTGCTTGTCCTACTGTGTCCAGCTCCTGAGGAGTGGTGAAGAGAAGGCAGCCTGAGCAGTTCACTGAGGCAGTCACAAACGTCTTTTGGAAGAGTTACTTTCACCAGTGAGTGACCAGCTTCTGCTACAAGCTTTTCAGGTAGTGGTCATTTAATTAATGATTAAGTAAAGCCTTTTATGTACAAAACCAGCTCTGGCTGGGGATAGTTGACCGCCCAAGCAGATCTGTCCCCAGCAGAGGTGCAGCACTGTGCACTTGGGAAGTGGCACATCTTTCTGTGTAAGATTTGTGGGTCTTGGTCTCCTGGTCCTGATTTTCTATTTCCAACTGTGTTTTGTGGGGAAGGCAGAGGGAACGCACATGCTGCCGTCTCATCAGTGCTTGGAATCAACATACAGCTGCCTTTTGCTTTGGATACTGGACTCACTGGGCTGGGACAGTTCCTGTTCTCTGTCCTGTATAATCACATCTTTGTAACTACCTCTATTTCTACAAACCCTAGAAAGCAGTTTCACATCAGCCTTTTATTCCTTTGGCTGACAGGAAATACCTGCCAAGGGAAAACTTGAGTATACCATGCCTCTCTGAGAGAAAAAAGGTCTTCGGAAAAATAGTGTAAGTACAATAAGGCAGCTTGTTATTTACAGTTCATCTATTACGTTCTGTTCTGTTCTGTTCTGATCATGCTGAGAAATAGGCTGAAACTTGCCTGCCAGACCTGTAAAACAGTTCAGATTTGACCTGTCCTGGGAGAGAGCAGAGCTGGCACACATGCTGCTGGTGTATAAACAGCACGGAATTTGCATGAGCTGGGGTGTGGTAGGGAAAAAGGATTCTGACACCTGAAGAGGTTGATTTTGCCTTTCTCATAGATGTACTTACCCTGGAGTAGCGCTCGGGGGAGCGCAACTGCGTGGAAAAGCAGCACGTCAGAGCACAAATTATGTCATGCAGCCCAATGACTGCAGAAGACCCCGGCTCGGAGCTCGCCTGGGGATATAAAGCTGGCTGAAAGAGCAAAAGTAGCGGCGAGCTGAGCGGGAGAGAAGCACGTTGCGGGAGGCAGGAGCATCCCTCCGATCCTGCTGCTCGTGTGCCGTGTTCGCTGCCCCCGAGCGCGCCGGGGCTGAGCGAGGGGAGAAGCGGCTCTCCCGACACACGGAGCGAGCTCTGCTCTTCCCGAATTGGAGCAGAGCGGCGTTCCAGAGATGTTGTCCTGTTTTGTCTGGCTCACCCTCCCCGACTTGGTTAACGCCTTTGTGACCCCAGGAAAGTTGCCCCTCAATGGGAGCCTGGAGAAGACTTTTGTAGTCCCGAACGTGTCGGGTTTCTTTTCCTGGGACAATGACAGCCTGGCCGACTGGCAGAGCTTTGTGGACAGGAGCCGGTACGGAGCAGAGTCGCAGAGCACCACGGTGAAAGCCCTGCTCATCGCAGCATACTCCTTCATCATTGTCTTCTCCCTCTTCGGCAACGTCCTGGTCTGTCATGTTGTCATCAAGACGAAACGTGTGCACTCTGCCACCAGCTTGTTCATTGTGAACCTGGCTGTAGCCGATATCATGATCACGCTCCTCAACACGCCTTTCACACTGGTAAGAGGGGGCACAGATGCCTGGGACAACCCATCTCTGAGGGATAGGAAGCACCTAAGCACTCCACAGACACAGTGCAGCCTGGGAGGTTGGGGGATGCACCACCACAATCCACCCCATGACTAAAGTCAACTTCTCAGGGCCTCTACAGTGCCATAAAGGTGCTCTGGTGGCTTTTCCTGCTTTACACTGCTACAGGCACTGTGTGGATTTTCTGCAGATATCTGTCCACTCCAAATTACAGCTGTTGGAGTTGCCTTTGGAAAACTCCACATGTATTTTTCTTCTCTGATTCCTGTTATCTAGTTGAAGGTTGGAAATTACCCATTTGTCAAACGGGGCCCTGATAGTACTTGAATATTAATAACCTTGCAGTGTTTGCTTAATGCTTTGTAGTATCTGATCTCTTTTTTTCCTTCTCTTTTCTAAAGTATTTCCAATGTAATGCTATAAAACTCTTGAAAAAGATAAATGCTCACCATCATTTAACAAGCTGTTTTGAAAAGCTGTAGCTTGCTTGAAGTGAGATAAGATGTACAGGTCACCCTATCCCATAAGGAGGGCTTAAAAAGAAAAGCAAATGTATTGACTCCATAGTGAGGCTGCAGAAGGACTCACTGTAAATAAAACAGAACAAACATCCTTGGTACTGCGCTGCTGTATTGTCCTGGAGGATATTGCCAGGCCACTGAGCAGCAGTAATCTACCTCTTCAGGGTTCAGAAGCCAGAAAATTATACAATTATACAAAAAACCTGCTATCTTAAAAGTGTCCTTCATGCAGCACAAGGAATTGTGTACGGGAGGTGTACCTATAAGCAGTTGTGGGGGGCACAAAACTAATGGTCTTCTTGTTTTAGGCTCGTTTTGTGAACAGTACCTGGATCTTTGGGAAGGGGATGTGCCACGTCAGTAGGTTTGCACAGTACTGCTCCCTCCATGTCTCTGCCTTAACCCTTACAGCCATTGCTGTGGACAGGCACCAGGTGAGACCTCTCTGAAGCAGAGAGATGGAAAGCTCGGGAGGATGTGATTAAACTGAGCCAGGATGATCCCGTGTCTTTTTCCCCTCAGTTCCCAGAGTATCATAAGATGCATGAGGAGCTGACAGGGTAGGGGGGCAGTTCTTGCTGTCAGAATAGTTTCAAACCCACAGCAAGGTATGAGGTATCCATCACCTTGCTATCTCTTCCAGCTGGGTAAAGAGATCTTTTATGCAGTAGATAATCCAGTAGCTCTCAAACAAGGTGAAAGTTCAAGATCCTGATAGGAATTTGTGTGGACAGCTCTCCTTTGAGGTGGCTTGTCCAGCACCAGGGTTGTAAGGGACATCCTAGTTAGCTTTCTCAGCTCTATCTCCTGTTTTTCTGGGATGTCCCGCCTCCTGTTACTCTGAATACTGGAGATCTGACTGTAGCACACTGGTGTTTGTCACAAGCAGAGCCGTAGCTTGCCATTGATAATGAGCTCAAAACTGGGGACAGCTGGGTATTATCAGCTTGGAGTCACCCAACAACCATACAAATCCATTGACAGCTGGCATTTTCTGCTAGAAAGATTGTTTCCAGAAAATGCACTGACTATCAGAAGCATTTCCATGGAGGTCTGGTTAAATCACAAACCCTTTGGTTCTTTGGGTCACTGATACTGAAGAGTTTGAAACTTTTTTCTCCTCTTTTTTCTTTCTTTTTTTTAAATTTTCTGTTAAGGAAATGGAACCTGGTAATGAACATGTTTTAACACTTCCTAGTACACAGTTTTTCCCACCTAGATACAAATACTGACATTTGAGGGTAGGACTAGGATCTGACTTGAACCATATTTCATGGTGTTAAAATTCAGGTTTTCATGTCCAGCTTACAGTCATTGGAAGCTGGGTGAAGACTGTACCGCTTGCATGCTGAATTACCACATTAAATAATAGATTTTAGGCTGGAAGATTGTATGGAAAAAAAAGTATAATTTTTTTCCAGAAATGTAATAAACCTAGATTTTGGTTTATTTTGCACAGGTTATAATGCACCCTCTGAAACCTCGCATATCTACTGGAAAAGGTGTTATCTACATCTCTATAATCTGGATCATGGCAACTTGTTTTTCCCTACCACATGCTATCTACCAAAAGCTCTTTATCTTCGAATACAAGTAAGGATGTGTTTTGCTTTCCTCCACAGTCTCCCTGGAGGCCAATCTCTGAGCAGTCATACTTTGGTATATTCCACTGAAAGCCTTTAGCATATGTCAAGGTCAGCCAAATATGGATCTAAACTACAATTTTCATCAGATTCCTTTTGCAATGTCTGATATCCTATCCTTTTTATTTTTAAATATTTTATCTTTATCCTATCTCACTAATCACACAAAATAGGCTAAGAAGTTAGAGGATCTGGCCTGGACCCTTTGCCTCTATACACTGGCATTTAATGCCATATACCAATCTGACCTGTTTGGGCAGACCAGAAATGGGAAACAAAACCAACCAACCAACCAACCAACCAACAACCCACTAAAACCCAACAGGTTTTTATCTACTCTTTAGCCCTAGGAAAGTAGAAAAATCTGCCTCAGTTGTCAAGAGCCTTAATATTTGGAAAGTGCTTTAATGAGAGAAAGGTCCTTGATACGTGCAGAGACTGTGTTCCTGTTTGCCAAAGGACAGAAAATAAAAATCTGCTTATGTGCAGCTGGAAATTTTGTAATTGATGAAATTCATAAAATTATCATAAGGTCATGAATGCCCATAAGAAATTATCACCACATTGCTCACTGGCTGCTGCATGGCTCAGATCCTTGAAGAGCGGAGCTCTGCTCAGCTGTGACGTTTGTCACAGATAAACACAGTGTTTGCTTTCAGGCCTCATGGCAGGAGCCCTCTCCCAGCTGCCTCCTTGTTTCTGATGTACTTATCCCGCCGTGCCTGGCCATATGTGCCTCTCATCCTGTGCCCTCTCTCCATTTGCAGTGAGGATGTTACCCGGTACCTGTGTCTGCCAGATTTCCCTGAGCCTGCTGATCTCTTTTGGAAGTACCTTGATTTAACAACCTTCATTTTGCTCTATGTCCTGCCCCTTCTGATCATCTCCGCTGCCTACATGACAGTGGCAAAGAAACTCTGGCTGCGCAACGTCATCGGGGACGTCACCACTGAGCAGTACTTTGTCCTTCGCAAAAAGAATAAGAAGACCATCAAGATGCTGATGCTCGTTGTCATCCTCTTTGCAGTGTGCTGGTTCCCCTTGAATTGCTATGTCGTCCTCCTCTCCAGCCAGACCATCCACACCAACAATGCCCTGTACTTCGCCTTCCACTGGTTTGCAATGAGCAGCACCTGCTACAACCCCTTCATCTACTGCTGGCTCAATGACAGCTTCCGATCAGAACTGAAGGCTTTGCTCAACATGTGCAGAAAAGCCCCCAGGCCCACGGAACAGAGGCTTCCCTCCACTGTCCCATCCTACCGACTGGCTTGGTCAGAAAACAGCAACCTCAAGAGGTTACAGGCCTCCCGTGTCCTTCCACCATCCTCCAACATCCAGTCAGGAAAGACAGACATCTCTGCAGTTGAGCCAATAGTAGCTGTGAGCTAAACGGTGAGCTTGGGAAATCGTACAGGACTGCACATAGACTTGGCAAGAGCTAAAATGGTGGGAAGATGTGGAGCCCCAGCCACACAACAGGTGATAAAACCAAGAAGGAGATTCTGCAGGAGGCAGTATGAAAGAGTTGCATGTTTAATGCAGGCTGATGACAATGGCATGGAGCCCCTAGAGGGGAGAAAGTAAACTCTTCCCAGGAAGGAACTTTAGTCTTTGTCAAGGTGACTTTGGATTGGCTTGCCGGATGGGATTCTCTGCATGTGTGTTGCTGTTACCTGCATGACTAAGCCTTGCTAGTTACTAGGACTGTGGGTGTGTTTTGCTGGTACTTAAGCAACAGTCTCATCACATCAGGACTCCCTTCCCATTTTCTGACTCTCCTTGTAGCAACATGGAAATGATTGAGAGGTAGACTTTTAGGTTGCTATCTGAGATCCAGTGCAACTGGGTAGGAAAGCATCCTTTCTGAAGTGGGGTCTGAAAAGTCAAGACCTTTTCAGAATGAATGAACAGATCTATTCCACAAATCCTTTTTTTTTTTTTTTTGGTGGAAATACCCTCAGAGGAGTGGAGGATATGACAGATACTGATAAATAGGAGTCTCTTACATCACAGGCACTTTTTCTAAGAAAGATCTGAAGAAAAGCAGATGCCTATTCTTCAAGTAAGTAGATGGTTTTTCTTCAAATAGATAACTAAACCCAAAAAACATACAAAAAAGTTGGACATGCCATTCACAGTTGGGGAATGGATAATTAAGTGCTACTGTGGGTTTGGACTAGAACCTTTTATCAGAGCATCTTTGCATCATTGTCAAGTTGCAGCTAAAGGATCCCACAGTTTGACTTTTCAACTTGCATTTGAAAGCACCTGTGTACTTGTCACTTCAGACTTTTGAGACATTTCATCCCAACTAAGGAGTTAGCTCTCTGGAATCAGTTCATAAATTACCTGCTTTGAGAGAAGAGATGATACCTCTGATAGCAAGTAATAAAAGTGGAACATCTGTCTGCAAGTTATCCTCTGGTGATTGTGCAATTTTGGTGCATTTAAGAATAGCTGGGATGTATCCCATTTGAAGTGGCTAAGAAAATTCATGACTGCAAGTGTCTGAAGTGGATTTCAGAACTTAAAGTTCTTAGCAGAAGAAAATATGGGTTTAAATAACGAAAAAATGGTGTTCCAAAAACTCTACCTTATCCTGCATGGAAAAGCAATATGTCCTTGTGCTGTGGAAATTAGCTTGAACGTCACACCAGCGTGCCCCATTCCACATTTAACTTGCAGCGTTCAGCAGTGAAGTGAGAAAAATCTTCATATAAATGGAAAAAAAAAAAGGTGAAACTGTTTTTCTCAGTGTCCTGTAATAAACTTACAGTGCTGAAATAATTATAAGCCTCGTGCAGGGTTTTCACGCCTCAGTATTTATCGAGAATGAAATATCTACCACTCCTTGCAGCTAACCTGCCCTTGCACAAGCGGTTATCAGTCTCTCACTGTGAATCCAGTGCCCTTCCTCAAGGCCCTTGGAGTCAGAGTATTTTGTATCACTGATCTGCAGATTCAAACCTTTCCTCCTGCCTGCTTTGACCCCTTACGCCAAGTCCCATTTCCTCCCTCAACACTTGCAATACATCAGCCCTGAATTGTTCAGGGAGTCAGACTAGATGATCATTGTAGTTCCCTTCCAAATCAACTATTCTATTCTATTCTATTCTATTCTATTCTATTCTATTCTATTCTATTCTATTCTATTCTATTCTATTCTATTCTATTCTATTCTATTCTATTCTATTCTATTCTATTCTATTCTATTCTATTCTATTCTATTCTATTCTATTTCTATTCTAATTTCCCAATTGTGCAGAGCTTGTGAACCATGCTCCCCATTCCAGTGGCAGCAGAATCCAGCACTTCACTAGCAAATAAATCTCTGAGAATGCTCAGTATCTCAGTAAGATGTTCTTTCTGAAGCTGAAGGAAACATCTTAAGATTCACCATTTTTGAGTACAGTTGTCATCCTGCTACATATGTAGAATATTGCTGTAACTCCAGTAGACAAAATCCTCAACAGCTCCTGGTGGGTCTGAGCGGAGCTCCTGCAGTTACAGCTCTGAATCCTACACCCCTGCACTGGGTGGCAAACCTTTTTCCTCCAGGCTCTGCTCAGTCCTGAATCTGGGCACAAGGCAGGGATGCAGGAAGTTGAAGCTGTTTGATTTAGTTAAAAGGAGCAGGAGGGATTGACTGGATAAAAGAAAAAGAAGAGGCAGCTTGGGCAGTGAACTTTAGGAGCCTGTCCAGGAATGAACAGGTGGCTGGTGGCCAGAAGAGGTCTCAGAGAGACTTGAACAGCATGGAAGAGGGGGACATGGTTAAAGCCCAGAAATGGTGTCCTTGGAAACTGTATGTCATAAACTGTTTGTCCTACAATGTGCTTAACGTGGTACAGGGTAATTTGTAATAATTAGCTATTTTTCATTTTCCTCATATCTGATTAGGGATTCTGGACAGACATTTTGCATTCACCAGTGCGGCTGAAATCAGTGGGAGGTTGTGCTCTGCGCACACAAAGTGCAGTGTGATGCAAAGTACTCCAAAAATATTGTGCCCTGGGCAATTCAACTTGGGCATCCAGGCTTCATGGGTATTTTTTCATTCTACCCCATCTCTCTTGCAGACCAGAGGGTTCTTTTAAAATGTTAATGCAGCCATTGGTGCATAAACTGCATTCAAGTGCCATCTTGGTGAGTGTAAAGGGAGGATCTGAGTGTTGATAAAATGAGACACAACGTGTGCAGGGTGGAGATTATCTTTAATTTTCCATTTTGTGTGTGTTTGCCTGCTGTAGCTAGAGTTTTTCCTGTCTTTTCAGTTTGGGAGGTGTTGCACAAGGCACTGAACAGCTGTTCATTGCAGGAGATCTGCATAGCCCAAGAACAGGCATTTTGTGGGAAAATGAACTGCATTTAGAGAATACATCATCTGGCACACGAATAAAGGAACTCATGGTTACAAAGGTAAAATTAATGCTGGCATCTCTAAAATTTTGAGTGGTCAGCTCTACAACTTCTATGGTTTAGTGTGTTTTGGGTTTTTCTACTCAAAAGTGAATTGTTATTTGTATTGACAATTCTGCTTTCTTATTTTTCTATTTCCTTGAAAAATACTGTAAGAGGCCTAAGAAAATTAACTTGCAAGTTCTAGGAATTAATGAATATTAAGTCTCAGTTTCTAAAAACATTCCTAGTGTTTTATTCATTTTCTCTGTGTAGAATTATGCAGAGACCTTGCAAGGGAACAAAGACAGTGCCACGCTGTATTTTGCAGCTTGTGCTATTCTGAATAGTGCTCGGGGGAAAACAAATCCTTGAAACCTTTGAAACCTTCTGGCACTTCTTGATGTTGGATCAGGTTTTTAGCTTCCAGCTTTCATTCCTTGCCTCTTTCATAGAATCATGGAATGGTTTGGGTTGAAAGGGACCCTAGAGATTGAATCCTCAGTCCAACCCCCTGCCATGGGCAGGGTCATCTTCCACTAGACCAGATTGCTCAGAGCTCCATCCAGCCTGGCCTTTAACAATTTCAGGTCTGGGGCATCCACAGCTTCTCTGGGCAGCCTGTGCCAGTGCCTTACCACCCTCACAGAATTTCTTCCTGATACCTAATCTAAACCTGCCCTCTTTCAGTTTAAAGCCATTATCCCTTGTCCTGTCAGTACATTCCCATGCCAAAAGTCTATGTCAGTGTTCCTTATAAGCCCCCTTTTAGTACTGGAAGGTGCTCAAATGTCTCCCTGGAGCCTTCTCTTCTCCAGGCTGAACAACACCAACTCTCTCAGCTTGTTTTCATGGGAGAGGTGCTCCAGCACTCTGATCGTGTTTATGGCCTCCTTTGGACTTGCTCCAACACGCCCACATCCTTCTCAAGCTGGGGACCCCAGAGCTGGACACAGCACTCCAAGTGGCGTCTCACAAGAGCAAAGTATGGGGGGTTACAATCACCCTCAGCATCAGTCTGAAAAGTCTTAGCAGCCACTGCCATCAGATATTGTGGTGCTCAACAGGAAAAACCTACTGCTATATTCCACTACGTAGGGGGTTTTGTGACAGAGAAGTTTCTGTCGTAGCAAAAAAAATGGCAAGGGCCACCACCGTAGTTGAGATAAATGGAGGGTCACATGCTTTGCTTTCCCTGCCATAATAAGCAGCAGCCCAAGTCAGAGACTGTCTCATCCAAAGGAAAGCAACAAAAGCTTGTACCTGCATCCATTAGAGAAAATTTCATAGAGTACAAGCAAAACTAAGAGTGCCTAGCAGAGTCAAAGCCTTTCTCTTACACATAAAAGGAAGAAAACTCTTTGAAGCACACTGAGATCACACAAGGAAAAGATGACAGATTTCTCCTGCACAGAAGAAAGGCACTTCATCTTTGGTTGGTTATGTTTCTGACTACAGGGCAGCCCACCTATTCTCCTGTCAGTGTGGGATGAATTTCTCCTCTCAGCTGATGGAGATGAGAAGGCAGCTGCTTAAAAATATAGCAATGTCCTGTAACTTCAGGAATATTAATTCCATTGTCTCTGGCATTTTCAAAGGATATCAGACACCATCTCCAAGCTATCTTTATTTATTTCCACCCTTCTTATAGGAAAAGTGCTGGGAGATTCCAGAGATTTCAAAATCACTGGAATCTGAGAAGCATAATTCTCTGAGAAGCATAAACCTCTAATTTCTTTAATGAATATATTAACTAGCCACCACTAGCTGTTACAAACATGGTTTTTATCTCTGGAGCTGAAAGCTCTTAACAAAGGTTGATACCATTGTCTATGTTTTGATACCACAAAGGGAGAGAAATTACTGACCTCCGTTATACTGAGGTCACTTGATTTCCTCAGTCTAGAGAAGGGAGACCTCATTGTGGTCTACAGCTTCCTCATGAGGGGAAGAGGAGGGGCAGCCACTGATCTCTTCTTTCTGGTGACCAGTGACAGAACCCGAGGGAATGGCCTGAAGCTGTGTCAGGAGAGGTTTAGGTTGGATATTAGGAAAAGATTCTTCACCCAGAGGGTGGTTGGGCACTGGAACAGGCTCCCCAGGGAAGTGGTCACAGCACCAAGCCTGACAGAGTTCAAGAAGCGGTTGGACAACACTCTCAGGCACATGGCGTGATTCTTGGAGTGTCCTGTGCAGTGCCAGAATGTTCCTGATGGGTCCCTTCCAACTCAGGATATCTTATCAATATTCTATTATGGGGAGTCTTAAAAACTTGCATATTGAATGTGAAACTTCAAGATGTATTTTGATGCAGTTTGGGTAGACCACAATTGAAACAGTCTGGCCATGAACTGCATAGAAGTCATTAACAGATCACTTTACAAGACCGTGACATCATTGCCAGCTACAGACTTGTCTGATTGTTCCGAATTTCAGGCTACATTTGTGCAGTGAAGCTACTGAGTAGGGAGCTTCAGCTGGGCTCAGCAACAACTGGATGAAGCTGTACAGTTCTTGGATGTGAACAGATACTTCTGCACAGCACTGAGCCATGACCTGTGTGTGCACTTAGCTGTTTCAAGAGCTCCGGGGATGTCTTAGTCCTCTAAGTAGACTGACCTAGAAACTATATGTGGACACAGAGGGAGAGCTTTAGAATAGCAGTTTCCCAGGAGACTGAGAATTACTATTAGACACATCTGCCTTATTCCTAAAACTCTTGAGTGCTGGTGAGAGAGCACAGCCAGCTCCCTGCTGATGCAGTCTGCCAGCCTCGTGTCGCAGCCACCAGGCTGTGAGAACTCTGCACCTGTGAAGGCACCTACACCACCTAACAGCTCTTGGAGGCTTGGCTGGGAGTGCCGTGCCTTCCCACAGCCTCGGTGTCCAGTGCTGGTGGCTGGTGGTTTGCTCTCTTATTCCTGATCTTCCTTGTGCCACTGAAGGGGAATGAGGATAGGATCCTCCCCTGCTTTCCCCACCCTGCACAGCCCAAGAGAAGGGCAGACCCTGCTCTTTCTGGATGTGACACAGTGGGCCTGGGAGAAGGTTTGGACTGTCATTAAAGAAAAAGGGAAATTCTTTGGCCCATCCTTTCTTCTTCTGAGAACAATGTCCCCCACAGCCTGTTCTCTGGCTTGCAAGTTTGAAGGATTTCTGAGTCATGGTGGGGTGAAAGTTCCCACCTCTTGCCTTAGGCTCAGAGTCATTTATTTAATGATACTTAGAGAGGCAGAGGTGAATCCAGTCATCATCACAATGTCCTGACCAGGGAAAAAATTGCCTTTATCTACAAAACAAATCAGTGCCTCCTGGCCAACTGCCACAGTTTATAAACTGAGCATGATATGGAATATCCCTTTAGCCAGTTTGGGTCAGCTGTCCAGGCCATGCTTCCTCCCAGCTTCTTGTGCACCTGCTCTTTGGAAGAGCTTGGGAAACTGGAAAGTCCTTGGCTTAGGGTAAGCACTGATCAGCAACAACCAAAACATGCTCAGTCCGAAACAAAGTGCTGTGCCAGTTACTAAGGAAAAAGTAACTGTATCCCAGAAAAAAACCCAGGACACCAATTAAATAACTGAAGGTCTAAAATTATTCCTGGCTCTAAAGTGGCAGCTCCCTTACTTCTGCAGCATGTAGGGTTAGGTCCATCCAGAGCAGACACAGATATGTGGTGATACACAGTGCTTGACTCTTAGCCCCTAAGGTCACAGGGGTATGAGGATTTTAAGACATAATTACAATTTTTGTGGGCTTTTTTTCAGTTAAAAACACTATGATGTGACAGGTCTGTCAGAGGTCACCAGCTTTTAATAATGTGAAGCTAAGGACATGTATCAGATGTTCTAAAAGCATGTCATCAGCCTCTGAAGGTACAAAACTCAGTGGGATATGTTGGAGGGACATGTAGGGTTGTGGTAACCATGTTGTTATGGTCTCATCCCTAGTGGTTTTTGGAAGTTGCTCTGAGAATGAACTATTTGCCCAGAATTTGTCTTGAAGAAGTCCTGAGACAAGGCTCAGGAATGATCTGACACTTCAACAAGGAGGAGAGCAGGGACCAAACCCTTGAGCTGGGTCCCTGATATTCCTGTTCCACAGTGCAAACACATTCCAAGACAAGCAGAGTGTAGCCCTAGGCTCTGTTTCTCATCCTGCAGCTCACATTCCCAGCACAGAACTTCTGAACTGTGCAGAAGCACATGTTTCTCTCATCCCCATTTAGCTCAGATAAGAGGGACAAAGCAAACAAAGCCCTCAATTCTTTTGTTGCTGATTGAGATTTCACAGCTTTTGGTTGAGGTACATGAAGTCTTTAAGTGTGCAAGAGCTAAAGCAATTCAAAGGGAGGACAAGCAGAGTGAGGTCAGGCTTTCAGAGTTTTCATCCCTGGACTGCTTACCCATTCAAATGCCTTCAAAGGCACCTAGCACTTTCCCTGTACTCTGTGGGGAAGCAACAATCTGACTTAAGGGGACTAACTCAGCAGCCTCTGGGTTGGGTGGGAATTCATTCGTAGGTAAGGAATTTTGTTTGCATGAAGGTGTTTGGTTAATCTCAGTGATTATAAAAAGTTTGAGATGACTTACATCCAAGAATCTGAAGAAACAGAGGATGCAAATTTTACTACCTAAAAAGATTAAATAGTGTTATAGTGCGAGTTCTTTGTCGCAGTCCTTCAGGGGAAGTTTGATAACATGACATGAACCAAACAAGTGCTTGAATATTTAAGGATATAAAGCCATTATATTTTCATTGCATTGTGTCACTTCAGAAATATTCTTTTTTAATGTTTAGTAGGAGTAATTACTATTTATCATTATACTAGTAAATTAGTATATTAAGTCAAATATTCCATTATGAGGAAAGCACTCTCCTGGAGCTTCTGGCCATGCAGCCTGCATGACAGAAACACACAAACTGCCCCTAACATACAGCTAGATTTTGATTCGTGCCAATTTCATGTGGTCTGTGCAAAGTGATGCTCAAAGAAAGGGTTTTTAGAAAAGCTGATTCTAATGACATAGCTTTTACTCTTACACCGTTCTGTGACAGACTCACCTGTGCCTTAACTGAACCAGGCCACTGGGACACAATCTGTTATTTGTCTTTGTCTTTGAAGCAGTATTTTATTCAACCAGCAGCTCCTTTTTTCTGTGAATGAGGGATTGTTTTGCAAACATAGATGTGCAGGAAGCCAGCGTGCCAGACTGTGTGCAGTGCTGTTCCATGAGTGTTGGATGCAATATGGACATGTTCAAAAGGGTGATAAGGGACTGAGAAGTTAGAGACTGGTGATCCAGCTCATAATCCCCCCAGGTTCCTGTGGCACAGCGTTCCTGAATTCCCACATCCACCTCCATGCTCCTGTTGGTGCCCCCATCCACCCCTAGCTCACAGCTGAGCTGCCCCACTCCTGTCTTCATGGCAGTCCCTTGGATTCATAGCTGTCCCTTCTAGACTGGGGGGCTGTGCATGGCTTCAAGGCTGTCTTCTCTTCATGCAATCTAAAAATCCAGGCAGTACCCAGCATCATAAAACCAGCTCACACTTCTGAACAGGAACTCAGTGAAGAATAATGAATGACAAGCTTCCTGTGGGCTGTGCATACTGTGGAGGAAATCCAGATGATACATGTATGATTAGATAACTAATTAGTCATTAGGGCACAATAGTTTAATTTTGATTATTCCTATCAGCCACATAACATTCATTACTGAAAAATAAAGATTTACACCAAAGAGCTTCATTCCTTGAAAGTTTCAACTGAGACAGACAGAAGCCATCATAGACAGCAGACAGTGGTGGTGGAGGAGGTGGGGGTTAAATCCCTCTGGCAACTTCCATCCTCAGAAAACCACTCATGCCCTGATTTCTGTCTTCCTGTTCACAAAGTGCAGTCAGGACATCCTTTGTTAATGGGGCTCTAGGCTTAGGCACTAAATTAGTTACCAAAGCTGCTATTAAAACAGCCACTGTTCCCAATAAAGAAAAAAAAAATAGACATAAGATATATTCTTTATCCTAAAAGTGACTGACAACATCCAGAGGCAGAAAACAGCGGGGTACAGCTGCTTTTAGAGGCACACCATCTGCTACTGGAATAAATATTTTTACTCTCTCTCTCTGCAGTTTAAATCACAAGTTTTAAATCTCACAAGAGCCACTGTATGGCAAAGAGTGTGCAGAGGAGCTAGTTGAAACTCTCCTGCATTTGGAGGATTATTGACACCCAAGTGGTGGAGAGACAAGAGGCAAGAAAGAATGACATGGACCAAACCTGAATCTTGACATCGTCGTTTTACTTTCTGGGGTATGTAAAAGAGGACAGACAGATGTAGCTGTTTCTAGAAAGAGTCTAGTGATGAAGAGGCTGAAGATGGACTCTTTTCCATAAGGCCTAAATTGGAATTCAGCCCATCTTTTGAAAATGGCAAAACACATCAGGAGCAGTGCCTCTAAAACATATGTAGAACTGAGATGGGCAGTTAAGAAACATATCTTAAAACAGGAAGATACAGCTTAAAAGTTCAAATGTGTTGAGACTGTGGCCAATTTGTAGATAGTAAATTACATAATGGATATGCTATTTATCATGTGCTGACACTTTCTGAACAGTTTTTCAAGGTTAAACAGATATTGAACCAATTCATGTTGCTCTGACAATTTTAGGAGAACAAAAATTAAAAGACCAGAATTACAACCACTGTCCAAAATGTTTTCTCAGGGTTTAGCATGAGACCACATGCATTGCACTATGGCAACAAGACTGTTCCTGGAACCTTCAGACACTTACACTGTTGTAGTTCACAAAACTGATTTTATTTTAATAACCAAGGAGGATTGATAGGCATTTTATTAAACACTTTAGAAAACAACAACAGATTCACTGCAGCAAGTCATTTTTAAATACAAAAGGGGAATTAGTAAAAAGTTAGGTACGTATCCAACATGAAACACGAACATGTGGCTTTCAGGAGCTTTGAATTTTAAAGACTGAGAACTCTACTTACATCAAACAGTTCAAACACATCCACATCACAAAATCTTAGTATCGCACTATAGCTCCTTGTCCAAGACATACAATGCACAATGTGCACCTGCACTGCCTACACATAAAGGACCATCAACAACAAATCAGCATAGCCAGACAACTAGGAAAGGTCAGAGGGATCACAGGCTTGGTGGCAGAAGTATGGCAGTAAAATTCAGCAGTTTGGACAACCAGTGTCCAACATAAGCCCTGTTTTGTGCTGGTAATGCAAGAGACATTAGGATTGCAGCTGTGCTGCTGTCCTGTGCAGAGGTAGCATAAAACTATGGCTTTAAAGACCTCTTTTAAAATAAGGCCTGTCTTAGCTGAAAGCCATATAAAAACTGAAGAGTTCTTGTAATACTAGCCCTAAGTGTAGCACAGCAGCACTTTCAGATCCACTTGCTCAACAGCAGCCAGATTCAAATAGGGGCACAATCTCTGAAATCTGCTGGAGCACATAAAGAGTTCTGTGCAAAAATGGTAACACCAATTACTCCTGTTTGCCCCTCATCCACAACCATAAGGAGAATGCTAGCAGACAAGAGCACAGAAGTGGGTGACACAAAGGAACTGGAAAATGGAAGTCCTATGGAACTGGAAGTCCTACCTAGCTATAAAAGAAGTCCTCCTTTGTTTAAAAAGCCAACTTTGAGGAGGTAACGGGCAAATCATTTCACTTACATGGACAGTACAGAAAAATAAGTCAGTATACAACATTTGTGAAAGATACACAATGCCACTGTGGTTCTTCACCCCTCAGCCACCTCACCTTGCATCTAACATTTCAAGACAAAGGTCATTTTAATACTCAATGAAAGGTGAGGTCTTGGGCAGGGGTGACAACATTAAAGCTGAATTCTACTCTCCCCAAATGGTCCAATAACAAACCACGACAGTTTTCCAATGTACAAACACTCCCCCTTATTTTGTCTGCTCCAATATACTTAAGCATCTTTTCTTTAATTAAAACATAGTCACAATGTGTGTGAGGGAGAACAACCTTTCAAAGTATTTACATCTACTTCACCTTGGCTCTGCTGAGGCATTTGGGTGCTACTGTAATACAAGTTAGTTTGTCTTCTCAAGTGTGGTTTGGAAAACAGCGTAACTAATATTGCATTTGATACTACAAACATGTTGAGAAAAATTCCACACATAAAAACATTACAAAACAAACCATTACAAAAATAGAACCAACTTCACTGATCTTCAGTCCAAAACTCCAAGGCGGATTTGTTAGACACTAAGACCAAAACAACTCAGAGATAGAAACTAAACCAACATTTAGCTTACATGATTGCATTTTGTAAATAAAAGTGTTAAGACATTATTAATTTATTAACACATAGAAAATTCAAAATCCCTAATATTTACAGTACTTTCTTAACACTAAAACTGTTTGTAGTTTCTTTTCCATCAGCGTCAAGTACTTAATCCCAGACATGAATGTTGGGATGACTAACCAAGACATCTCAGGCTGAACAGAGTAACCTCTATTTTTCCCATGAAGACACAGCCAGTATCAGTGTCAGCTACCACCTGGTACAGATTAACCAGATTCATTACAAAACCCCATCCCCACCCCCCTTTTCCAGGGAAGAGAGTCCAAAGTTACCTTACTTAAACTCCAGAACTGAGATGGCCACTGCTGCAGAGCAACACTTCAGAATGCAATGTGGCCATATCTTTTTGCTTCCTAAAAGGTTATATTTCCCATCTCTGTTCAGCATGCAGCAAGCTCTGTCCAGCTGCCAGCTTCAACTGCATTCAGTGCACATCACTTGTTACTCATGACAGACTTTTTTTGTTCTTGTTCCTCCTTGTGTGTGGTTCGACTCTTTTAATAAATAATGGAAGTGTACAACATGCTTTTTCAGGCACATGACTCCTGATTATCCTATAATAGTCTGTAAACCAGTTTGGCCTCTGGGGAACTGTCAGGCGATTGAGAACGGTTGCATTCAAAGAGCAGCACCTTGCCCTCTGTGCAGCAGAGGCAGAGGAGGAGCCTTCCCACAGAACAGGGCTCCTGGCTCCTGCAGCTGGGAAGCATCAGCATGAAGAATCTGTAAGTCTTTGGCGAAGTCTCTTCTTGTCTTCTCTCGTATTCACATTGCCACTTGCACCATGGTCTGTCAGAACTGAGGAGAAGGTAAAGCTTTAGAAGAGAAAGGGCCACCAAACCACTCGACATCTTCTGGTGTACAAAGGAACTGCCACCCCGCCCATGCCACACTGCCGGCTGTCCTGTGCTTCCTCCACTGCCCCACACCCAGCAGCCGGATGCCCTGCCCATCTCTCTCCCAGAGCCAGCATCTACCACTTGTTAACACAGTCCCTAATTAAAACATGCTGACACCACTAGCAACAGAGGAAAAGATGATGAGCTGTGGGCAAGGCTTTGCTGATAGGTGGTGAAGCCTGCAGCTGTCTCCAGGCAGAAGGAGAGGGGCTGCACCAGCCAGAGCTGGTCATGAAAACAGCAGCTTCTTTCTGCAATGCATTTTAACAGAGCTTCAAGCATGAGTTTGTTCTGCTCTGGACAAAAGTAAGTCTTTGAAGTGTTTTTGTGAGATGAAAACAATCTCAAAGATTCTGCTTTCAGATAAAAATGAGTCAGATTTTCTATTAAATTTTTCAGCTCCTTGAGCCCAGACCTCCACCTTAGGCTCTTATATTTTACTTCCAAACCCACCTGTCATTTCAAAAAGGGACAGATTTGAGAGGAAAACTATATTCTGTCAGAATTACTCCAAGCTGCTGCACAAGAGCTGGCTGCCAAAAGGGCTTCTTCTGGTTCAAAAATAATTCTGCTCGTTTGTTCTGAACTCTCCTGTTGTACAAGTTAACTTCCTCAAATCTCAGCCTACCACAACTGCTTGACCCAAGTACAGAGGAACAGCTAGCCCCCGGGTACTGATGCTTCTTTTTTATTAATTACGGGGCATAGCTTTCTGAAGAGAAAATAGATTTATTCTTTTCCTGCCTTTGAAACAGCTCTTTAACTTGCCCTCAGCATTGTGCTCACGTACTCACGTAAACTTCGAAATGTTTTAAAGCGTCATCAGTTTTTTTATACCTCTCCCTGGATATTTGGCTTCTCTAATTCTGCAGCTGAGGAAGGAACTGGTTCCACAATTAAGATATGCCACATTTTTTAGGACAGAATCCTAGACTGTATCTTATATAAGAGTGATTGCTCAAGCTGACCATGTCTGTAGACTGATGGGATATCCAGAGAACCATTGCACCAATCCAGATTGACTCAAACCATTTTGGCAAAAATGACTTTATAGTCAATCTTCCTTGCTCTCTGTGAAAGCAGGAACAGGAGTAGGTTCACTGGCCCCAGTTTCACTTCCCTTCTTTTGCCATTTTCTGTTCCTCTGCCAGCAGCATTTCTGAGCATCAGACTTACTTTTATATTCACCCAAGACTTCTGCCAAAGCCTGAACAGAAGAAGAAGCAGCAGTTACTACACTTTGGAGCTAATTTCTGAAAGAAGTCCTGAAACCACCACCTTTCTCACCGGAGCTTCTTCAAGCACAACCTACTGTAGACCAACCTAGAGCTCTCCTACTGTGCAGGAGGTCTTAGGCCATTAAGGCTCAAACAGCTGAAGCCTCTTAGTGCCAGAGCAGAGATGTCAGCAAGGACCACCAACCTAACAGACACTTCAGGGTTTAGCTTTGCCACTGACTTAGACCACCACAGTCTTCTGAGGTTATAGCACTTATACAGCAGGCAATATAGCAAGGACTAAGCAGGTCCATTACCTTACAGAATATATTAATAAATTTTTGGTAGGAATACACATCTAGATCAGCTTACCTTGTAGCTCTGTTGCATCTTTTTCCCGCTCTTCTGCAGTTGTTTCTTCAGGCTTCTCCAACTCAGCAGTCCCTGGCTTCCCATCTATGGTATCAGTCTTAATAGTACCAAGGTTTACCAAAAGCTGCATGACATCAAACTTCTCAGAAACTGCAATGTTCTCCAGCACTTTAAGGCATTTAAATGATTTAAGTTCACTCACGTTTTCCTCAAGAAAGAGGAGGTAAAGGCTTAAGTCATCAAAATGCTTTGACTTAAGTTTCAGAACATCAAAAGTTGGCAAGATTTCATACACTTTGAGAATACCTGAATTCCACCTCCATGGAACAAACATTGCATACACTACCAGGGGCATCACCAGCAGGTAGACTATCAGGTTAATATAGCTGAGAACCTTGAAGACACCAACAGCAATAAGCTTGCACTGAACCACTTCCGGAACAGTTGTGTCATTCTTTAAGATCCCAGTTTTGATAGTGCAGAGAAACTCATCACTCAGTGAGGAGAGACTAATGTAGTAGCCCAGATAGAGGCATGCAATGAAAATAATTACTAGTGTGAGCAAACGGCAGGTAATGTATTTAATTATTAAGCACTTGGAATTCTTCTTTGTCTTCAGGTACTGCTCCACAATTGGGTATTTAAAGTAGCTTTCAGATATCTCCCACAAACTGAAAAAGAGAAAAAAAACCACCGAATCATGTAGATCAGATGCTGCAGCATTCATGTACCTCAAATATCAACAAAATCTAGTACTCCAAAAGAGATACAAAATTGGAAACCCTCTTAAAATGATAGAATCAAAGTATGTTTGCATTAGAAGGGTTCTTTAAACGTCATCTATTTCCAACCAATCCCCATGCTCAGCCATGGACAGGGACACCTTTCACTAGACCAGGTTGCTCAAAGCCCCATCTAACCTGGCCTTGAGCACTTCCAGAGATAGGACATCCACAACTTCCCTGGGCAACCTGCACCAGCCTCACCACCCTCACAGGGAAGAATTTTTTCCTAGTGTCTAATCTAAACCTACCTTCTTTCAGTTTAAAGCCACTCCCCTTTGTCCTGTCACTACATGCCCCTCTAAAAACTCCCTCTCCAGTTTTTTTGTGTATCCCTTTTAGGTACTGGAAGGTACTTTAAGGTCTCCCTGAACCCATCTCTTCTCCAGGATGAACAACCTCAGCTTTCTCAGCCTGTGTTTGTAGGAGAGGTGTTTTATCCCTCTGATCATCTTGATGATCCTCTTCCAATATGTTCACATCCTATTACTGAGGTAAATCAAGGGTAGTTTTACTGAAGTCAATAGAAAACAAATAGAATAGCAGATAAATAAAAAATATCAACACTCTAATACAGAAAAGTTGCTTAAGAAATGAAAGAGTTCAAACACTGGAAAATGGAAAGGAAAATACAGCCCTCGTGGCAACAAAATATTTTTGTTCTTTTGCAGTACAGAACAGGTGCAGTAAACAAATCCCTGTGGAAAAGCAGACTCCCCAAGCACTTGCTCAATAATAAAATACTAGAACACTAGTTACTTGTCGAGACCTAACTCCACATGTCAAAGAAGAGACTTAAGTCCCCACTGCACTGTTTGTACCCCCACATACAGAGAGAAACAGGTACCCTGACCTAGAAGAAAGCAGGAACTGGATCTGGTTGGAACAGTGCACCAACTTGATCAGAGGGGGAGGGCATCACTTTTGTTGGGTTTGATGTTTGGGTTTTTTAATAATTTTTTGGATCAGAAGCTCTGCAGACCTAGATCTTATGGGACAGGAGATGACAAGTAACTTGACAGTGTGCAAGCGACCGTCAAGAACATCGAGAACTGAGGACTGCAGTATCTCTGTTTTATTACAGTGTGGTGGGAAAAACTATTTAACATCTACTGCAACTAAAGAAATTGGAACAGCTCAGGTAACAAGCAATCTGAAGAGCTCATTACATGTTTTCTTTCAAAAAAGAAAGTTCCAGCTCCAAATGCCAAAGTAATCATTTCAGATATAATCTTTTTTTAAACCAAACTTAGAAGTGTGTCAGGTCACCATTCAAGCCTTTGCAATAAATTTCTAAGTGAGTACAGACGTCACTTATGTTAAGAACTTTTAGGAAAGAGCAGAGAAAGCCGAGCCCCAACATCTTACCTCTGTGTCAAGTTCTCACTAGCAGCTGGAATCAAGTCAGTAGGGTCCCTGGGGTCTCCACTTCGAATGCTATTAGCAGCTTTGATTGCCCTGTTATAGGCTTTGTCAAGTTCTTCCATAATAAATTTCAGGTCTGAGGAAAGGTGAGGTGCTGCAGTGAAGCGCCAGAACAAACATGGTAGGTACAGCAGGATAGCAACGAGCAGAAGGATGTATGGGAAGAACTGTAGGGAGAAAAAAACCCTGATTAGGCTTCACCTGCATAAGAAATAAGTCAGCCAATCACCATAATTCCCCATAAGTAGTAGGTTTCCTATAAGCCTATTAAATCCCTATAATTTTATTTAAATCCTTCTAGTAGAACCTGCTTTTGTGATTGTTTGGGATATGTGGGGAAGCAAAATCTCTTTTCAGACAGCTCCAATAACCTTGCTGCTGCTTAGAGCTTCCCCATACCAAAGAAAAAAAAAGTACACAGAATAAAGGTGCCATGATCCTGATAACATTTTCAATCCTGATAACAATTTCTGCATATTCAGAACTGCTGGAGCTGACATTGGGAAAGACAGCATTAACCTGGGGAAAAACAAAAGCAAAGCAAAGCAGCTATCAGAGAGGCTGACTGAAAGAAGAGGATACTGTCACCTAACTCTCCCCCCCTCGATGTGTCACCACTGTTCATGGCAACTAAAACACTCCAAACACCAGCAAAATCTCTCCTGCTTTCCATTAGCTGTCAGGAGGTTAATGAATAGAGAGTGTTACAGCTCTGCCTCTGCCTGCAAACACACATCTGTTCAGAGTGCATGACATACAGTGACTGTAAAGGATATAAGTGTGGCTGTAATACCAGAGGGTATTTAAACATTTTCAGCTAACACCTAAATAGAAACAAACACAAAGCATCAGAATGGGCTGGTGTTAATGCAGTACTGCGAAGTCAGCCCTTACATGGTCATCACTGCTTAGGGAAAGGGCTGAAGCAGGTATAAAAAACAAGTCTGAAGTTTTTCCATCTTTCTTCTACTCATCAACAAGTAGATTTTGTCATGCGATTCTAATTCCTTCCAGCTACAGGAAAGATGGTGTTTTCTATCTACTCTGACATTATATTCAAAGTATAAAATCATACAAAACATTACCCTTAGAGAGACATGATGTAAGACCTGGTTAGACAAGCAGTTAGTTAGTGAAATGTGCTGCAAATTCAGCCAACCTCTAATTCAGTACATTCAGCTTTTGACAGCAAGCAGACTTAACTCAAATCCAGCATCAGCTCCTAAGGAAATTTAAATTAGTTGAGGTGAACAAATATGAAACAGATGTAAGACATAACAAGCGTTACAGCCATGTGCATATGCACATTCATTGGCAAAGCCAGTGGAGATTTCTAGAGGAAGCTTGAACTGAAGTCATTAATCAGTGCAAGTGGAAAAGCTACACGAACATTTGCAGGTATTTAACAAGATGAAAATCTGGACCTAATATTACTATGTTAACTTGTGTTTGCATTAATCAAGAGAGATTAAAGTTTTGCATGCACAAAGTAAGTAATTTGATGTTATGGAACATTTTATTCAGGAAAATTACTTCTAACATCACCTACCATTAAAGCAAAATCCTGTGTTATTACTGGCAGCAGGAACGCATATGATGTATTAGATCTTAAGTGACTGACTTTGCCTACCCACAGCAGCCCACAAAAACTGAGCAGAGTTCTGCCCTCACTATTGCCTCTCTTTCCTCTTTGCACACAATAGATAATATCAGATCATCTTCCTTCTTCCAGGTCTAGCCTTTCTGACTGAGATGTAAAGCTCTGGCATGTCCAACATGTTTTGGACATCTCATCAACAGCACAACAATTTGCTCTTCTTATTTATCACTGTGGACAATGCCACCAGGTCTCACAGGTCTGACTCCTGATGCCTTGGTTTACCCAAAATTTCATGGTTTCATGTCCAGGCTCTATCAGTCCTCTGAATTCTGTATTATGTAGAAATAGAAACAATCTGTCTTCGAACCCATCCTAAACTTATCTAAGCTCCTCTTAGCTGCTGCAACACATTTCCTGTAGGTCTTAACAAATGTTTAAGATTGGCTTTATAGCTGCAAAGCCTGTTTGACCTCACTTACACCTGTATGCTGCCTTCCACTGGCGCCAGGTGGGGAAAGAAACAACGAAGACACATCTGATTTAGTAAGGAGCAACCAAAGCTCCTTACATTGGTTTACACCACTTGGCTTTAGTACTCACTCATTTCAAATTTTACAGGCATAAGAAGATTTATGAATTCCCTTTCTGACCCTCAAAATTGGAACTGCCATCAGCAGTATCCCATATAATCCCAGAGATCTCTTTACCCCACGTCCTACATGACACACGTTAAGAGGCAAGATAGCTGTCACACTGAAGTCACAGCCCAAAACCTCCATTGTTACAGTCTCCATCTCTTCCTTTTTACCTTAAAAAAATTCTTCACTTGTGTAGCACATTGGCATCAGCCCTCTTGCTCTGTCCCAGATGTCCTCCAATGTCCCCCTCTCCCCAACCTTGTTAGGCTGTTGCCTTACAAAAAACAGCCTCTGCCATCTTCCCTTGCACCTCCTCCTCTCTCCAGCTCCTTCACCACTGCCTCCTCACCTAGAAGTCTCACACTGCTGGAGAAAAGGCACATTTGTCATGCGTTTGCTGGGCTTTCCCTTGCCAGGCTCTCATCACTTCCAAAGCTGTAGCATAAGCAAACACGATGCAACTCTTTTCTGAATGGTCTCAAAACTCGAGCAGCAACACGATCATTAGTCCAGCTCTTTTTGTTTGCAAACAAAAGCCTGTATTTGTCAGCTCTTCCACAGCACTTGATGCACAACTCCATCCTTTTCACAGCCTGGCTTTTTTAAAAATGAAAGATACACTTATTCTATTTGTTAACAGTAGGCTAAGATAACCAGCAAATTGTTTTGAATCATTAAAATTTAAGGCCTTGAATGACAGGCAGAAGTGAAAATGCAAAGCCATCTGGCACGAGTCCTAGGTTTCAGAACAACAGACTTGGGTTGTCCAGCTCATCTGACTACATTTGACAGTCAAACATAATGACTTCCCATTTTAAGAAGAGGACTCCATGGTATTTGTGCACAGACGACCATGTGCCATCTGCCTTTCTTTTATGGCTTATGGTTTTATGGTTTATTTGTTCCCAAGGCGCCAAATACACAAGGAGGAAATGCTACTTCAGTCTTGGGTAGTTTGTAGTATTGAAGTAGAAGAAAGTGTCCCTGATCCCAAGAACTGTATGGTCAAAGGTATGCCAGAGAAAGATACTGGCCCAGAAGTAAAACTCAGTTTTTCCTTAGATGTGCAGTTATCAAGTTCCTTTTCGACATACTCAGTATGGGACTGACAAAAGGACTCAAACTGCAGTGCTGTGTTTGTTTTCTGCTAAGTATAGCTGAGCTCCTGAAAGCTAAGGATGATGGAAGCAGGTCTGCCTTGCTTGGTCCTTGGTGTGATGGCACACTGCGGGGGACAGCAGGCTCCCAAGGAAGCAGAGCACTCGGAAGCTAAGAGGCTGCCCCTTGTTCTGTACTGCTGCAGGTCGTGTCACTTGACAAGCCTTTGAGCCCTGTGTGCATTCCAGGCCGTTTAAGTAAATTTGTTAGTACTCAGCTACTGTTCAGCAAGAACACGTGCATGGGTATAGAAGAAGAGGCGTTTGAGTAGTCCACTTGCAGGAGCACATAAGGTGTTGGAATCACAAAACTTTCTTTCAAAGATGCGTTAGCACCACACTCTCCCGAAGGAGAAAGAGATAATCAGACTAAAGCACAAAATAGCCTGCCATCACCAGCTTCAACTGTGCTAAGATGAAGTAAATACACAGCAAATAAGTTAAAATGGCATTTAAAATAACTGCTTTATAACCTCAAATATGCTTTTATCATGCAAAAAAAATATATAGCTGGAATCGGTGGAGTGACGCAAAAGGCATTTTCAAGGACCTAATCTACAGAAAGCTTGCCAGGGTCTGGATAAAAATGGCTGGAAGAGGATGAAAATCACTTTCATGGCATTTAGAAAACAACAGCTTTCTAATTTTACTGCGTCTTTGGTCCTTATTTCCTCTGGGCAAACACTATACAAATGACTGAAAGCATTCTGACTTCCACCTACCTGACCATGGTCAAAGAGCAACTTTATTTACAATAGCACAAAACTTTACCTGCAAAGGTCTGGGTAACAGCTTTGAGAAAATTAATTGGCAGACAATATTCAACAAAGAATGAAGCACTGAAGTGACTTCACTCATTTAATTTGGAAATACACGACCATGGTGACGTGTCTCCCTCTTCAGTTCCAATTTTCTATTTGTCTCTGGAAAGAGCCCAAGCAAAGGCAGTATATCCCCAAACAGGCTAATGACAGTAATTACTCGTTTCCAGAAGCAAATGCATTAAAATCCCTTTGGATACGACCCTATTCCTGCTTGCAGCAATGGGAGGTGTCTCATTGGTGTTCAGCAGAAACAGCTACAAATGACTCTTCATTCTGACTGAGATCCTATCCTGCCTCCAAACCTACAAGTGAATCTCAACCCCCATGTGACCTTTATCCCACCTGTTACATACTTTCTGTTTTGATATAGCTTCAAAACTGTATTTCTCCAGTTTCAATCACCTCAAGCCATAATCACCAGTGGAGGCTGTGATGGCTGTATCCAGTTTATTCTGGACTTTAGGGGACAGATTGCAATGTGGTAGTCAAGGGCTGCCTGGAACAGTGACCCAGACCTCTTGCTGCTGTACAAATATGACTACAAGTCAATCATCACACTCTAAAAACAGTGGGCAGCCCAGGGCCTATTAAGCTCTCCTGCATGGCTGCAGGCTGCGTGCCAGGTTCTCCCCTCGAGCAGGGATACCTCTCAAGGTTACTCCTCAAATCTGAGAGATTCCTTGCTGTAACACACTGTCTGTAAGTGATTAAGAGCATGCTAAACCCTGAAATCTTAGCTAAGTCATATAAAGGATTGGCAGTGCACATATAATCCTTTAGACATAAACTGCTGACAAGTCTGGGACTAAGTTTGAATCCAGCCACATGTGAACTCCCCTCTGAGAAGGAGTTTAGAACACAAAGGAGTCCTTTCTGAACCTCACGACTCAACAGGAGTTGTTCCCTAGAAATTCTCATTTTATCCTCCATGCACTAAATAATGACATGTATCTTCCCACTGAATCTTGTTAAACCACTGTCACATTTACCACTGAACTGCGTTAGCCCACTGTTTTATATCAACACATTGTTGCCTCGCTCTTATGAATGAAGTGGATGACTCCATCTGCAACAGACTGACGTAGCTCTAACACTACACTTTCAAAGAATTATTTATAAATTCATCTGCAAATGAGTTTCCTTGCTCTGACAGCCATCAATCTCTGTGGTTGGGTTTACAGGTGAAACAAGAGGAGCTGTCAGCCAACTTTGTAAGAAATTGTACAAACAATGAGTAACTAGAACCAGGTAACAGTCATGATTATAACTGTACCATCAATATAATGAATAACCCCAAGGTTTGTTTTTGTGTATTCAGGAGTCCTTTCTTCAAAGAACAAGATTCAAAGAACAACTCAAAGGTTCATGGTAAATCTTACCTCTTTTACAGTAAGTGTTAGTTTTCAACGATGTAATTTCACTTTATGCATACAAAGACTGCAGACGCACTCTCTGTATGCAATGCTTTCAGCAGTTACCAAAGCACTTGTCCTGCACTTTGAGATCTGAGCCAGACAACTGACCTCTCCTGGCAGTGCCACATGTGAAGACCTTTCAGTCAGATGAGTTGTTTGCCTGCATCTGAGTACAGATCCTCTTCTTCTGAACAAACATCTACTGTCTTAACTTCTACTTTGCTTACCTATATCTTCGTCTTTGCTGCTCCCCAGTTAATAGCAGACTAGAAAATACAGTAATTTAAAAAATCCCTAGAAGATTCTTGATCATAGGCAGCTCCATTCTAGCAATCCAAATTTCACGGCTATAAAGTGGTCATCTCTCAGTGTTCAACTACCCCTCAACTTGCTTCGTTGCTATCAAGAGCCAGTAAGATGATGCTCATTGTTCTCGTACTTGAGTTTTTTATAAATTTCTCTGTGCACTATGGATTAAAAAGGCTTCACAGTGCAGTCTCCTCCTCTCCTTCTCAACTGGACTGCAAGGATTGCCCACACACAATGGCCAAAAGCTTCTCTTCTCCTTCCAGTTAAGGATTAAGACAAGTTTTACCAAAATAACTTGGCAGGTGGAGCATTCATCTTTAGAGACAATAAGTAAACTATCTGCACCGGCCGGGCAAATACAAAACTGCTCCATCCTCCATCACCACTGTCTGTTTCTCTTTACCACACACCCCTAGAAACCTGTATCTCTGTTCTGACACTTCAGACAGACACAGTAAGCCTCTTAAGGGAATAAAAACTGAATGGAAAATCCCATAAGAAAACAGAGGCAACAAAAGAGTGAAGCCTGACCAGAGTAAGTTTCATCAATGACAAACCTGAAGAGGTTTGTCAGAGGACTCAATGATATAATCATTTTGACAGATCTTTCACTGACAGAGGAGGAAATCTTAGCATTAAACCAAGAATGCAGGCAGGAGCTACCACAGTCTCTTCTTTACATTTATCCATCTGCAGGTATTTTGTTTATTGAATTGTGCATTTTAGTACACAACTCATTTTGCTTCCTGCTAAGCATTATCCAGTGTGAAGAGTTTCCAGGATCACTGGTAATTTCAGAATTCCTGTTCTCTCCATGGAGAGAGGTCCTGGGCACCGTCTAGGAGCACACTGACCACTAGAGAGTCAAGGAACCCAGAAGGTTGCAGTATACTCCTTCTCAGTTTCCAAACTTATAAATTCAATGCCTGGGAGAGATCTCCTAGCACAGAAAGGACAATCAGTAAAGGTGCCAAGCTCTGGGGAGCGCCCAGAACCGAAACTTACATTTTACTGTTCAAAAAACCAAAAATCCCAGAGCAAACTTGAACTCTGAAATACGACGGAAATGGGAAGGTTTCAGTTTTTCTGTAATGCAGCCTGGGTTTGATAATCCTCCAGAGCAACCAGATGCTGAGAACAAAAGCAGTGCAGGTTGCTACAAATTGGCTTCTTCACCAAAGAGCTACCTGCTCCTGCTTCCTCTTTGTATCACACTGAACACTGCCCCAGGAGGCAGTACTTCTGATAGAGCACAGAGAGCATGCCAAAAGAAAATCCATCCATTTTAATCAGGAATGGGGCCTACAATCTCATTCCCCCAAAACCATAGTATAATGCCTCCTTAAGCATTTTTTAAGGAGACTTCCAGCAGGCCAATACAGTGAGATACTAAGTGAGTCAGAGTTTCCGAAAGAACCCTGCAAATAAAAGCTCTGCTTCCCAGGAAGCAGGAGAAAAGTTTTAAGTGTTATTTTAAGAACTGGGCCTGATGATCACTGCTGTCCCTCTGTGTGCATCCCTGTCCCTGACACTGCAGTCAGATCTCCATTGACCTGAGCACAGGAAGTCTCCCTTTTCTCCTTAACATTATTGTGCTCCCAAAAGCCTCTGCTCTGCCCATTTTTAAAATGATTATCTAGCCAAAACCTGCCGAGCAATGAGCTTGTACATACTTTGCAGTGCAAGGTTGGGAAGACAACCCAAGCAATCCCTGTTTTCCTGCAGAAGTGATCCCAAGTCACCCAGCAGCTGTTGGCCCTGGATGCAAAAAACAGCCTTCAGATACCACAGTGGGAGCAAAAGTCCACTGTTAAACAGCTATAATGACACTCCTTCCCTGTAAACTTGTAAAGCACGGAGGCTTATGAACAACCAGAAGTATATTAGTTAACACTGACCTCCAAAGAGCATCTGCAGCTCTCCATGCCTGGATCAGAAGGGTGGGTGGCTAATCATGGATCTAGGAGGCTAAGATGAGGCACCAGCCTCTGTTACAGCCTCTGGCTCAGCTGTTCAGATGCACTTCCTGTAGACAGTTTGCAGGGCATTAATGAGGAAACATCATATGCCATTAAGCTGTCATGGGAGGAACTGCAGCAGTTTCTGATACAGCACTAGTCAGCAAATTAACATGGGTTGCGTCGTAAAAGTATGAGTGCGTAAGCTATTTGTGGCTGGCAAACAAGCAGACTTAGTGCTATCAGCAGGTGACTATCACATGAAATTCAACAGAAAGAATTTGGGTGACGAACTCATTCCCTCAAGAGAAAGGGGCAGCAAACTATGCAGGTTTGCAGGTGGAGTTTCCAGCCATGCAAGCTACCTGCACTGTGAGATGTTCCAGCAGCTTCGACTGGCCTCTGTAGAAGGTCTGAAGTGGAGCCCCAACTGTGCAAGGAAGAGTTCAGGCTAGAAACCAACAAGTCTGGCTTTAACATTCATGAAACACATGCCTTCTGGGTCAAGGTTATCAGTGGAAATAACAGGAGAAGCCAGCAGTAAATCCTCAGTTAGTGATTTGAGTCAGCAAACAAATCAGAGACAGCCTCTCAGAGAAGATACCACCAGATGACTGTACAACAAAACCTGAGGCTCGGGATACAGCAGCAAAAGCCAGAAATACAGGTGCTGCAGGCCCCATACCTGAGCTCCCTCTAACACCAGGTTCTCCTTGGCTCCCAGATGCCAGGGGTTTATTTGCTGGGGCAAGTAATAAAAGTGCTGAAGAAGGCAGAACACAAATTTGCAGAGCCCAACAGCATTTCTTACTTTGGCATCAGCACTGCTCAAGCAGGCCAAAGCTGCCTCTCGAGTTGAGTCAGCTCCAGGCATTGGAATGGCATTAACTCAGTGTGTAATTCCTGCCAAACCTCAGCTAACTGCTTTGAGCCAGCTCAAGTATCTTAAAACCCACCGCACTTTTAACAAATAAAATGAGTCTCTTACTGTGCATTCAATATGATGCTGCTTTACCTGAAGCAGTGAAAGCCAGCTCACAGTTTGCCTGTGGACATGCAGAAGAGCATGCTGAAGACAGGGGTTAAACCTGTTGGTACCAATGATTAATTTCATCTCTCCCAAAATGTCCATCTGGCATAAGTCTCCCTGCATGCACAACTGGCCAAGAGTAACACAATAAAAATATAAAATGTTTTTATTACCCTGTTTTCCTAAAATAAGATTTTGATACAAGCATTAAGGCAGCTGTTGTGTCCTGCATTCCAGTTTTAAAATAGTTCCTGCCTAAAGCCAGGTGAAGCATTCACTCCAGGGCAACACAACAACATTAACATTACTCCTGTCAGATAACTGGTGACCCTTTATTTAAAAGCAGAAAATACCTTTTCTAGTACTACCCTCTTTGGAAGTGAGGGAAAGAAAACATTCTAAAAATAGAGAGTCAAGTCAAAGGCAAGGACTACAGCAGAGCAGAGGAGCAAGATAAGCGAGGCAAAGTTAGGTTTCTATGTGGGAATAACTTTGCCAGGAGATGGAGACCTATACATACTTTATGCAGCCACAGGGGTATGTTTTCTAAGTTGTTGTGGGATGGTTGCTTCTGCTGCACAGCTGCCCAGCAGTAGGAGTCCACATAAGCAGCTTGTCGCCAGGAGAAAGAGCTGGGTGCAAAACAGCTTATCTGAGCACCTGGGAAAACAAAGCAAAAGTTATTGCATCATCAAAAGATTAAAAAAAAAAGAAGAAAACAAATTTAGGAAGAAAAGTGCATCAGGTTAAGCAATCAGACAAAGCACAGCAGTTCTGCAGGAAGGAGGGGCACTGAGGTCCCACTGCACCCAAAGGCTTTAACTCCCTCAGGGAGTCTTCTAAGGATGTCTCCTAAGGGTTGAGACAGCACATTAGAAGCACCTGTCTTTTAGGCCTATTTCTGTAAGTTTTGTGGGGAATGTGACCTTAAAGACCTTTCTCACTTGCACTTAACTGAGGCTGGCCAAAGGGGAACTTAAAGATACAAAATGAGACCAGATCAGGCCCGAGGCAACAAATGCCACCACATACCATTGTGTCACAATTTCCCAAAAGCACAACCTACAGCTCACAGGTCTGTTGTAACAAGACCTCAAACACTATTCTTGCAGCCCGGCAGTCCTTGCAATGATGGAAAGGGAGGTTTTCCCAGGGTGCTGCCACTTCTGCCTTTGAGACTGCAAATTATTTTGAGGGGTTCAAGTTATACCTGTGGAAACAAGGATTTCCCCCGGTAACTTTTGGCAGAGAAATTGTGGCCTCAGACACCTCTAAAGGCTGCCAGGTCCCTCCTCACCAGTGCAGTGACACCCTGTGTCCAAGATTATGCATAACACTTTCATCCCCATTCATTCCCAGGGCCTCTCCAGCTGCTCAGGAGCTTCAAATTAAGATCAAGGCCCTAATTGACAGAAAGAGCAGCTATTTGGCAAGCCTCAGCCTTAGGGTCAAATTCTGCTCTGACCAGTCACAGGCACCAGGTGACTCCTCCCACAGCATACCTCAACCAGGAAGAGTGGTTATGAGACATGGAGTATCAGTGGCTCCTCAGATAACACCAGTAAAACAGGATGAGGAGGTTCAACTTCCTTTCTGAAGCTTTGGTAGTGAAAGCAACACCCCCCAACACATACATTTCCACTAGAATTTCATAAATGTTGAAACAGGACAGTCATTTCACCAAATAATTAGAGAGAGTGGAGGTGGCTCTTCCATCAACATTTCTTCTAAGAACAACTTCCAACACTTTCGCCAATATCAAAAGACCAACAGGGGAAAATACTGCTATATTTTTTCCCTTAATATATCCATCTAAGTTATGCTAATAGCATTGCTGTGTGCCTTATGGGAATATGTATTTAATATAAGATTGTATCATTTGTCGTGCCTTTTTGCTAGTTTATCTTTCAGAGAGTAAGAACTTGCTTTGGAAAATGAGTCAACTGCATTCATCTTGTAACTTGTACGGCCTCTTTACAATGTAGCATAGTCAAGGAGCTTTATGAATAAAAGCCTTTCCATGTGAATCACTATTATAATTATTTCTAAGGCTGTAGTATAAGGACATGGTCTGATCATCATAGTTTGACCTGTCACAAGCCTCCCTCATGGAAAACAAGTCACTGTTTATCAGAGCAGAGCTCATGTGATTTAGCAAAATTGGCACCAGACAAGCACTTGCACTCCCCCAAAGCTTTGGGAGTTTTTTGTTTTCCAGATGATTTCCATTAGTTGTGGGAACCCAGGAAATAATATATTGAAGAAAAAAAAAAATAGAGGGAAAAAAAGCAAAGAAAAAAGCAGGCATTTAATGTCTGCTCTCCACTGGATAGGGACCATTCATGCCCTGCTCTCATCATTTAACCAATATCCTGCTGGTGGCTGTGCCCAGTGTGGAGCAGCAAACAAGTGACCCTTTCAAAGGGAGAGCAATGGAGTGTTCAGAAAGATGCTTTGTCTTATTCATGTCTCTGTAGCCACAAAAAGAAACACATTCCATGTGTTCATTCTCGTTAACGGGTGGAACACCACTTAAAGTGATGGAGTGTTTAAAAGGCGGGAGTGAGGAAAAATGCAGCCAGCCCCCTTCTCCAAAACTAGTGACGAAAAAGGCAGCCAGCCTCCTTCTCCAAAATGTCATGTGCACAACTTCATACCAGAACAGCTACAGCGATGCCAGTGCTGCAGCAGAGCAGTGAACATCCACCCCAGTGTTTCAGCAGGGACACTGGAAACCTGACTTGGGAGCCAAGCAGATAGAGCTCAGCCTCAAGCAGGGGGACATTCCATTAGTTGTACTGGTTTTTAACTGATTGCAGTCTTGTTTGTAAACACTTGTTAATTCAAATTACAACTATGCACTAATGGTGGTAACGTTAAGACTTGTACAGGGAAGATGTTTTTGTGCATCATCCATACAAAACACAGATCATTAAATGCCTCAGAAAATGGTCACCATTTTCCATCTTTTTTTCCTTCCTTCCTTCTCTCCTCCAAAGGAGTAATAGCAGTATATATAGAGAGGTAATTTACTTTATGTTGGATTACTCTGGAGAAAGTGGAAAAGAAAATCTGCAGTTTCTATTAGAGAAATTTGGCACAGGGCTACATGCCTTCCACAAACCCGCTGCGCACACAGCTATGCACAGGGCTAGTTTAAGAGAGGCTGATAGTCCTCTGCTACAAAAGGAACAGCCTCCTGGCTTGGTGACATGAAGCCATTCCTGTCCTTTGCTTCCACAAGTAATAGCTTGGGAAAGAGAAAAGCAGCAAACAAGGCCGTAACAAAGGGAGATAAAATATACAGCAATTAGGCTGAGGAATAACAAGCGACTGCATTTGTTAAGCAGTTGTCACCGCAGTCTGGCCAATTTATCATTACACTTGGCAACACACTTCTTTTGTAATCATTTCCTGATACTAAATTAGCTTTGGAGAAGGAGCAATAGGGATTTGACTTATACTTTTGCAAACAAATTAGGATTAAAAAAATGCCATTTACTATGGTTGTCCTAAAGAGAGACACCCAAAAGAGCTGCAGAAAACTAAGGCAGCAACAGGTGTGCAGCCACATATGATGAAATGACACTTTTCCAAGAGTGCTAAGGTTACCACATGGAGCTGGTCGTTGGCAGCAGGAATTACTCGCAGGCATGCAACTGAGTGCAGAGTACAAGCCTGAGTCACTGCAGCCAGTTCACAGTGAGGACGAGCTGTCACCCCACCCAGCTGTGGCATGTCTTCATGGGTGCTTTGCCAACAGACCTCCAGCTATTGCCTCCACATCTGTACCAGGAATACCCTTTTTTTCCTGAAAGTGGCTCTTCTGCAGCTCCTACGCAGGAAATCTATGTATAAGAAGAAACTCTCAGAACCCCAAGGAAATCTCAAAGATTCAAAGGAGGGTCCCTGTTCAGTACTGGACTGCTTTGCTGGGTCCAAGGCAGGATGAGCTGAGGGATCAGCACCCTCTGGCTGTAACTTCTACAGAAGAGAGGGTAAAGCCAGCAAGCCAGACTGGTTTCCTCTTCCTTTGAGTGGCTCAAAACCTCTCTGCTGACTTACACATCTTATTAAGAAACTGCAATTAACAGAGAGGACTTCCAAGAATCAATGCTAATCATAGGCTTAACTATTTTTCCTGAACCAGGATCAAATGATTGCAGTTGACGGGATTAAACCTTCAGTAATTATTTGGATTCTAATACACTGCAGTCACTGCAAAAAGATTTGCATATGCTTGGAGGAAAACCTGGCCATTAATTATTACTATAACTTTCCACAAGGCAAAATGAACTTGCCATGATACCCAAACATCTGATTTTATCTAGCAAGAATTATGCTCTTTAGTAGCCACTAAAGAAATACCTAAACAAGAAAATCAAGGCACACATATACAATGTACAGACTGCCAGGCACCACCCAAGGCACATCCTCCACCCTGACATTAAAAAATACTTTAAAAAATGAAAAAAGAAATCCCAATGCGTACCGAAGAAGAAACAAATGTACATGAGGGCGTACACACGTGCATTAACAGCAGACCTGAAGGAATGATTTTACTGTATTTATAGATGATTCTCACAGATCAAAGTGACAGGTTGGGTGAAACAGAATAGACACTATGTTAAAGAAGGAAATATGGAGCAAATGGGTGCACCAGAGAAAAGAACCTCTTCCCTAAGGTACTTTGGCAATGGAGTACTAGCAAAATGTAAAGCTCAGGTGATTCAATGTTTAAGTGGAGTGGGTCAGAGGAGTTAGGAAGTATATTTCTCTCTCCGTGGGGCTGCAAGTTACCCCTCAGAGAAGTCTCAAAATCATGCAGTGGAAAAAGAGCTGGGTATTTATCAAGCATTGCCTTCAGAGTGGTAAGTTTTTTGATTCATGGGGAAAAAGAATTGTTAATTAAATTTCCATCACTGAGATTGAAGAGAAACAAGAAAAGTTTCCCTTCATCTGAAGGAGAAGTATTACAAAACAGTGATGATGACCATCTCGCTTCAATGCCAACATGGGTGGTACCCCAAATCTCAGACAACACCAGAGGCCCATGATTCTTTTTGCGTTAACTCTCGCAGCAAAAGCAGCTTACCATCGTTTCCACAGGAAATGTAAAGCTGGCTCTATGGGAGTTGAACAGAAAAAAATCTTATCAACAGCTGAAGATGTTCACTCAGTAACAGTTTAGACTTGATATTAAAGCAAATGCTTTTACAAGTTTGTCCTGGCTGCCCAGGCAGGTCTGTGCCTGATGCTGGAACTTCTGCCTTTTCCCGAGCACTCCTTACATGCCAAAGAGCAGCACAGTGTATCCTTCCGGGATCTGCATCACTGCAGACAGCAGTTCTCAGCCTGTCTGGCTGCACTGGGCTGAAGCTACTCACACGCTTGTTGTCTCAGCTCTTCATTAATGCCCTGGGTTTCACAGCATCCTGCTGAATTAAATGCAAGGTGTGCAAACGTCAACTATTAGCATACAGCCTGCTCCAGCAGCACTGGGAGGGGTTTTTCCAGCTCTCAGCCAGCAGCTGCCATAGTAATAGTCTTTGGCCTAATCACACCCAACCCAGCTTTAGCCCCCAGCTCTTATGAAGCCACAAAATAGGATTATTTCCCAAAAGCCTCCCTAGGAACTTGTGAACGTGAAAGGAGAGGGACATCAGCAGGGAGGACCAGACAGGGTACAGCAAGAGAGGAAAGGAACCCAATTCAAGAGTTAAGACTGTTTTTTTCAGTATATTTGTTGTGATTCAGTCTCACAACTGGGTTTTCTTTCCCCTTTCTATACATTTTATTCTCATGACTGCTTCAGACACACGATTAACTTATATACAGAGACACAGGCCCAGTTGGACATGCAGTAAGGGGGCACTGCAGATGGGCACTGCTGCCATCGTGGTGCCCACAGAAGCTTCTGGGATGCAGCACCCAGAGTGCTCCACTAACACCCTTCACTCTGTGTTTTCTGCCAGCCAAAGCACCTCAAATTCCACAGGAAGCCAACTGCAAGGATGGAAACTAAAAAACCAAATTGGGTGAAAAAGGTGCCCAGAAATGAGGTGGAAAATGAGCAGGGCAAGCAAGGATTGTCACCACTGGGGAAGTCCATAGTGGTCAATGGGCGACATTAACCCCGTGGTGTGTAGAGCATAAGGCAAGACTCCCCCTTGCCACCTCTGGGCACCCTCCAGCATGGTAAGATGCACCAGAGAGCACCAGTGGGAAATAAGATGGTTTTAGTGCAGCAAATCTCCATTTTGACAGATGGAGCCTTCATGACAATTACAACCAAGTCTCTCAGCTGTCTTTACTCAACATGTGATGGTTTCTGTGTCCTGGAAAGATTTACAGGGTG
Source organism: Falcunculus frontatus (assembly GCA_013398115.1). Lineage (NCBI taxonomy): Eukaryota > Metazoa > Chordata > Aves > Passeriformes > Falcunculus > Falcunculus frontatus. The sequence continues at coordinate 2,939,117 of VZRV01001168.1, read as the reverse complement.
TTTTCTTCTAGGATAAAACAGAGATGCTGAAACACATGGGTTACTTCATCCCAGCTACATATGAGCCATGTACAACAAACACCTAACATGTAGTAAGGGCTGCTGGGGCCACCACAAAATTCCCTTCTTCTCCATTCTCTCCCTCCCTCCTTGTATCCCCTCCCAGCTATCACCTCCCACACGAGGCTGCAGAGAATGCAGCCAGCACAGGCTGCCCATTGCACAGCTGTGCCTGGAAGCTGTTATATGCAGGAGGTCAAACAACATCATTTGGTGACAAGCATGGATGAGCAGTTCATAGTTGCCTTCCTACGGAAAAAGATGAAAATATTTGATGTTGAGTGAACAGTTCTCACATCTGCTTTTCTTTCAGCTGCAACCCAAGACAGCCATTGGTACTTTTCCCAGAACTAAGCTGAATTTTGGCAGAGACCAAAATGAAGCAGCTTCTTTCGACTTCCTCTCTGCTCATCTGACTGTACCTGCTTACGGCTGCAGTATCCTGCTTCAAGCAGCGCCTTGGGAATAGATATCTATGTTTTCAGCCAAATTGTTTACAGTAAGAAAGCACATCTCACAATATACACAAACCAAGTTCAGAAACTGGAGTCTCAATCCTGACTCAGAGCTGTTCTTACAAAAACCTGGTCAGGGAAAAGTGGCACAGATAAAATTCTAATAATTTGTGGCTCATAAATTGCTGAGGGTGACCCATCTTTCAGAGGGTTTTTTCCCCCTTTATAAGAAGAATGGGTGATTTAGCTGTATTTAGATGGTTTCTATTACCACACTACCTGACCACCTGTAGTATAATTTACCCAAGAACTGCCAAATCATATAAGGAAATAATACCAAGCCATGATATAAGGAATATACATGTACAACACAATCCTCACAATCCTACTGTTATTTCCATTTTCCCATTCCCAGTATATATAATGTTACATAAATTCATGCAAAATTGTATAAAACAAGGTCTAGCTGCAAAGAAATAACAGGTGCAGGATTTCAAGCAGCAAAGATTCCCAGGGATAGCAGAGAACAGCTCAGTCACTGCTAAGCACTACCAGAACCAGGTTAAAATCCTCACAAAACTACAGCTGACCATGGATTTCTAAAATATACCAAAAGTAAACTCAGGTTAGTTCGCCTCCTGCCCCTGAAGGATGTCAAAGTGGGGTGCAGGCACTAACCCCACAGTTTCAGCAGTGCTCGCTGGCTGGGTGCTGCAGCTGAGTTTTCCACACCTCCAGCAGAGAAATCCTCTGTGATTCTGCTGGAATCTCATTTATTTCTGGAAACTCCCATCAAAACTAAAAGTTACTTGGTGGCTTCAGAAAACTTCCATAGCCTTTGTAAACATTTTAATAATTGTGCATAATTAAGAGCAACCGCGTGTAGGAGGAAAATTGCAGGTGTCTGACACCACGCTGCAACAGAACAGGAAAGCAGAGCAGGAAGGGAAGGTGACAGGATGAGGTTCCAAGAGAATCTGATGTGGGAAGAATGTAATTATCTCAACAGAAATAGGAGCTGAGCATTCATTTTTGGAAAGGGTGTTCAGTTATTGTACTCTGAGGCAGGTATTTCCACCAAACATTTTCACATCCACCTCTGAGTTGCTCTTTGTCAGACCTAAAAATGTACCCTGACATTTTCCCTCAGTTTAGCACTCCTGAGCTTTTTCATAGCATGATTGTATCAGGAAGTGTTTGAAAACAAACTTTGCTGTCTATTTCATCACTGGCTGAACACCACAGCTCAGACAACCAAGAATTTCCAGCCCCTAAAATCCTCTGTGTTCCCCCAAATACCTTAATGGAAGCAATTTTGGGCTGTCCCATAAGCAGCCTGTTGAGCTGCAAGGACCGTGTGGGAAATAGGTGGCAGCTGTAACAGCAGCATGGCTGATTTACTATCACTTTCTGTATGGACACCACGTGGTGCAGTTTCACCCATGCCCGGGGCCTGACGTATTTCTCATACTAATTTTCATACTTATTTTTCAACTAAAAAAGCTCAGTTTTCAACTCAATGTTTTCTTCTAACAGGTGCTCAGGATTATAAGCAAAAAGAAACACTAGCAAGAGGCAGCCCACGTTTTTATTCTTGCTTTATGAATCTGCTGCACTCACAGATTCAATTTGAAATAGTTTTAATATTGAAATAATTGAAAGATGAGAACTTAACTCACCTGAAAGAAAGGCAGACTGTATCGAACTCTGCAGTTCAAGTGTGTGTTTGATCTTTGTGTAACGGAGGAAAATTAAAGAATTAAAAGAAACCTTGGTACACATGCACTGTTTCAAACTGGTCATCAAAAGATTAGAGTAGAAGCACTTCCAGAGTAGAAGAAGAAAGAAGAATTAAGTGGCCCATATACAAGCTAGTGTATGGAAATGCAAACCCTCTTTTTCATGGCTTTAAGAGGAAGAAATGTGCACATATCATTAGCAGATCTAAAACTAAGAGAAGCAGGTTAGAGTACAGAAATATGGATGTATCCATCCAGTTTCTGGATGAACAGAGCTGCCACAGGGCTCAGATCTGGTCTCAGCATTCCCAGTCTGGTTGTCCTTCACTCCCCTGGGCAGTTATTGCAGGCCACAGTGATCTGGGTCAAACCCACATCTAGTGTAATAGGTGTGTAGCTGTTTGTAAATACAGAAACCTGGGGCATCTTATCTCTTAAGCAGTCTGGTATCTGACTAATGCTATTCATGATGGCTTTGCACAGATTCACCACTAATTCAAAGACCCATTACAGTTTCCACTCTCCTGACATTCACTTGACCCAAACCTATAGATGATGGAGATCAGGTATATAACACTGAATGCCAATAAATAGGTACATGCAGTAAATTGGACTATCTCTGAAAGGCTGGAAATCCTATGATTCACCCCCGTCTCAAAGTGGACAGTACTGCTTACTGACCATTAAAATCTTCATCCATATATTGTTATTCTTATAGAATAACAGAAGCGCTTCTGTTGGAAGGGACCTTAAATATCCTTTAATTCCAGTCCTCACACCAAGGGCTGCTGCATGTTCACTTCTGTAACTTGGGGAGGTGGGTAAAAAAAAGAGATAGTAAAACAATTAGGAAACTTGGCCCTTTACCTGTAAAGCATGGTTTCATCTACCGAGTCACAGCAGAAATTGAAAACTGAACTGGAACAGCTGCAGGAGTGCAGAGGAGCAGTGGAAAGCTTTAGAGAGCTCTCCCACTGCCCGTCCTGTTGGTGACCAGCCCCACTGAGCCGCCTGCAGTGCAAAGGCAAAGCTCTGACAGTCCTTCTCGGTGGCACCTGTCCCTGACAGCTGCTGAGCGACACCGAGATCCTACTGCCGAACGAACACCCCGAGCGCCGGGAGCGGCAGCAGACGGGCAGTTCCCGGGACACATCCCGGCTGGCTGCTCCAGCCTGAACTGCGCTGGGAAACAAAGGGCGCCACGGCTTCAGCGCTCCCCATCACCCCCACGGGAGAAGATGAACCGGCTGGGCTGACAAGGCTCCTGCTCAGGAGGTGCTGAGAGAACGGCAGCGACCAGGGAATGCCCCAGCGAGGAGGAGGGCACGGGGAAACGCGGGGAGGGCTGGCCGGGAAGCCCAGCACACCTGGATGAGCCTGCTGCCAGAGATGCTCTCCGGAAGAATGTTTTCCGGGAAGGCAGCTTTCCTTCCCGCGGCCCAAAGGCGCCCTCTGCCCTGCCCCAAGCGGGAACCCCTCCCGGCAGCTGAGCCCCACCGAGCGCTGTGTTCCCGCCCCGAGCTCCGCTCCGCCGCCCCCCGCCCCGCCGAGCCCTTTGTTCGCCGCCGGGAACCGGGAGAGGGGTGCTGCCGGAGTTACCGATGGAGACCTCCTGGGCGAAAGCCAGGGAGATGAGGAGCAGCGGCAGCCCCACGGCGATGCAGGTGACGATCTTGTCGAGCGCCAGCTCCAGCCGCAGCCCCTTGTAGCGCGTCTCCGGCGGCTCCTTCAGCAGGAAGTCGGAGAAGACGTACTCGGTGGCGATGTGCGCGATGGCCATGGCGGGCACGGCGCGTTCGGGCACGGCTCGGGACGCCTGGGCTGGGCTACGCTCGGGTGGCCTGTGCTGTGCTGGGTTTAGGCTGTGCCCGGCTCCGCCCGGCGCGGCTCGGGAACGCCCCCGCAGCCCGGCCCGGCACGGCGAGGGGGCGGGGGGCGAGGAGCGGTGTCCTCCAGTTCGGGAGGGGGACTCAGGGCAGTGCCGGGCCCTGTGGGGGTCACAGAATCACAGACTGGCTTGGCTTAGAGGGGACTTTAAAGATCGTCTAGTTCCAGCTCCTCTGCTGTGGGCAGGGACACCTTCCACTAGACCAGATTCAGCCTGGCCTTAAACGCCATCAGGAATGGGGCATCCACAGGTTCTCTGGGCAACCTGTGCCACCTGTGCCACCATCCTCACAATGAAGAATTTCTTCATAAAATCTATTATAAACCACCCTCGTTCAGTTTAAAGCCATTCCCCTTTCTCCTATCACTGCATGTCCTTGTAAAGTGTCATTCTCCCTCTTTTTATAAGCCCCCTTGGGTACTAGAAGGCCATAGTGAGGTCTCTCTACAGCTTAGTCTTCTCTGGGATAAACAATCACAACTCTCTCAGTCTGTCTTCTAGGAGAAGTGCTCCAGCCCTGACTTGCATCATCTTTGTGGCCTCCTCTGGATGTGCTGTGGCATGTCCATGTCTTTCTTGTGTTGGGGGCCCCAGAGCTGGATGCAGCACTCCAGGTGGGGTGTCAAGAGAGCAAAGTAGAGGGGCAGAATCACTTCACTTGGCCTGCTGGCCACACTTCTTCTGATGCAGCCCGTGATGAGGTTGGCTTTCTGCACTCCAAGCACAGTTTGTTCATGTCCAGCTTTTCATCCACAAGAACCCCCAATGAGGGGGATTCTCAATGAGTTCTCCTCCCAGTCTGTACTCATGTCTGTGGTTGCCTCGACCCAGGTAGAGTGTTTTAATGGAGACTTCTTGTGTCACAGTTTGTGCCCATCAGCTCAGGTCATCTTGCCAGGCACTGCCAAGAACAACCTGACTCCGTCCATACTGCTCTCCCATCAGCTGTTTGCACACACTATGGAGAGCCCCTGAGGCACTTTCTCCAGGCTGATGAGCCCCAGCTGTCTCAGCACACACTTCCCCACCCCAGTCTGACATGCTCCAAGTCCCTAACCTACCTAGCATCATGTCCTGTGGCATTTTCCCCTCCCAAAATGTTTGATCACTGCTTCTCAGGTCACGTTTTGGGGAAATCACTGGGGTGCCTTCACCTTTAATAATCTTTAATTCATTTGCCCCTCTGTACTTTTCCTGTTGGTTTCTGGACCTCTGTGAGCTTGGAGTATCCTCAGCCTCCTCAGCCCAGGAGTCACAGAAGAAGTCACATGTCCACCCCATGAAGAGCCACTTCCTGTGTTGTGCTTTCATGCAACACTCCCCCAGCTCACTGCTTTCTACAAAAAGGACAAACTATTCCCTTCTCCACTCAAATCCCCCTTTATAAAACCGCTATCCTACCTGCTTTCAATTGTCCTTTCTTTTTTTTCCAAGCCATAAGCCAAGGAAATCATTCCTCGTATGGAAACTGTTCTATAACACTGATTCTCTCTTGTTCTTTTTGTGCTGGTCTTGTGCTGCTGTGTCCTTTGGTGGATGAGGCCAGGAGATTTGACTCATGCTGTATACAAGATGCAGGTGCCCTAGACATTTATGTAATGGAACTAAGTGGTTTTCTGTTTTGCCCTATTCTTAATTTGTACTGATTCCTAATATTTATTTGCCTTTCTGCCCACTAAAGAACACCAGAACCAATGTTCTCATTTAAGTATTACAAATAAGATCCCATTTCGGAGATGCTTAGGCAGTATGATACACATAAGGTTAGGATTGCTTTTTTCCACACGTAGTACTGTAAATGCATCAGTACTAAATTTTGTCCTTTTTTTCACTGATTTTTCATGCTAGATGTGCTTAAGACTGTCACTCAACTTGTCCACTCTTTTTCACAACACTTAGATAATACAGTGAAAAGCAAGGGTCCTTGTAGCACCCCATGAGTGACTTTCAACATGAAACCTGACTGCTTTTTCACTGTCCTTTAACCAGTTATTTAACCTCCATGGACTCCTCATTCCATGGTGATTTCAGTTCCTTAAGAAGCTTTAACTGAAGACCTTCTCAAACATCTTATGGAAATGTAAGCAGGTTGTATTCATCCACATCTCTTACCTATGCAGAGTCCTTCAAAAACTTTCCTGAGACACGTCCTTCAAAAACCTTCCTAAGGCAATTTTCTTTGGGAAAAAAAAAAGTATGAATTCTTCCATGTTCTCTTCTGTTCCTTTGGATGCTTTCCTGGTTTGGTTTTTAGAAGAGTTTCAGCCAGCTCCTGTTGTGTGGCTAACAGAACTGCTTAGTCCTCTGGAAAGTTTTTAAAGATGGGCCTTGCATTTGTCACCTTTCAAGCTTTTGGGTTTAGGACAGTTCCCAACTGCTACCCCTGTTTGTAATCCACATTTTTCATACTTGAGGGCCTGTAGCACTCCGTGGAGAACATGCCTGCTCTGGTGACTTGATCTTCTGTTCATTTTGTTGCTTAACTCTGTTCCTGCCAGTGCTTCAGCCCAACACAGATGCTGTCCTTCAACACAGGTGTCAGGGCACAGCTGGCACAGGGCTGCCTGCACCAGGAAGGCAATGCTAAACTCATTGCTTTATGCTTTCTGTGATGTTTCATGATCTCTGTGGCAGGCTGTGTCACCTGGTCCAGCAGCAGTGGTGTCCTGGGGCCCGTTGGAGCCTTTGTTCTGGTTTCACAGCCACTGTCCAGCTGAGGAGCGGGCCAGAGGAAATGAACTGTGCCAGAAGGTTCATACAAATAGCTGGACTTTTTATTATCAAAGTAATCACTTTGGCAAACTAGTTTCTACAGTCAAAAGATACTTATGACTCTGTTTCTAAAACATCAGGCACATTATCTGCCCTAGAAGGGAAATACCAAATAATTTCCTTTCTTAAGAGTGCTTGTTTAAGTGAAAGGCTTTAATTTTATATGTATACAGACAACAGAAGTTCTTCACAGACAGACAGTATTTTTGCACAGAACAGGAGACCCCAATTTTAATGTTTACAGAAAAGGAAGATGAAAGGGTTTAGAGTATCTGTTTTTGCCAGCTCAAAAGGAAGATTTTGAGAAGGAAATTTTTTTTGTTGCAATGTTGTGAATTCTATTAGGGCTCAGTCCTGCTTTCCTACTTCATGTGTGTGCTTTCAAATGACTGAGGAAAACAAAGAAATTACTGAGAAACATCCAAGAAACTTTAACATATTGTTTGACTGGACGTCAATGCAGGACATGTTTAAGCTACAGTAAGAGTGTTACACAGTAAAATTTCCTACCTTTGAACATACTTTAAAATACAGAAGTGGAAAAAATAAAATTCAAAAAAACAAAACAGCAAGTTGAATTTACATTCAAAATCAAATTTGTGTAAACAGTTTTACAAAGGTGTTTGCTCTGGAATTCCTCTGCAAGAGCTATAGCAAGCATGAGCAGGCAAGAATGAACAAAATCTAAGTAAAAATGAGCTATAAACATTCAAGTATCACTGAACATGGCCTGATTCTGTCTGTCTGCCTCGCAGAGCACAAAGATCATCCTCCTGATGGCTTCATTACAGGTAGACAGAGAGGTGCTGCTCAGTGCAAAGAAGAGGTGCAGAATCAGGACCATAACAAGCAGCAATTACAAAGTCAGTTAATCTCTTGGAGGTTGCTCAGGGCTAGATTTTTAGAGATAAATAAAAGCTGTTAGTAACTAACAGCAGGGGAACTGCTGAACCCATCAGGTTCTAAAATTTATTTGTAGGTCTTCAAAAATCTGTCCCTGGTGCACAGTTTCCTCATTTAACAGGGAAAAAAAAAAAGGGAGAATCACTTGAATGGTGGCGAATTCATTGAGCCAGACTTTGGGAAACTGCAGGGACTTGGAGATTGGCACCTGCTCCTTCAGAAGCTGACAACTTAAGCTGGTCTGTGGTGTTTATTTCCTAGTGTGAACCTCATGTTTCTGCACAGAGCACATGGATGCCATGCTGCCTGCTCCTTACTCCTGTGGAAACCCTATGGATGCCAAGAGGTGTGCTGCTCTGCTCAGCTGCCACATTGGATCTTGGACAAAGCTCAGCTGAACTCCAGAGGAGTGGAAATGGTGATGGGTGGTACATGGATCTTGGAGCTGAGCCCTACAGCTCATGTTCACTCTTGTGAGCACTGGCCGTGGGGTAGGACTGTCAGCATATGCCCTGCTCCAGTTTTATTAGCAGCATGTTGCCTGGCAGTATTCGGTTAATGGTTGGTCTCAATGATCTTGGAGGTATTTTCCAACCTTAATGATTTTATGATTCTATGTCATGAAATCCAATGAGTCCCTGTGAACGATATTAAAAGTGGGGATTTACAAGGAATTTGTCAGAAGTGCACTTTTATCATGCAGAGCTGTGTAATGGATTCTATTTCCTTGGTGAGTGATGAAGCAGAAGAAGATTAATGCTGTTGACAGCAGCACAAGTCCAATGAAAAAAAAAGCTGCGAGTATCAGGCTGGCTTCTCCCGGACTCAAAGTTTTGCCGAAAAAATTGCCCACTTTGTTGTCATAATCTGTTAAAAGAGAGTCATTAATGAGAAATCTATGCATGAATCTGAAGAGATTTAAATGGCATTTTAGAAAATCCTTACCCTTTGCAGTGGTTCCGTTTGTTGCAGTAGTTGTATTGTATGCTCCAGTTGTGTGTCCTCCTTCTGAAGGAACTTCCCACTCTCTTCTCTCTTCGCAGAGATTAAAAAAGCATAGTTAAATTGAAAGCCTTAATAAATAATTTTTTCTCTTTTGACAAAGTAGAGTTGACTTTATTTCATTATTTCTACCTTGTCAATCTGAACAGAAATTGTGATTAGATCATCACAGCTGTTCCTCGGGGCAGCTCCATGGGCAACATCCCCCTTCTCTGTAGGCATCTCTGTTACTCCACTACTTACTGTAGTGATAGGACAAGGAGTAACTTTTTAACTGAAAGAGGGTAGATTTAGATGGGTCATAAGGAATACATTTTTTATTATGAGGGTGGTGTGCACTGGCACAGGGTGCCCAGGGAAGTTGTGGATGCCCCATCCCTGGCAGTGTTCAAGGCTAGGTTGGATGGGGCCTTGAAAAACCCGGTCTAGCAGAAAGTGTCCTTGTCCATGGCAGGGGGGTTGGAACTAGATGATCTTTGAGGTCCCTTCCAAACCAAACCATTCCATGATTCACTTCTGCATTTGCTTGTCCATTTGAAATATCACAGCCCACATGAATATGCGGAATCGAATAAATTCATCATAGCCAAGGAAGGAGTACTTTGGCTACATTTGGCATCTACATTTGTCATCATGCTGCTACAGGATTATAGGTATGAGGTGTGCCTGCTGGCCCTGTTTCAACCCTTGTAGAGGAGTGTAGCCAGCACAGTGGGGACCTAGGCAGGAGATGTGGGATCCAGATGTTTTGTGAAGTTATGTGGAGAGGCTCACAAAACACTTTTTGCTTCACTCACGTGTGCTGGAAGAGACAAGCACCACTCAAAAGGTTTGCCAACTTTTCTTAGTCAAGAGATCACCTATTTCTTGGACAAGATGAGCAGCCATTTTCTGGAGCTCCTTTCATCTCAGTTGGTGTCTGCCTGTGCAGGGAGGAGCCCCAACAGCTCTGTGAGTCATCAGGGGTCACAGGAAGGAACCAGCACCATGCCAGGCTTTAGGGCCTCCCACACAGTGTGGCAAAAAGGCTGAAAAACAGCTTTGCAGATGTTTTCTGCACCACCTTTAAATGCCAAATAGTCCCTAGGCTGCCACTGTCTCAGAAGAGCACTTGTGAAGCACCAACTGCTTTCAAGTTGCAGCAAAGTGCACCAAAGATTGCTGCCTTTGCCATGTCATTAGGGGTGTTTGTCCTGTCTCTTATCACTGCTAACTGGCCATGGCAGTACAGGTGCTTCCCACCAGTGCCCAGGTGAGCTCTCTTCCTTTCCACCTTGCCTTCCATCCAGCTGTGCTGCAATACCACCTCTGAGTCCTAGGATGTTGCTGATACTGCACCTGATTTATTGATGGTGTAGGTTGTCTCCATGCCAGCATGGATGTGATCGGCCACGTGACAGTGCAGAAGCCACGTTCCAGGGTTTTCTGCTACGAGTTCAACTGTCTGAAAAGTCCCAGGGAAAAGGTCATATACATCTCCTCTGTGGTCCTTATCTGTCTGTGGCAAAGCAAAACCAGAATTGTGAGAGTTGTGCCTCAAATACCCCCCAACAGGCCCTGAAGTATTCCAGTTAGACTTCCAGCTCCTTAAGGCAGATCAAATACTTCTCGTACATTTCTAGTGAACATCATCCAGGGAAACTGAGGTCTGTGGACACCTCTCATTTAATCCATTAAGTAACAAAAGCGACCCCTCCTGACGACTCCAACTGCTGGTTGAGCAAAGGTGTTTCTTTGAAAGATAGATTTTTTAGGTAGTCCTGCCAGTGGCAAACTGTCACAGTGTAAAACCATACTCTAAGCTGGCGTAACTCTCTCTAATTTCCTCCCCGTATCTTCCCTTATACCTATGAGTAAACACATGTTCTAACCCACCTAACCGTGTCCTCTAATAGTGCCCTGTATTCATATTTCATAACAGGCTCAGAGTAGTAGAAGCTTTGCAAGGATCTCATTCATTTCATATTTCCTTCAAATGCAGAACTCCCACCAACCTCAGCATCAGCCCAGGGCTGTGTGCCCAAGTGACAAAACTGGGCTGGAAATCTGGATTTTTTTTTTTTCTCATAAATTTCCCATCACACTATAAAAGTTTTACTTTGATTTCTTTTACCAACCTTGAAGATGAAGGTCTGTGCATGGAAGTGAACTGTGTGGATATCCACTTCATTGCCCATTCCTATCAAATACCAGTTTGTCCTGTCACCTTCATTCATCGTTAGACCCAAGAGACTGTTGTAAATCTTCCCATTGATCGCTGGAAGAATGATGAAACAGGAATGATTAATAACTGGCCATGGTATGGGTGATGAAAACCTCTGCTTCAGGCACCCTTTGCACTTTCAGGGGAGAAGGAGTCCTCGGGCAGAGAGGGGACAGGCGTTTGTGTGGTCAGGACAAGTGCAGTTCACAGTGACCACTGCCACTGCAAGAAGACAGTCATGCTTTTGTTTCAGTTTCAGAATCATGTAAGTATATATCATCAAATATTTTTCTGCCTTGAAAAGCATCAAATTGGATTTTTACTGGATTGAACTCCTGAACAAACTGGATTTATGCTGAGAAGCTACATGGAAAAAGAGGGGATAGAATTGTTGCCTGAAATGGGTACCAGCTGTAGAAAGTTTGCTTTGCCAGGGCTGTGTGTGTCCCCATCCAGTCTGTTCTGCCTGGCTCCTGGGCTGGCTGCTACTACAGCCACAGTTTTAAAATATCATCCTTATGCTCCAAAAAAACAAGCCTTGGAGGAACACAGCTCCCAAATGACAGGGGAATTCTGGCAGGGCAGCCTCTTCCCAAGGATGTAAGAGTAAACTATCTTGTTAGAAAAATAACTTGGCTGGGCCTCATGAAATCTTTTTGTTTCCAGCATTGCAGTTTATGAAGTTGTGACGTGGTTGGGTAACTGCAGGCTAAGTCCAATGTCTTCCTAAAAGGGCTGTGAAAAATAAACCTCTTTCCTCTTGGCTGCTGCCGCCAAGTCCTACATACCATGCATGCAATTGCCTTCTACAAAGTTCTTAGTGGAATTAAAATCATCAGGATCCTTATGAAGGTATGTTTCAATATTTTCTTTCAAATACCAGGATTCATTTTCATCGAACACCATAAACAGAAGAGTAAATTCACGATTGATGTCTTTCCTTAGACCTCTTTCATCCAAAGTTCCTTTTCTGCAAACTACAAGAGGCCCAACCAGACCACTGTATGTGTCCTGAAATAAAATAAATACATGTGTTACAGGTTTTCAGTTCATCTGGTTATGAAATAGATAGATTCAGATTAACTAAAGATTAAACTGCTTTTTCCTATCAGATGAAAAAAAATCAGTCTGATTAAAAATTTTTTTCTCTGTGTGTCTCTCTGTTATTTTACCAAAGCAATGATCTGCTGTGGTTCCTTTCAACCTTACCCATTCTGTGATTCTGATTTCGTGTAATGTTTCATCTTCACCCCAAATCCCTTCAACTATTCTTTAAGGAGGAAATCACATTACTGGGGTGTATCCCTTGGGATTTCAGTAGATTAAATTACCCAGGCATGTACAATTGTTATCAGAGGACAAAGCATCTAGCTCTGTAAATGGTTTCTCTAGCCTGTGGTCTTCTCCCAGCTGAGAAGCAGGATCCTTTCAGAAACATTACACAGGGCAGGATGTGTTAGCCAAAGCAATGCAAGCTTTAATGGCCATTTCTTGGTTACCTTAACAAAATTTGCTGTTGAATAATAAACCCAAGTGATACAGTTTGGATCTGTTTTGCCAGGACCGGATCGCTCTGGGACGTTCCACCTGTAGGTGTTTATTTCCCCTGAAACAGAGAGAGAACAATTTTACCTTGAGCAGCTGGGTATTAGAGGCTTTGAATAGTATTTAACTCAGACCTGCTACCCTCCTCATCAAAAAGTTATCTGCATCAAAACTACCTGTGGAAGCATGCAGCAATGGGATAAGGATATGATTCTGCCTTCCAGGAGGTCAATGAGGTTCCAGTGGTGTAAATTAAGGCAGATTGCCCTGGAAAAGAAGATCTGCAAATGATACTGACAAAAGTGGCATCCCACAGAAGGAAGTTTACAGACAGGACTCTTCATCTTTTCTCTTGGCAAAACTTGTAGCAATTCAATAATCTTGGCTGCTGACGTTTAAGGTCAGTTGAGACACTGGGAGCCAAGCCCAGAAAATGTTTCTTGGACCTTCTCAATTGAAAAGGGCAAAAAGAAGTGGCAGTTGCCACTGGGATTTGGAAGAGGGTGCTGCAGAAGTGTGTCAGCTGGGGGCCCAGATAGGAGAGCTGAATGTGTACCAACCTGCTGTCTGGGAGCAGCAGGGGTGTTCTTTCATCTTCCAGAAATCACCCTGCTTCACAGCAATTACCAGAGAACCTCTGTCCCTTCCCAAATGTCATCATCTCTGCCACATCCTCCCTGAGCAGAAATTCCCTGATTTCTGATTTTAAAAAACCCATAACAAACAGATGAGGAAATTATCTATTTGCGTGAGGATCAGTTCATTCCACTGAACACAAACATCTGTGTTCAGATGAACTGCCTATGCTGTGTTTCCCTGATTTGTTTTTTTGCTGGTACTGCAGGAAAGGGTAGGAGACCGAGGTGTGGTCAACACCTTGTCCTTTTAAGTGGTGGAGAAATGTTGAACCAGGCAATCTCTGTCCCAAAAGTCTTTCTGCATAGCCAAGAGCATCGTGGGACATGCTATGAGGTGAAAGAAAGGAAATGACAGAACTCCTGACCATGGTTTTAGTACAGCTACAACCCAACAGCTGCCAACAGCTGTGGGCATCTAGACAAGGAGGGTTTTCATGCCTAAAGGGTTGGGAAATGACAGAGACTAGTTGTGTGTCACTGAGCCACTACACTGTGCATGCTTCATGCAGCAGTGGGTTTTACTGTACAGCGGTAACTACAAAAACAAAAAAATGGTGATGCTCAACTCTCATACAATATGAGATAGATCTCATGTAAGTACTGCAATATCATTTACTCCTTCAGGGTAAGCACCATGTCATGGAGACACTTAAGTCTGTGTCATGGAGACACTTAAGTCTATGTCATGGAGACATAGGCCAGGGAAGAGTTTCTCATTCAGCTGTATCTAACGTACATGTCATCACCTCTTTTTAGAGGGTGTGATCTAAAAAGGGAGGGTGGTCATGGTCCTCCACCTCTTCCTTTTTAGTCCTCACCTCAGGATGTTTGGAGGCTGGAGATGGAAAAATTCTCCACCCTACTTAAAAGCTGACACATTTCAGAAGGCATTGAAGACCCATCTTTGAAGTGCAAATAAGGCATAACCCCTGAAAAGAGCAATAAACATGAGGAAAATGGATGTTTTGTCCCTTTTTTTCTTCTGGGTAAATGGAAGAAGGGACAGGGAGAGAACAAAGCTGTGGCAGATGAGAACTGGTTTAGCATAGGCTGCTATGAATCTGCTCTCTGCATCTATTTACCATGCCCACTACAGTTTCTTTAGGAGATGACAGTGCTCTCAGGAGTACAGTTTGTCAGGATGCAAATCTGTCTGATGACTGATTTAGGATTTAGTAGAATTAGACCGTCTTTGGCAAGTTTAGGGTGAGCAGTCCAGCCTGGCCTAGGAAGGCAGACAGTGAGGATTTCTAGATGATGGTCGTGGGGACTGTGGTGCCCAGAAATTTTTCTTGTTTTCAGGGATTTGTTTTCTATGTTAACTGCTTCTTCCAAGCTCCTAAGGGAAAGTCTGTCCTTAGATCTTGCTGAAGAATGCTTTTGTCTTACTCTGAAACACAGACACCTTCCCTCATCTAACTCATCCCAAGCCTGCTCCCATGTGGACACAGGAGACATGACAGGAATATTCCCGTTACTGCACCTCAACTGCCAGCCTAACAGCGTCAACGACATCATGGAGCAAATAACAAAACAAGGGAATCATGTATAAATCAGTTCCTTTTTTCTTCCCTCCCCCGTGTATTAACCACAGGTATACATTCATCAAATTCCAGCAAGGCAGATACTGGCTCATATTCGGATGTGAGTTTCTGTGTAATTGTACTGTACCAATACAGCTGCTCACAGGAAAGAAATTTCAGCTTGCAAAGAGCTGATTTTTTTTTTTACATCAATTACATCAAAATTACATCATTACTTATGTAATGTAAAGAAATACAAAATTACAAATACATACAAAATTACAAAATTACATCAAAACTTCTTTTCATTTAGTTTCACACTGAAGTTTACAAGTACTGTGAAAAAAATTGCAAGGGTGTTGGAAAGCAAAGGTATATACATTTTGGATTGACTACAATGCCTGGGTTTGACTTCCTACTCAAACGTAAACTCAACAAAAAAGATTGAAGTTCAAAAAGTTTAACAGAAATTTTTGCATATGAAAAACTATTTTCCACTGTTTTCCTCCCTGGAAACTGAGGCATATTTGGTACTCTTTTTCAGAGATTGTTAATTCACATGACAGCTACATTTTGCATTTTATGTGTGACTCTGAATGCAAATGCCAATTCTGTGTAGCTTGAGAGAGGCAGAGTTAATATTACCATCTGCAATTCTTACCTCTAAGTTTGAAAATTTTTAAAACATTGTTAGAATGTCAGTCTGGAACTAAATGCAGCACTGGCTCACATTTCTCTTGCCACGATTATGGGCCTGCTTCGCTCTCTTTTGGACGTTGTCCAGTGATATTACATTCCTGTTTCTACCCATGATAGGAACAAAGGCTCATTCTCTGCCCAAACATGCTCACTTGATCAAGAACCTGGATGTACAACAACTCAGAACTGTAGCTGAATAAACATCGAGCACATTACGTGTGGGAAAACGTATAGACATGGGCAAGCTTGAAAGAAGGATTATCAATCATATGCTAAAATGCTTTTATATACAGCATTTGGAGCTCAAAGGAAAGAAGGGGGGGGAAAAAATGGGAGCTTTACCAGGGAGGGTAATTGGTGTCTCAGGCTCTTCTTCACAGCCCACTTCTTCTATACCATGTGCACTTATCGAGTAAGGCCTGCTGGCTTTGTTCTTAAATACAATCAGTACAGAGTCACCGACCTCAGCATGGAGCAACGGCCCTAAATTCAAACAGAAGATGTCAGTGATTAATGCTGCTTTTCTGAATTCAGTAAATTTTCAATCACTTGGCCTAGGAGTGAAGCCAAGGTCTCTATCAAAACCCTTGGGCTTTTCTATTCTTCCAGGAAAGCCATCAAAATTGGTTTATCTCAGCTGATGAAAAGCTCCATATGTATAAATAATCTCTTTTCAGTCAATGAAGAGAATTGTCCGCTCTGAAGACAGGTCTTTGGACAGTTGGTTTTAAGGAAAATTCCTGAGGATGATTTTTGAATCTTTCAAAAATTTATTTCTTAATCTGGTAATTGCTACCTTTTTTTTTAAACTTTTTTTTTTTTTTTCACTCTTGTCCTTCAGAAAAGGAAATGGTTAATATTTTCCTAAAGAAGGTTATCCTGGGGGAACAGTATGAAACTGTCAGGGGAGGCTTAGTTTCAATATTAGGAAAAGGTTCTTCACCCAGAGGGTGTTTGGGCACTGGAACAGGCTCCCCAGGGAAATGGTCACAGCACCAAGCCTGACAGAGTGCAAGAAGTGCTTGGACAATGCTCTCAGGCACATGGTGTGACTCGTGCAGGGCCAGGAGTTGGACTTCGATGATCTTCCAACTCAAAATATTCTATGATTCTATGACTATTTTATGACCAGTTGTTGCCAGCTTTTCACCTCATAAAAAACATGAGCTGATGGTTATTTTATGATGGTTAAAATTATGTCTTGCCCAACTGCAGATACAAATCCAGCTCCTCAATATTGTCTTAATCTCTTTACAAGAGTCTCCCCCATGTTACAAGCTCTGAAGCTAAGGTGAATCCTGGAATTGCCATTATAGCACTCCTCCAGATACTCCTTACTCATGGTCAAGAATTAATTCTTTAATTTGGAAAGCATCTTTACACTCAGCAATTACATAAATAATGTGTAAAATCACTGATACCTGGAATAGGCATCAGTGTTCCTTATTTTCCATCTTAAAAAAGATGGAAAACGTCCTAATTTTTGGAAAGCAATCCTCTCACTGACCACAGGCATGGTCTGTAAGATGTGAGAGCTACTTGCCCAGGATTTCCAAGTGTTCCTCCTCTTCTGTCCTCACTTTGTGCTGTGTGAAGTTGCCACTTGTGTACTCCCTGTAAACCACCTTCTTATATTTTGAACCAATGAGGTCTTCAGCTTGGCTCAGAAAAACATGCCCATAGCTGCAAAATAAAAAGGCAATACAAGCACTAAAGCAAACGTATCTGAAAGCTAGTAACTGTTGTGTTATTCAGGCTATAGATTGAGTGAGAACATGCAGCTTGATCCAATGTGTTGATTGATGTGAAAGCCCTGAGAGATGCGAGAGGTTTTAAACAGCAAATAGCAAGAGTGATAATCCTCACTGAATGCACACCCTCTTCAAACGAGTAAAGCTGAGGATAAATTGCACTCTCCAAGAACTTTTGGGAACGCAAATCCTTCACCAGAGCTGTCAGAGCAGAGGTGAAGTGTGAGGTAAGAGTGGTTTCAGCTGCCCTCTCCAGCTGCATCGTTTGATCCAATAAAAGATACTGCCTGTCCCTGGAAACCTGAATCCTCTTATCATGATGGCTACTTTCACTATCTTGGCTATTAGTCAGCCACGGGAAGATGATAAACAATGCTTGATCTTCTAAAACAAATGCTATCATCTGAGATAAGAGGGAGCTGCTCTACCCTTCCCTCTTGCTTCTGTGTACTGCGCAGGTTGGATGCTTTCCTAGCATGACTATAAAGGGAGAAATGTATTTTCCCTTCTGCACCTGGAAGAAGATGATTTCCAGGTTTACCCTCAGTTTGTTGCTGCTCCCATGGGATCCCAGAGGGCTGACTCGCCGGCAGAGGACACTCACAACCCACTGTGCAGCAGAGCATTCACCCTCTTCTGAGAGCAGCTGTCTCCTGGCAGTTCATCTCCAAGGTGCCCCTGGCAGGGGAGTTGCAAGGTTGGCTCACAATATACTAAATAAAACCAAAAACCACCCCAGGGATACTGCTTACTGTAGTAATGGACTGTGTGTGCAACAGCAGCCTTTGACAGTACCAGAGTTTATGTTTTATTTAAAATCACATCATCACCTGTGATTCATCAGTCCGTATTTTTTACGGACTCCTCTTCCTCTGCACAAGGAGCAGTTTCCCAGATGCTTTTCTAAGGTTTATTTTTGTTCCTTTTTTTGCTTTCACCAGAGTGTCCTCAGAGACCAGTCTATGAAATATGATCTGGAATGTGTATTTTTTTCACAAGTTTTTTGTTCCTTAACACAGTACAGTGATTCACTTGCAGGGTTACTTGTGTTCTGATCTTTTCAGGGGATCCAGGGGCTACCATGCTGCAGAAAAGCAAGCTCAGCACCCCATTCATGCACCTGCATTGTCTACGGGAGTTCACATCTGGAACAGATACCTGGTTTTCTCCTCTATGAAAACCAGATCACTGGGATGGAAAGGCTGGGGAGAGTAAGGGAGAGGAGGGGGTTGGGGGGCATCATTGTAAGGTTGAGCCAGGGCTGGAACACAAACTTGGAAGCCTTCTTGAATTAAACAGCATTACAAGACACTCTGAAATGAAAGCATTTGAAACTGGTGCCTATGAACTAGTCTAGTCTGAGAGGCTGTGACTTTATAAATACATTTTCTCGTATTATGTTTGGCAAGGACTTCCTTTTAAAGAGTACAAAGCTGGCATCATGAAATGGTGCTTCAAAGTTTCCCCTCCACTATAAGTGTGTACTGTGCCCACAACTGTCTTTTGGGTTGGGTACCTTTCCTCGTTGCTGCTGATGTTGTAAATCTTTGGTGCCGAGCTCTTATTTGAAGCATAGTCCCACTCAATTTCCTCGGCAGCAATGTAGTAGAGCCTCATGGCTCCGTGCTGCTGATGGGCTTGGGTGGTGTTGCGGCAGCTGCTGACCTCGTAGAGATGTTTCATCCCACCAACAAAGTGATCAAAAGTCCTGCAAACCACTTTGAATGTGCCTGGAAAGAAAAGCACATGACATTTCAGCAATTAAAAACCTAAAAAGCAGCCTGGCAAATTAGGTGCTGTGTACATCTCTGATCTGTCCTCAGACAAACCTAATCTATGATGCTGTATGGAAAGTCAAGCAAGAGGATGTTTATTTGGAATGATAGAATATTCTGGGCTGGAAAAGACCCCCAGGATCATCAAGCCATCCATTAACCCAGCACTGCCAACTCCACCACTAAACCGTATCCCTAAATGCCGTACCTACAATCTTTTAAATACCTCCAGGGATGGTGACTCCACCACTTCCTGGGCAGCCTGTTCCAATGAACTAAAACTCCCCTATGCTTCCTGAGGTTATTTCCTCTTTGTCTGTCACTTGTTACTACGTGGGAGAGGAGAACAATCCCCAGGTAGTTATAGAGAGTGAGAAGATCCCCTCTGAGCCTCCTTTTCTCCAGGCTAAACACTCCCTCAGCCACTCCTCACCAGACTTGTGCTCCAGACCCTTCCCCAGCTCCATTGCCCTTTTCTGGACATGCTCCAGCCCCTCAATGTCTTTCTTGCAATGAGGGACCCAGAAGTGAACACAGGATTCAAGGTGTGGCCTCAGCAGTGCTCAATACAGGGGGACGGTCACTGCCCTGGTCCTGCTGGCCACACTACTGCTGATCCAGGCCAGGAGGCCATTGGCCTTCTTGGCCCCCTGGGCACAGCTGGATCATGTTCAGCTGCTGTTGACCAGCACCTCCAGCTCCTCTTCTGCTGAGTTTTCCAGACAATGTGCCCCCAGCCTTTGGCATTGCATGACATTATTGTGAACAAGTGCAGGACCCAGCACTTGGGCTGTTTTTCTCCATAGGAAACACTAGCCTTCTTCATGTTTGCTCAAAAGTCTAAATTACTTCTAACTATTTGAGTTAGAGTTAGCTTGGCTAAGGAAACTCTGAAAAGCACTTAGATGTCTGGCAGCAGGAACAATCTTGCCAGTGAGCCTTCACTGCCAGCAAGCCCATGCTGCAGACATGCCCATGAGGAACGTAAGAAGACATAGGAGGAAGCACTCATTGCAAAACTCAGTAAAGGCATGGAGAAACAAGGGGTGTGTTTCAGAGGTGCTGGGTCCTCGTCACTGAGCACAGAGACACAGCCTTCAGTGCAAGAGACTCTCCACTCAGCTCCTGCAGTTTGTCTGGTGTAATCAGGCTAATGGAGGCCTCTTTGCAATACAGACCCACTATACAGGAATGCCTTCTTATATTTTATTTTATACATATTTTTCTATATGCACAGTTGAGATAAACTGCGACTTTCTGACCCTTTGCATTCCCTCCATGAAAGGCCAAGCCACCATGGGCCTTTTTTTTTTTTTGGTAGCTCTGGTGGTCAAAGACAGTAGTGATTGTGGGAGCGTATTTTGGCCTGTTCATGGGCAGATTTAAATATTTATACTCTCCTTCTCTCCTTCCCATTTACTCAAGCAGAAGCTGACCATGATGTTGTCCTGTACAGCTCCACCTACTGAAGCCCTCTGTGAAGGAGGAAAGCACTTTCGCAGCTGCTTTGTATGTGACTCGGTGATAGAACCAGAATTAGAAGCATAGCTCTGTCCAGACTAGATCTCAGTCCGTTTCCTGTGCTTCAGGGGCAAAAGTGATGAAAATGATAAAATAACATATAATTTTTAAAAACCACATGCATTGGTGATTGTAAAGATCTGGTAATTCATTCAATTTCCCTTATTGCTGGTAGAAGGTTAGCCAAAAATTAATAATCCCTTAGAATAGTTGTTTTGTGTGGGTTCTACAGTGCAGTTTCATGACAGATGGTGGAAATGTCTGGGATTTGCATAAGAAAAGTTTCAGTTGTCTTACAGGCACCTGCAACAGAGGTCTAACCTGGCACATACACAACTCCAATGTACATTTTTATCAGGTGCTCTGGCCAAGGATGGCCCTTGGCACAGCCTTATACAACCCTGATGACTCTGCTGATCTCAACAGAGTTGCACCAGTGTAAAGCAAAGTAATGTTGTACTCTGTATTATGAAGCTTATTTGGTGTCTCCAGCAAACAACTCATACTCTCCTGGTTTGAAGTATGAATCACTGGATTACCCATGAGATTTAAAAGTACCTTTAATGTATAAGTTTCTGAAGAACTCCTAAAGACTGACTATTGTTGAAAAGCTTTTGTTGAAGTCCTAAAATACCTTAAATGATGCTGACTATCCGCATGGCAGTGGATTTGCTTTTCAAAAAAAAGTCTGTTTGGAGAATTATAGAAGTTCTGTGAGCATACTGTTAGCTATCTCTCTGCCTGCTGCTCTGCCTGTCCCTAGGTCAATAAAGTCTCTGACCTTTGCTGCATATGCATATTTGATTTATACACCTTCCCAGAAAAGTAACTCAGCCTGAATTCTCAGGTACGCCGGGTCCCCACAGTCTCCATGCTTCCAGGAAGCATTCTCCTCGTGCAGAGCAGTGTCTCACCGACTGTCATTTTGACTGACTGGTATCTGCAAGTGCCACACAACCAAAATCAGTTCATGAACATACCCACACGGTCTGGCTGCATCAGTGCTGTCCCTGATAAATGAGGAAACAAGGCCAGCCCGTCCCTCGTCGTCCCTCTCAAGTCGATGGTGTTTCCCTGAAAATGAACCCCGTGCATGTCGTAGTGACTCCCCAGCCCAATGAGGTGCCAAGAGACCCTGTCATTCTTGCACATGGTCAGGCCTGGCAGATTGCCATACAAGTAGCCGTTGACAGCTGGAGGAGAAGGAAAAATCCCGGTTAGCAGCAGGTCCACAGAAACCCATCACAGAGCCTCCTACCACCTACCTGGCCAGAGACTCACGACTCAGCAAGTCACCAAAGGGGCATTTTGTGAAGCAAAGGTAGCATTGGAGGACATCAAATTAACATCTAAGTGCTCTTTCTGTAAACTTGGAACTTCTATCTCTTTGTTTTTAGCCTGTAAAATCTTGTAATAGCCCTTTGCAGTGATGTAGCACTCCTCCTCCAAGCTTTTCAGTATACCTCCCAGACATCAGCCAAATGTACAAATTAAGTACCTCCTTTCAGCCTGGAGAATGCAAAACTGGATCATTAAGGCTATGGAGAGGGCCAGAAAGAGTCTGAGTTACAAACTCAGTTCTGGTGGAGCCTTTTTATGTGATTTTGACCTTTGATTCCTTCCTTTACTTCCTAAATGTATATCTTTCTTTTACAAGGGTGTTACGAGGCTGAACTCCCTAATCCTCAAGGGTTCTCTGTGATCGATGTATGAAAGATGCTAAAAAACCACAAAACTTCAGTATGAGATCTATCTCATAATGTAAGAATAAAATAGATGCGTCCAGAAAGCCCCAGGGTTCTCTAACAATATATATCTAAAGCAAAGATAGATTATGTGATTTGCTCAAATCTGTCATCCCAGGGATACCTTGGAGGAGATCCATGCTGAAGTCAGGTACTTGCATCCAGAAACGATGTTTTTAAATATTTTTGGCCATTCCCGTCATCTTTGCCTCTTCTCTTCCAGAGGTGGTCACTGCCCAAATGGGAGATGGCAGAGCAGAGCAGGTGGACTTTACTGCCTGAGTCAGTGCCAAGGCCAGCAATGACATTTGAAACTCTAGAACATTGGCTTCTTCTGCAGCTGATGCCTGTCTCTGGCATTGTGCCTTGTTATAGAACTACGTATTGTATCTAAAACCAATGCTCTGTTCCCTTTCTCCAGATGTAGTTGGTAGGTGGATGAACTCATTGCCATTGTGACTGGGATTTCAACGTACACTCCAAGGGCATCAGGAGCTGGCCATAAGCTGACTGACAGCTTTCCAGCCAACTCTCCAGTGCAGTGCAGTGCAGTGAGCTATGCATGATGATAAAACCTGCCAACTCATCTTCCTAATATGACTGAAGAATAGGTATCATTAAGATATTAGGTATTTCATACCATGCATTTTGTTGGATTCCATGAAATCAGCATCATTTTCATCTACTTTTGAAGGATCTCCAGTAAATGCTTCGATATTCTTGTTCAGATACCAGCTGTCATTCTCATCAAAAATTGAAAAGAGGAGGTAAAATTCTCTGTCTATTCCTTTCTGTAGACAAGAAGGAAGACAAGACATTAAAAAAAAAAGTCTATTCAATAAAAATGAATAAGGTTTGTAACAAAGCTTTCTTTTCTCTGAAGCCACCTTCTTACTAAGTCTGCATAGAGACAAGGATTGGCACCTTTTCATCAGCCAGAAGGAGAAATAAAGTGTCCATTACTTGGTGTGAAAAGAGGTATTCATTGCATGGAAAAGACAAAAAAGATGGGGAAGAGCCAGGATATTAGGAAATTATGATTTTGTCTTCTTAACCACCCCTTTAGCTCAGCTTTTACCCTGGGGAGTGACATTTGTTTAATCTCTGTAAACTGAGCCTAGGAACTGGGCAAATTGCCCATATGGGACCCCCCAGTGCACCACCCTGCTGTTAGGGACAAGCAGATATTCACAGTCGGGCACCTGTGTCCCGTCATGATTCAGAGTGTTCTTCCGACAGACCAGCAATGGTCCCACGAGGCCAGAGTTGGTGTCCTTGACAGCATCGGTGGCTGAATAGTACAGATAGGTCAGGCACGGGGGGTCACTCTCTGTTGGACCTCCATTTTCAGGCACCCTCCATTTGTACGTGAAGGTTTCACCTGGCTTAACGTGGGCTCCTGGCTTCAGGTAGCCTGTAGAGAGAAAGTCGAGATGCACCAAGATTACAGTAAGGCTTTGTCTTCCTGGCTACAAGAGTTGGATGGAAGTCAGGCATAGCTTCTGATTTCTGTGAAGCTCCCCCTTGCCATCACAGCTCGAGCTCCATCCCATAGTCTGGGCAGTTATGCCATGGGGACATCTCACCCGAGTCCTGTGCCATGGGGACAACCAAGCCCATTCCCCACAGAACAAGTTTGGCTGCTCCACTCAGACACCTTCTGACGCTGAGTTGGATTATCTGGATTCAATCAGACAAGATATGTGGAGCTCATCCTGGTGCTTAAATGGCTTTCTCTAATGTTTGTAGATTACCTGCCCTATCATGGAATTTATCTGTGGCACAAACTCAGACTCTGCTTTTCATTAAGCACCAACAAATCAATTACATTAGTGAGTGGAGCTGGAGCTGCGGGTCTTTAGAAATTCAGAACAAATTTCATCCCGGTAATTGTTTCTTTTTGATTTTGTAGCAATGCACAGGAGCCTCTGCCAGCATCTCTAGAGAGTGGATGATGTTACTCTTTGCTGGAAACTGCTTTTAAAGGATTTGGGCCATTGTCTGCAGTCATGCAAAGGGTGGATTTAGATTTTGCTTAACACTTAAGCATTCATTGTCTAGATTTTCTCAGCACAGTCAGTCTCTAATACTCCAAGAAAATCTTCTTAGAAACTTAGACACAAATGAAAATAGCAATATTACATCTGAACACAGCTGTTTGCTGCAAACTGCAATACAAAGCAGAGTATGGCTTCCACAGTATCCAATACTACTGGATTCATCCTGCAACAGTGCTCAATGAGGCAAACATTGATTTGGAGTCAAAAACCCTCTGCGACTGACAAGTGTCAAATGCAATATGGAGGGGTATTTCCTGAGAGCACAACTGGAAAAAACATATGTCTGCAGACATCTCTAGATGTAGGTATGTTTATTTACAGTATTTTCACATGAATAAGCTGCACTCAGACAATGCATAACCTCTGAAAAATTATTTACCCTCAGCATAAACCTACAGCCTCTGCATGTATACCTACAGGATTTCTGCACGTATACACTTGTAGATAGATGTAATGGAAATCCAAGGCACAAGAGTTAAAAGGAGAGAAGAAGGGGCAGAAAGATTATTGATGAATCTGGAGTCGGGTTCCTCTCCAAAGACCCAGAGGTGTGGCAGCTCACATGGCTGCTGAATTGTAGGTTTTGGGCTGATTTTGCTACGCACCAAAGTATGCAGTGCTGAAAGGCACTATTACCAGGAGTGTTAAATGAAAGCACAATAGCTCTGCAAGCAGAGGGAAGCTGCGCTTCCACTGGAGAATTATCTCTGACATGGGTGGCATTAGGATCTGTGCAGATAACTTCAAGGCTGAACTCAAGCCAGTTGTTTTTTTTGTTTTGCCTCCTGGCGAATTTGTTGAGTTGCAAGATCAGCAACAAGAGACAACAATTTAATAAAGCCTTTTGCATTGATTTTATTGTATGATGAGTTTTACATGTTGACCTAATTCTCTCTCAGCACAATTTTCAAAAGAGGGATTATGTCCCATGAGTTTCTTTTGATGTGTTGTAGTGGAAACAAAGCAATTTAGGGAAGAAGAAAACTACATTTCTTTTCAGTGCCTTTTGGAGACCACAACATTATCTCTGTAGGGGCTGTGAATGGGATTCATCTCACCTTAACTGGGCCATCTCAAGCTTAGTCCCTAACCCAAACTCTATAGACTTCTGTTGTTGGTGGAGACAGAATCACATCTCCAGAGGGTCTTCTTGTCACCGACTGTAAAAGGTGCCTACCAATTAAACATGAAATTTAACATTCAATAGTTAAATTTAGGTGAAAGGATCCTGTTCTTGCACAAAATGAGAGGAAGAATTTCATAAATGCTCCATTTCAGCATTTATGTATTTCTGAGAATTAATAAGGATTAGGACTGCTTCATGTTCCAGGGCAATCAGATAAAAGCTGCCTTTGACACTGACTATCCTGACAGTAAAGCAAAGGCAATGCCCAGCCTGGATTAGAGAACTGGGAGTGAAGCAGCTGGGACCATGTGGATAGCCAAAGACTCAGCAGGGCCATCATGCCAGATCCTAAGATTCGTAATTCTGGAGCATGTCCAGAGGAGATCCTCTGGTTGCAATGGAGAAATATTAGATTAGAATGAATAGAAATTGGATTGTGCTTGTGACTTTTGTCCAACATGGACCTCAGCTAGTTTTAGACATCTTGTCTGGCACGTATCCAAGGAGAAGAACCATCACATTTGCAGACTGTGGATTACCATGCATTGTGACACGAAGGGAAGATATAGCTAATCAAATTATCCCTTTTGTGCCTTAGCACCCACAAAAGGGCAAACCTACAGAGCTCAGCAGGAGATTTTTGGACTCAAGTATTCTGGACGTGACGATGCAGTAGTGTAGCCAAAACTTACCATCTAAGTAGGGAGCACCTTCCGACAGCTTGCTGAAGCTTACTCCATGGGCCATAATGCTATAGCTTCTTTTGGCTTTGTTGGCAAAAGTAACCAGCACCGTATCTCCCACTTCAGCTTTTATAACAGGGCCTTAAAAAACAGAGTGAGGGAAGGTATTAAAGGACCATTCTCCAGCATATTTCTACCAAAAGAAGAGAAAGCTGCGTGCACTAAATTCCCCTCTCAGTCCAGATGGGTCTACATTCAAACCTGATGTAATGACAGGAGGGAAAAATATTCACTGTACCAAGTATTCCCAGGTGCTTCATGTCCTCTGACCAAGTCTTCTTACTGAACGTTGCGTCAGTATATCCCACATAGCGAACTTTCCAGTATTGCCCTCCT
Source organism: Falcunculus frontatus (assembly GCA_013398115.1). NCBI lineage: Eukaryota > Metazoa > Chordata > Aves > Passeriformes > Falcunculus > Falcunculus frontatus. The sequence continues at coordinate 2,912,633 of VZRV01001168.1, read as the reverse complement.
ATTCTGTCAGTCCCTTGTGTGAAATATGTTGCAGATTCACTGTGGAATTAGCAAATCGGACTGGTTAAATAAATGAAGGTTCAAGCAGAACCCTTCATTTCAGATAAAGTTATTACTCCAGACACAGGAGAAATGACCCCCCATGTTACTAATCTGCATACACATTTCTAGCACACAAAGAAAGATATTACTGGTTTGAATTAGTTAACAAATGAGCATTCATTGTGCATTAGACTTTTATGTTTAACCCTGATTTACTTAGGGAGACATCTATATCAACTTACCTTAGGGCGAGAACTGTGCACAGTGTGTCTCTAATCCTTGTTGGCTTTTCTGGGAGACACTGTAATGCAATTTGTCTCCATCTGTAATAACGGGGGGAAAATTCTGCCACTGTGGCACCTCGGAACTGCTCTGATTGTAAGTGTGAAAACTGCCTGAAGAGTCTCAATGAAGGGTCATTAACTCTGTCGAACTTGGCGTGCCTCACTTTCCCCATGGATTTAATGGAGTAAGATAAGTGCTTCCAGAAGGCACCTTGAGTTACGCATCTAGCTTCCTGACAAGGCTGTTTAAATCCATTCCTCCCTGCCCCTTTCAATTAAAATTAATGACAGTGCAGGACCTAGCCCTGGTGAATCACTGGGGCAGTGTCACACAGACTCCTGAAATTGAAGCACAACAGGAGTTGACAAGAAACCTTACCTGCCAGTGGCGTTCAAACCCTGCCCAGTGAATTTATCATAACCGTCAGGTCCATAATTCCAGAGCACTTCTTCAGCAGCGATGTAATATCTTCTCTTGTGACTGATTGGTGAAGAGTGAGACAGGTTTTTTTGGCATATCTGAACATCATATAGCGCCTCCATGCCACCTGGGAGGAAAAAGAGTCTGGAGACAGTCCCTGACCAGCTGCAGAGTCAGCAATCTCATACAAATGATACAAATGCACATTCAAAATTCTCTGGGAGCTACATGGATTGGAAACAATTATTACAGCAAATTTCTATTTCCAAAGACATTCTCTACCTACAATGGGCCAGATACCAACACCCTTCCTTTGCAAGATGGTACTTTATGCAACAGGTGAAACCCACTGACATCAATGACACTCTTTAGTGGACTTATTTACTCAATTTCTTAATCTGCGTAAGGATGATAGAATGATTTTGGAGGTCAGAGTGCTTCCAGAACTCTGCAGAATGGCATCATCTCCCCATCTTTCACTGAAATATGGACTGGTTATTTCTGCTGAAGGTATTTGTTGCTTGCCAGAACTGAGTCTGTTTTGCCTGATGCAAATCTCACTGAAATCAGTGTGTAAAAATTCTCTCAACTCACCTCTGCCATGATAATTATACATTGCCTGCTGCCATGACACCTAGTTTATGATACATGCTTTTGGGGTCTCGCACCACCATCAATGGTTTCTGAAAACACTGCCAAGTTTTGCCTGATTTCCATAAAGCAAAAAGCTATTAGGTGTTCAGCTGGCATGATTTTTTTTTTTCTAATGTGCAAGTACTTATCTACAACAAAAATTGGCGATGAAAGCTCCTCTCATTGCTCATCAAAATCTCGGGTTTACTTAGGAAGCATGGGGATAGTGCTGGGTCTAGCAAGTCTTCCTCACATGAGTTACATGGCCAAGTCATTCATACTAGCTGAAGATTTGGCCCAATATGTATAATTTCTGGTGGTGACTAAACTCATATTCATGATGTTTATCTGGTAAAACAGTCGCAAATTTTTCCAAAGTCACAAAAAAAGTGCCAAATCATGTTTTCCCTGGAAACATCTCCCACTTTTCTCTTCCAAACATAATAGAGGCTGATGAAGGAGATCTACAGCAGCATACCTCGCAAGTGCTCATTAACCTGGCACGTTATCAGCCACCTCCCAGGGCTCCCTGGAGTCATCTCCGCGGTGATGAATGTCGCTGGGAAGAGACCAATGACGTCTGCTCTCTGGTCTCTGCTAGTGAACGTGTGGCCGTAGAAATAAGCAGCATGGATATCTATCTCGCTTCCCATGCCAAACAAGTGCCAGGACATGGGAGTGTCAGCACACGTCTCCAAGCCGGGGAGATTGCCATATATATAACCATTAATAGCTAAAAACAAAAGTATGACACTTTGTGAGAGATGAAAGAAAAGTGCCTCTGATCTCATTTCTAAGGATGACCCTTTCTTGGCCCAGAAAAGAAACTACCTGAATGTTCACACTGAATAGGGCCCTCACAGGCTCCTTGATGAAGAGTAGCATTTTGAACATACATCTTACTGCTCTGGGTGATCAAATGCCCCAAATTCTCTGTCTGTGTCTGTGAAAAACTTCCTGGGTAATATCAAGATGTTGCAAAGGCCAAGTCATCACCAAAAAGGCCTGATAATGAAGTTAACTTGTTCTGCAGCTATTTAGCAAGGCTGAAATCTATTTCCTCTTATTCTAAGTCATAAATATACCATTATATGCCAGGCTCAAGCAATTTAGATTTGAAAATTATATCAGCCAAATCAATGTAGTCAGCTCTGTCTTTCTCATCTGATAATGTATCAGGACGCTAAGAGAATGAGACTCATATTTTGCAAAATATTTTATTTCCTAGGCTCCCTGGAACAACTAAAATATACAGAAATATCTAGCATTAACTTCTTACACCAAATGTTCAAATAACACAAAGTACCATTGGCCAATATATCTCTGAAGGGCAAGAGTGGTTGCACCAGCCAGCCCACCATCCACGAGCCCTTTGAGAATTCTTTCAGTATACACATCTCAAAGTGCTCTGCAGCTTTCTTTGCTCTTTCCAGAACTGGACAAAAAAATGGCTTAAATCTGTTGCCTAAGATAAAATGCTAAACAAATGTCAGAGCTGGACACGAAAGCCAAATCTCCTTTCTGCAAACCAGAGTGTCATGCTGTATTTAGGGAGAGGTTTTTATCAACTCAGTACTTCAACATTCTGACCCATTCCTTGCTGACATAGATAAAGGAGAGACATCACAGGGGACAGAAAGTCCTACTGAAGTGAAAAGAGCCTGGTCACTGCTATAGGTCACCATTTACTCAAAAGTCCTTCTCACCATGCATTCGGTTGCTGGTCTGGAAACCTTCATCCTCTTTGTTAACTGTGTCTGGTTCTAAGCAGAAGGTATTTATATTCTCATCAAGGTACCAGCTGAAGTTTTCATCTACAATGCTAAACATCAGGGCAAAAGCATTAGCAGCACCAGTGCCTTCTATTGTGGTCTCATCTGCAGTTCCTAAATTGCAAACGAAAAGGAAAGTGATAAAAAAAGCCTTGGAGAGGATTGAATTTTAAAATGACAATAACTTTGGAGCACTCAAAGAAATACAGTTCTTTGCCCACAGTCTGCAGGGCAGGATGAATTTCACCTTATTTTGCTCTTCTAAGGCATTTTCACCCCCCTCCAACAGACTTTGAACACACGAGTGCCTCCAGAAGGTAGTTCATCTAAGTCATGCTGGTATTTCAGTATCTCTTTGATCTGACATGAGCACAAGTACCTGCCAATATCTGTTGTCCCACTTCCCCCCTCTTTGGCCCATTGCACCCAACCCTGTCCCTTAGTCAGTGTTAGTTAGCATCTGTGTTCCTGCACAGTGAGCCAGGTTGGGAGCCGGATCTATCCAGAAACCGGTGACTCATGGTTTTTTGACGTGGAATTAAGGAGGGATGAGAGGTAGCCTGCATTTCTGTTGCACTGAAGCAAATGCTGAACCGTAACCCCAGAGTGGCCCTCTAAATGTGGCTCACTCTCCACAGGCTGACAAGGAATCCATGGGAGTTATCTAGGACTAGATAAGTAAATTTAAAAAGGCTGAAGACAGGATGAACAGAATCTATTCCAGCTGAGTTCAATATCATTATCCTAGTGTCTATTTGGGGAGCAACCTGAGACTATAGGACTGGTGATACTGAGTAGTCTGTTATTATCCACTGCCAGGTGTAGACTTCATCCAATTGTCCAGTCTGTCTGATCTCATGAAAACCTTTGCTTCCTCTGCCTTCTACGGGAGGGAGCTCAGAGCCTTGCTGTCAATGTCCACCACCACTGGCTGGAGGACTAGAGAAGTAACATCATGTAGATATCTGCCTCCATGAATTCAAGGCAAACGTGCAGATAACCTGGTCTTTCAGGCTAGGATTGTTTGGAATATGCTATCTCCTAGCTTCATGTGTTGTCGCATAGTTATCAGCTCAGTGTCACGTATTCGGTTCTGCAGATTTCAAAGGCTCTCGAGGAGAATTTGAGTCTGAGACATTTTAATTGTGTGAGATAATCTGGAAACTAGGCCTGTCCTTTACACATTGAAGTCATTCTCTTCATGTGTAGAACCTGCTTCACTTAGAAGTACTGTATATAAAATCAGGGCTGATTTTGTACTCTGGAAGTTACTGAAAAGAGGTGGCAGAGTTACATGAGCCCAGGGGGAGAGGTGGCAATGACTCAGCTGATAAAGAGGAGAGAGCTGGTTCATGATGGCTTCAGCACAACATTAGCAGGCTATAAAATACACAGGACAGGCTGTTCAGTGCACATCCCCATATGGTTGTGAGATATAACTTGTAAACAAAAATAAATACATACTCTGTATGTGGAAAAAATTACAAACACTGGGCTTTCAAATATGCAAACACTAATGCCAAAGTCACCCACCCCGCTCTAATTTCATTTCCTGAGCAATGAGTCCTTTGTTCATCCTGGAACTTCCCCAGTTTGGGAACATTTATTTTTGGTCTCGGCCACGACGGGATGGTCACAGAGCATGCTGCAGTCCCTCCACCAGCCGAGGCAAGTCTATCGTGAAGCCAAAGGGGAGCAGGAAGGGGGGTGTCCCAGAGCTACAATACCTACCCTGGGATGCTCCTGGAATGGCCCATCTATTCCTTGCCCCTTTTTATGGGCTATGTAGGGATAGACTCTAGACCATCATGTTTATACCTGTAAGCAAAAATGACTGTTAAGATGCCAAGCTTGGCAGAGGGGCTTGCTCTATCAGTGTTTCTAGCTCAGTACCTTTTTTACACACCAGCAGAGGCCCAATTAAACCAGATGCAATATCTCTTGGTGTGTCAATGTGAGAATGGTAAATCCAAGTCAAGCAGTTTGAGTCTGCCAAAGTTGGGGAATAATCTTTCCTTACTGGCCATGTGTATGTGTAATTTCCACCGGGAACAACAAAGTCGTCCTCTTTGCTTTTACCGCCAGTTCCATCAGGGTAAAGTGCTCCTAATACATAAAAAGGAAAAATGAAGATTTTAGCTATCCTTTTTTATTTTTTTTGTTAAATAAATGTGTAATTTATTCTATTTTAATGCGTATTTATAAAATAGTAACAGCACTCACAAATACAGAATCACTGAGAAATTATGAAAAACTCATGATTTCAATCTCACCACAAATGTATTGGGAGTCAAAATCCATTTTTTATTGGTAGACAAAACTTTAAAAATGCATTAACAGGCTCTGTTTTTTCCTAGTCTCTTTACTCTTATCAGTCATCAGGAATTTTGTCTTCTAAGAGTGTGTATTTTTTCACAGAAGACTGATGAGAGTACTGACTGTAGGCACATCTACACAATCCTCTAACAAAAATACACATGCATAGTTCTGGATTCTGAAAATTAGAGCATATCTGTTATAGGCCAAAAGAGAGGAAAACATTTAGTTGCAAGAATTCCATCTATTCAAATAGAGGTAGAAGGAAGCAGGGAAGATGTTTTGATGACTTATGATTCAGAAAAATAATTCAGGCAAATAGACCCATCTAACCTGTTTCAGTACTGGATTTATCCCAGGTGTTGAAAGTTTGTGGCAAAAAGTTTTGAGATGAGGCTTTTCCTGGTTTTAGTCATCAGCTGCAATTACTGATGGGTTTATGAGAGGGTGATCTGAAGTCCTCTGATGTCAATGTCAATAACAATAAATACTTGGACAGACTTGTAGCCATGATATTAGTTACTCCAGGGGAAAAAAAGAGGAAAAGGCAAACCAGCTTTTACCTTCAGACTCCTTGTCATAGAAGACTCCATGTGGATGCACAGAGTATGGGCGGGAAGCAAAGTTTTTTAGATGGATGATAAAGACATCCTCTTCTTCTGCCTTCAGGACTGGCCCAAGGAACCCCAGCCATGCTGCCTTGGGGATCTCCTGGGAGTAAGTGTCATCCGTGAATTGCCTAAAAATAGCCTTTTTGTACACACGCCCTATCCGGTTGGCTCCTCTTGTTGCATACACCCTTGCAAACCTGTGTTGGGAAGGGAAAATTTGAGAGACAGCAAACCTGCCTTAAGAACTGATCAAACAACTGGTGCTGGCAGTGCAGATAAGTAGTTCCCTGGGACACATCACACAGCTGGTGGAATTAAAGCTCAGGAGTGCATCAGGACAGGAGTAGCAGGGCCCAAGCCCCTTTCTGCACAGTAACAACCATCCCACTTGCAGGTCCAATCTTTAGCACCGTTGCTACAAGTCTCCATTGAGGACCAGCCACTCAAGCCTCAAGCTGCTCAATTTTAACAGCTTCTCCCTCTTTTGAAGGTTTGAAACCTCACCTCTGAAAGCATGACTGTTCAGAAGGAAAATAAAACCAAATTAAGATTTTTCAGAAGCCAGTAAGAGAGATTCTAATCAACCATCTCGACTCCCTGGAAGAGTAGCATTAAATGTGTTTTGCATGAAATATATAATTCCACATTCCAGAGTCTATGTTTATAGCAACTTCAAGTGATGGAGAACCCACCATATGGTCAGTGGTTAACATATTATAGCTTTTAAATACCTGCTCCCTTCGAAGCCTAAATTGCATTTGCAGTCTAATATCACCCAGCTCCACACTCCAACCACTGGTTCCAGCCAAGTTTTCTCTCAGATCAAAGGAGCCACATACCATCAGAAACTTCTTTTCTATGCAGACACTTGCATAAGTTTTAATTAATTGAGTAAATTGCCTTCTACCCTTCTTCTGGACAAACCAAGTACACTGACATACTTTATGCCACAAATCTTTCACAAAGCTCTCTTTTGAAAGTGAATATTTCTCTATCTCTGTTGAAGTCTGAACACAAGAACTCACACAATAGACAAGTAATATTGCACCTAGGGCCAGAGATGCTCCCAGTCAATATTTCTTACATAACTGGGAATCAGTTTTGCCCTTGTAACTATAACATCATACTGACGACCCATGTTCATTCTGTGATGATATAAAATCCATTTTTTAATTCTCTCCATGTTACAGCTGGTAAATATGATATACAATCTTCATCTCTAATTATAACACTCAATGAAGGCAGAAATTAAACCCTTTGCTACACAGCAAGTAGGGGATTGTATGATCAATTTCACTGCTCCATGAGCTTTATCATCCCCTGAAGATTGGTCGAACTTTCATGCTTCCTAAGAAACTCATTAAAAAGTTGAACTGCATTTTCCTGAAGTATCACTGGCAGAAATAATAGCAATTTCATATTTATTGTGAGGTTTTTGACTGGTCAGTTCACTTGCTTAACAAATTTTGGTTAGATTCTTTTATGAAGTGCAAGCAACCAAAGTGGTGGAGGTCACGTAAGTCGAAAGGTATGATTTGCCTAAAGTTCTTCACCACAAGATCCACTACTCCCTCTACTCAAACCTTTCTATGATTCTGTGATTTCTATGACGCCATAACCCACAACATCCCCCACCTGTGGTCATTGCACCTCAACGATCACTGTCTAAAACAGACCCCTGAAGGGATCCAGGTATAAAAGCCTCCAAAAAGTACACTTTTTCATTTGAAATGTGTGCTTTATGAGAAGCCACACGTTTTGGCAGAAATTAAAACATTGCCAATGATACTGCTGTGGCAGAAACAGTGGGGTAGGGTGGGGGGAAGGGACAGAAGCTTCTCATTCTACTTCTTCAGAGAATAATGTATGCTGCATAAACGCATCCCAAAAGCAGGGTTAAGGAATGAGTTGCCAAGAAATCTGGATTTTCAGTGAATTAGCAGGTCTGTATTAGCTGTCTGTGCACATAGCAAGACCTGGCAAGTCTCGCCACATTCAGCAAGGAGAAGATACCTTCTATTGCCTGGGGCAAGAGCTGCCACTAGAGTCTTTACCACAGAGTAGGAGGTGGTGTCAAATAGGCATACAGTGTAAATGCACATGCTTCCTTACCTCATGGCAATGCATTCATGTGGCTATGCCCTGATTCGAATCATGAATTGATTTTTTAAAATGGTTTATAAGAAATTTTCTCTAGAAAAAGAGCAAATAGATTTTTTCAGAAATTCTCTATTTTTAGAAGATATTTTTCATCATTTTTTTTTCCAATTTCACCAGCTACCAAATATTTTGGTGCAGTGGCACCATGCTTTTGCCATGATGACAGTGTCTTTATGTCCGGACAACATTGCACACTCTCCCATAGCACCCCTGGGATACGCTGTCTCTTCTGAAGAAGGAGAATTGTACCCCAGAAAAACGCACTTATTAGTCAGGCTTTGTTAAATGCTTCACGTGAGCTTAGCTCCTTTAAATGCATAGATCAGGATCCCAAAATCCAGTTAGTTATCGAAGTTCAAGAAATTACTGTGAGAAAACCCTCCAGGCTTAGGCACTGGAGGCTTTCTCAGTGCCTGAAGCTATGCTATAATATCTGGATCTATGCTTGCCTCCTACTTAAAGCCATCTAGAAGTCAGAAAGTCTTTTAAGTGGCAGCTTTCTGAAAGGAGGACTATTCAAATGGGTGCCATGGGTATCAGCTGCAGCCAGTCACAGTGTAGGTGGTGCTCCATGTGTACAGAGATGTATTTTCTGCACATCCTTTTGGTTGCCCTCAGTACCTGAAAACAGAGCACTCTGCTTGTTGGGAGTCCCATTCTTGGTGCCCAGGCTGCCACATTTCATCCAGGAGGATTTTGGGGGCCCACCTCAGCCTTCCCAAGTAGCTGGTAGCTCCGTGCCTCTTTACAAGTGTTGCTGTGCTTCACATTACAGCGCTTAAAGTCCTTTTGCAGAAGGAATACCCACACCGGACCTAATGCCAAAATGTTTCCTATCTGTCATTCCTCTCTTGTCGCAAGAAGACAAAGCTTCTCCCTGCCTCTTCATACTCTCCTGCTCGCTTCAAACTGCTTCATCTTCCTGGTGGCTTTGTGATGTTGCTGTCGGAACCTTTTCCATCTTCCTGATCTTGTGCAGATCTAAGAGCTGCTCCTCTAAATTTTAACTATTTCCCTCCAACTCAGTTGTCAACCTGCACTTCACATGCATAAAGTCATGATGCTCAGACAGCCTTTCTTCCTACAGTAATAGGGAATACTCCATCCTCTGCAGCAGTACCCATGCAAGCTTCCTAAATTTCCTCCTTCGTCTCCTGCAGTCAGGCCAGTCTTGAGGTTACATATAGAGATAAGCAGGCTTGCAAATCAGGGCATAAAAAATCTTGTTCAGGCTAAGAAAGCCATGCAAATATTACCTTCTATTCTGTGTCTGATTTCATTTTAGTGCTTGACCCCTGTCATCAGTAGCAAAGCTCCAAGAAAGACTGGCAATGCACCTGAGTGGAACAGGGAGTTATTAACAGAGAATTAACTCCCATTCTTTAAAATAAGTGTAAGCATAATCATAGACATCCAGTTCCCTGCAATGATGAGCACTACGACTCTTCCACAGAGAGAAGGAGTAAAACGAGTGTCATGTAGATTCTACTTCAAATCAAGGCTAGACATGCAGATAATCAGCCATTTCCAGGTAGATCCATGAGTTAGGATAGGACCATGAGTGAAGTGTGATTTCTACACCCGTTTCTTTTATCACACAGAAGAAGTGTTTTGCCATAATTTTTCCTTTGTTTGTTACCTTTGATCTCAAGGCTACAACGTGACAGAGGTTATGCTTTCCAAGAGATGCTTATGTGAGTGCGGTGTTACAGTGAGCAGTAAGAAATGGGAAGACACCTTGTGCATGGCCAAGCAAACAGCTCTTCAGTAGCCTGGAGACAGATCCTTGCTGGTACAATTTCAAAGCCTCCTGAGTTTGTTTGCTGCTGTAATCACCACTAAGTGCCAAAAAACAGCAGTCAGAATAACTACTAGATGTGGAGTCCCAAATTTTCTCCTGTGGTTAACATTCCCAATAGCTACTGTAAACTCCTGGGTGCAACTGTACGCAAATGCAAAATTTTTTATTGTCATTATTCTACTAAAGTCCCAAAGACTTTACACTCATAACCATTTAAACAACCATCTTTATGGGTTTATTCCCTAAAATCTGTAAATGGTGAAGCCTTCCTAACTCTCCACCCTCTTTACATACTCTGTGTTTGGGTTCATAACCGATTTATTTCCTCAAAGTTCCTGATTTTTCCTGTGGCTGAAGTAAGCCAGGACAGTGCCAGGACAGGGCTCCAGATGTCACAAGTGCTTTAACGCCTGGGTCATGTAACCTGATCAGGGTAACTCTCCTTCAAACCACGACTCCCATGCTCAGGCCAGTGCAATGTTTGTGCTTGAGGGATGGCCAGGGAAGGAGGACCAGTGGTGCCAACTCACCTTTCTAGGTGGTACACGGACCATGATGCGTCAAACAACAAAGTTGAGTGTCCTCAAAAGACAGAGACGCAGATCCCTCAGAGGATGTTTTAGGCTTTTTCTGACCTATATGAGCCACAGAGGTCAATGAAATCCAGAAAATCTTAGATGAGGCTCTGAGGTGTCACTGGTGTGATATGATGGTTTCCCTCCTGCAATAAATTTGCCCCTGAAGTCAGTAACAAAACTCCTCTCAGGCTTCATTAGAGCCAGGATTTCACCTCAAATACCCTTTTGATGTTGACCCTTCCCACAATGACCATCTCTGCTGTTGCAATTGGGTTATTTGGCCGCACAATGACTCAGCCATTAGTGTAGCATCTGTGACGACAGTTTCACCGTCATTTCTTTGGGTGGGATCTCCTCGTAGGCAAATTGCACAAACCACGTTTGATGCTGTGGTAGCAAAAAACACCCGTTAGTGTTGGTGAGTGCAAGACTTGGCCCAGATAAATGTAGGATTTGCGGCCTAAAGAGGAGGGATGAGCTGCTGCAGCAGGCAAAACTTACTAACATCTACCACCAGCAAAGCAAGATTTAAGTGTCCATCATATAAACTAGTATCAAGTTAATTTCAAGGGATTATCAACTAAACTTTAATCCTGAGGGCTGAGCTACAGTGGGGAAAGAATGACTGGTGGATGTCAAGCCACAACACCTAGGTGTGTTTTCCTCTTGAAAGGCCATTTTCCATGTGACCATCAAAGAAAGCAGAAAACATCCAAGCTCACCCTCCTACAGCAGCAATACCCATGCCCTAGCTCACAAAATCTTGCTGGGATCTGCATCACATCCAGCAGCACTGACAGCACCTTCCACCCTGTGTGTCTAGTCCAGCATGGTTTAATGATATCAACTCTTCCACCAATTATATCAGGTGGGAAGGGACGCTGACCACCTTCACAGCTCACCTATGCTCAGTGGCCATAATTTGGATCTGCGATTTCCAAAGCCCTGTGTGCTTTAGAAAATCTAAGTTTAATTTCTGAAGGGAGAAGAGAGAGTGAAATGTCTTGGTTTCACTCATAACACTCCAAATTATGAGAATTAGTAGAACAGTTTGAGGCCTCAAGATTAGGCAAGACAAAGGGCAGAGGTGAACAGCCTCATCAGTCTTTTTACTTTAAAAGTACTGACGTCCAGCAAGATACTTATTCTGTGCAAGCAGCAGGCTGGCTCTGGAGCACTGCAGTAAGACAAGGCATCATAAAAATTATCATCCAAGCAGAATAGTTCTGCTAAGACAGGGCTCATTTGGGCTAATCAGGTCTGATGAGAGGCAGTCTTTTCAGCTCACACCCAGGCAGGTTCTGATGCAGCACTAGGATTTCTGGCTCCAGAGGCATCTCACTCAGCACCAGCACAGAGGGAACTGAGCAGCATAGTCCTGTCTGGTGCCAGAATAGCCTCACCTGATTTCCAGCCCCATGCCTCAGCTACCAAAGCCTCCTTTATCTTCTTTACTACTAAAAACTAAAAGTTGAGGAAGATATTATTGACTTTGGCAAGCAACACTGAAAATCATCTCTTAAATAAGTCACTATCTGATCCAGGTAATGTAACACTTTCCATTGCACACTTGCTAATTCAGGATTTTCATTAAGTACTGAAGAATAAGTGGTTTTGATTATATCTCTGTGGGCTAGCTGGAATCAAAGGGAACATTCCTTTTTGTGTATGCACCAATTCTTTTAAAGATAATCAGCTTGTCTGCAACCTCTTTATCTTCACTTCCCTCTCAATAAAACTGGGCTAGTGCCCCATCACATGGGTGCTGTGAGGATGCTTCACAAGGTGAGAAGTGCTAGGCTCAGCGAGCCTGAGCGTTGCTGCTTGCAGAACAGAGCTGGCTCAAAATGCCTTCCTATCCCTACCTGGAAACTGATCCTTGTACTTTGTTTATGGAACTACTTTTTTTATAATATCCATAGGAACCAATTAATTAGCTGAAAAGTAGCCCATTATTATACTGCTTTAAATTTGCATTAGAGATTATCTTAAAGAGCTGAATAGTCAAAAAAGCTATTGCTGGTTCACTATTTAACCCACATGCTTATGCAGACACACTATTATTCCAGAATACAGCACTTTATCCTGGCTCAACTCAAACCAGTTTAAAAATTGAGTAAAATAACGAAAATCACTTAATTATCCCTCGTGTAGGGAGGTCATGGCAGACATCTTCCCAGCTTTGAATGTATCATCTACATTAAAATCCTCTGTGGGTAAACCTTTTGGAATTAGCATTCTGTAATTATTACATTGCCATGATGACTGAAGACATGAGCTATCTTCTGTCCCTGTCTTGCCATTTTGTAAAAAGTGTTGCTTTTATGTCACAGACTTAAAAGTAAATGTGCCACTTGATGTTCAAGGAGCACAAAGTGCAGACAACCTTAAAACTACAATGTACAGAACAGATTCCAATCTCTCTACGGTATCTCTCTATTGAATATCTCTCCATGGAAGCGGATTTATAAGTAGCTGCTCTTCAGTAAAAGCTGAACTACTCTATAGTGAGAGATCTTCTAGTTTAGTGAGTAGAGAAAGTTATCTGCTCTATAAAGGAAAGAGAGAAATTCAGGTATTTAACATAAATGAAGAATAACTTTGCCAGTAAAGCTTATTTTCGTGGGCTAGGAACAAACTATTACCCTTCATTCTATCTATGAGGGTAACACCTGTTGACTTGGATGCTATCTGGGACCTCTAGCTGTCAAAAGCTTAAGCATAAATTTGTGTTGAAAAATAAAACTCTTTCTTGTCTCCTCCTTATGACAAAATAATTTCTTTTATGAAATTCATCTGAGAGTGATTCTGAAATTACTGGTCACTAGAGACACGTCCAGCATGGCTTGGGATTTCCTGAAAAGTCAGAAAGTACATTTCCATTTCTAACTTCCAGAATGCAGCATCTAGCTCCCAGTGAGCCTCCAAACCTGGTGAGGAGACCAGGACTTCACTTACTCACGGCTCCCACCCCTATCCCAAGCCTAGATACAGAGGAAGGATCCCCAAAATACCTCTAGTGTGTCAAAAATAGCAGTGAAATGTTAAAAATATTCCCACGCATTTGAATCCCATGATGTAAGAAGTAATGGTTTTAAACAAAACAGAGTCAGTTCAAATGTAAGAAAAACGTTTTCAAACAGTGGAGGTGGTAAAACACCAGCACACATTGCCCAGAGACGTGGTGGATGCCCCATCCCTGGAAGCATTCAAATTCAGCTTGGGTGTGCCTCTGAGCAACATGACCTAGTTGAAGATGTCCCTGAACATGGCAGGGGAGGTGAATGAGATGACCTCTAAAGGTTCCTTCCAACCCGAATCATTCTTTAGAGAGGCACCAGGGATTGGACCCATCTCCATCCGATGTCCAGGGCAGCTCTCCTGCTGTGGGAGAAACACACAACCAGCCCCAGCATTGCAGACGTGAGAACAGACACCTGTTTTCACTGGCCAAGGCACGATTCATCACGGTGCTCACCTACGCTCCCCAGTTTCAGGGAGCACCAGGAATTCTGTCTGACCATTCACTGTTGTGTATCTAGGCACTTATTTAAATACATTTCCAAAATTGAGGTCCCCACAATTGTATAGATTGCATGGATATAGGGACTTGTATCTCATTCGTAGGTACTATACACATCTGAATGTCACAATATCATTCCAAGTTCCCTGACTTTTACCAAGGAGAATACTTAAAACCTTTTGCCAGTTAAACAGAGTTTTGTGTCTTACTGAAAAGAGCTGTGCTTGGTTATAGCAAAGTTGCAGTTTGTTTTGTTACCAAGTCCCAGAGATACCTGCATCTCTGAAACTCATATAGGGGATTTTGAGCCCATTTCTGATGCTTTTTTGACAAACAGCAGTTCATTAACATCCCCTTTGAATACATGCTAACTCTCACCTTGCTTAATCAACCACAATGGAAGAGAAATCAATCAAAGTCTCCTCTTGTCTTGAACCTGAATTCCCACCTATGACAATACCATCAGAATAAAAACAAGGAAAAGGCCATCTTAACACCTTTGCAGCGAAGTTACCACATCAACCAATTTTGGTTTGGAGCTGTTGGTACATCTCCAGCTTATCAAAACCCCCAGTCACTTACTTGTCCTCTAAGAGGCTTTGCCCCGTGATCAGATTTTTCCCAGATGGTGCATAGTCCCAGTTCTCTTCCACAATCCCGAGGTAGTAAGTTCTGGTCTTTGCTTCCACCACTGCCCACAGCCAGAGGAACCCCAGGGCGCGGAGGTGGCCACCGCGCTGCACGGGAGGCATTTGTGGTGGCGACTGCGAGGCTGGCACGGGCAGGCAGCAGCAGGATGCACCACAGGGAGCTCACCCCTCCCTCCCTCCCTCCCAGATCTCGACAAGTTATAAATAAGGAAGGGACAGAGCAAAGCTCCTCCTTTTCAGCAGGTTAGGACTGGGATAGGCAGAGAGCTGGGCTATGCAGAGCAGGGAGAGGGTTGCTGTCATGGCAGGACCTTTGCCAATCCTTAGTGAGTAAATTACTCACTTACCTGTCCAGGCTAGAGCCAGTTGGTGGTTTTTAGAAGTTTGGATGCTTTTTAGTCCTCTTTTTCCCAGACTAGGTGATATGGCATATTGGGGCAGAGGAGGGGTTGGTGGTTTTGACATCCCTGTAAAAACCCTTTTACAAAAATGTTTATTATAACTTCTTTATCATGTCTGAGGTTTCTAAAAATAGTGTCTTATTGCCTTCATTGGTTTTTTTTCAATGACATAACACTAAGTTATAATCCAGCATTGTCAGAGAGAGCAAAATAATTGGCCAGTACCTCTCAAATTTCTAGCCTTTTCTGATCTATTTATTAAGACTGCAATTGATCTGAATATATTCAGTTTTAGAGTGCCCTTTACAAGCATCCCTGGAAATTAGAGCCCTTACAAAAGTCTTTCCATTTGAACACCTAATAATTGAGGCACACAAAGATCACCCTTTTATTAACCTTGGTAATTAACATGCCCACGTAGCTCTCTAGAAAATCACTCCCTCCCTTTATAGCTTAACCTCCTCTAAGAGGATATCTGTGTTACCATCCTGGCAAAGCCCAGTGTAAACATACATAGGATAGGATAGGATAGGATAGGATAGGATAGGATAGGATAGGATAGGATAGGATAGGATAGGATAGGATAGGATAGGATAGGATAGGATAGGATAGGATGGATAGGATATTTCAAACCACTTAGGAAACGTCCCAAAAAGTATCATCTAGGTGACAAGACGTTTTGCAAAAGCATACCGCTCTGTTCCTAATTTTTAACTGACTACAGGCATAAAAAAAGTTGCAGTTCTGGAATACAGTTCTTGAGATCCACTGCAAGCTTAAACTGTTGTGAAATTCTTCTTTCACATCCAGAACCATCTGACCTCTTCCTGTGGAAGCCAATGGTTATGTGTGACTAGAGGTGCAGGAGGCTTCAGAAGTGGATTTGGAAGTCACAGGTTTAATGGTGTCTGCTGAGACATAGCTCAGTGATATGAATGAGGTTTTATGTGGCAGTCATGTGATGTTCACCCTCTGGCATGTGGCAGTACACATACAGTCAGCTGTGCTGAGCTCCCCTCTCCTCACTGGTGTGCAGGTGTCTCTGAAGTCACAGAGAATAACTCAAAAAACAGGTGCTGTTCACAGCAGCCCAGCTCCAGCCATCTGGGCCTCGATAGATCTCATCTAAATTAAGAGACAGGGCACACAGACACATGCAGTAATGTGCTAAAGAAGATTTTGGTGGTTTTAATCTATGCTTTGCATTTCTTTAGCTATGAGGACTGAAAGTCCAGTATATGTGGGTTAAGGATACAGTCAGTCAACTGCAAATGGTCAGCTTGACATAGCCGTGAAAGCAGGAGTGCCTCAGTCCCCAAGGTTCTCTCTGATACGTGCTGATGTTCATTTTCTCATGTCAGTTAATCAGTGAACAATGAGGAAAAGGAGAGGTGATAGGACAACACAGGTGTTGTACAGAGATCCTGATCCTCAGAGGCAGCACCTACAGACTTCCTGATATCCTTGGAGACCTTGCTGATCTCTTCACTCTTCTGCTGCAAACCACATGCCACCCAGCCTCTTGGCTTCTCACGTCAATCTGTATCCTCTCTTCCAAAACACTGATGCTTAAAAATCATCTTTCTTTTCCACTGCTTTGTTGTGTCACTCTGTTGTGTTACTCAAATGATGATGACTAAAAGTACTGTGTTTCTAAAAGGTGTAATTAGAAAGCAAAAGAAAACACAACGACTGTGGGATAGAGCTTTGCCAGCCCGTGGCACAGCCATCGAACATGCCCCTGGGGTGGGACACACAAGCCAGCTGGTGGGCTACAAACCTGTGAAAAGGCCAAGGTGACACTTAGAGGTTAACAGGATCCTACTGTCATCTTTGCACAGGGCCTAGGAATACTTCCACTGCCCAGAGTAGCTCTCCTGAGCCCAGGGGAGTAGCTCTCCTGTCACTCAAGCACCTGTATTTACAAGAACTCGTGCCTGATATGCAAATATTCATTCTCATAATGTAGCAAGCATTTGCATTTGAGTAGGAAATATGTTTATTTATAGGGCACTGGGGACTTTGAATGAGATTGTGTGGAGTTCAATTGCTTAAATCAGCCATTTGCATGCCATTAGAAATATTTAAGGACTGGGTACAGGGCAAATTTAGTCTAGACAATGTTGCCATGACTTCCTGTCCGTGTGCTTTTTTAAAACGTAAGAATTCTGTTATATGTTTAAATCTCTGTATATATGGATTCATGTAACACAAGTGCATCAAGCTAATAGGGAATAGGAAGGGGGAGTGTCCAATTCTGAACTGGCATCTGACTGCATTGTAGTCATTTAAATAACAATAGTGCTATGTCCTAGTTTTTCTATTGCTTCTCGTGCACCTAGGATTGGATCTTGGTTGCTTTCTTGTTAGAATAACTCTTTAAAATTCAAATATGAAGTTAATTTATTTGTCTATTGCTGTAAAATTTATTTGTGTAACAGGAATAATGTGTAGACATTAGCACCCTGTATCAGCAATATGTTGTAAGTCTGGTAAACGCCTTAGCTTGGCTTCAGCACTTAGTAGATCTGGCAACTTGTATACCCTTTGCATCCACACATTAACATTTAATTACCTTGTCACATCATTAAACCCAGGCACATTTGCATTCCGGAGAGGTGCTGTGGGCGTGACTCAGAAAAAGATGAAAGAACAGCTGTTTTGCCCTTGCATCAGGAAAATGTCTGGGAAGCTCCCTTCCAGCAGTGAGGTCATGGGATTAAATTTGTCACTTTGTCCAGGAGCCTTTCAGCAAAGGGGTTGGATATTAGTTACTCTTGAGACTTTCTGTCCCTCTGAAGGCTAAAATTAGAGCATGGTTGGGTTTCAAAGTTTTGCAATGAAAAGCAGTGTTAGTAGGACTGAAGGGTGAACATCTTGAAGACCAGTTTGTGAATGAGCCCTGAAACATCACCAATAGAGCTTTCTTTTCAAGGAAGTCAGGAATTATTGCAATAACTAGCTTAAGTTAGTGCACTAAAGCCCAGACTTGTGCCAACGAATGTTAGTGATTAAACTACAATGCTTAAGTTGTGATAGCTCTAAGGTCAACGAAGAGAGATGACGGATGTGCTGACCTTTGTCAGTTCCTTGAAATTACATCATAGACAAGCACTTTATTCAGACTGCCTATGACTGAAGCCCAGCTTTCATTCTCCATTGAGCAGATGATGAGCTGATGTTCATGCAGATGGTCTACTCTGTGATTGTCTACTCTCATTCTTCTGCTTCTTCTTGATAGTAGTAGTCTCCATTCATAGCTGATCCTTCCTGGTGCCTCTGCTGTGTTGGTTTGTGTCTCCACTGCAATCCAGGATGGAGAATTAGTCTCTCTGTTTCCAGCATACGATTACCCTCAGCTAGTATTGCCACCAGCCCTGGAGCTGTGCCTTTAGTGACCATCCCAAGGTGACAAAAGGTGTCTGTGGTACGTCTGGGAACTGAACCTTCCTAAGTTTCACATCAGCCTTTCAACCAAGATGTCCTCTCCTTTCATCAGTTTTCCCACCCTCTCCAGACATGAACACACATGTAATATAAAAGTCTCTTTGTACATCACTTAAAAACAGCTTCTATTGCACTTTCTAATAATTTCCTGAGTTGCAGCAGTAGTGAACAGAACATAAACCTCATGTTATCTTGGGCAGTCCCACAAGGCGCATGTAAATTACTTGAATCTTTTGAGCTCACACTGGTAGGTTGGAAATCTCAAAAGGCATTCACAACTTCTATTTGCAGTTCTGGATAGGACTTTAGTGAGAAAGCCTTCCTTGGCATATACAGCATTTCCCTGGAGCATTCCAAGTCTTCTGAGCAGTGAAACTGTTGGACACAGAAAGACAAAAGCTGCTGGAACTCCAAGAATAACAAGGATCTGCAGTTGGTGAGGATATTAGAAGGGCAGCTATATCCCATATTACGCTTGACACCGTGAACCTGACTCACATCTGCCCAGAAGTCTTTGTGGCAGGATGGAAACTGAACCCATCCCTCCAGATTCCCATGTCAGAGCCCGCATGGCTCCCTGGTGTTGCCTTCCAGCCATTTGGGCTCAGTCCATGCACCCAGCTCAGGGTCACAACTGGGCATTTACCACAGTGGTTGTCTGGAAATCATTAGCGCAGAATAATTTTCTCTGTACATCTCTGTGCAGATGCTCTCTGTGCAGAACAGCTACTTTGGTACATTACCAGTTGTGGACAAATCTTGAGGCAAGGTGTGAAATGGAGAAAAGGGCCTCTGTTGTAACAGAAGCAGCACACAGATCCTTTCTTTTCCGTCAAGGTTTTGAGCCAAACCCAGTATCTCTCACACCACCAACAAAGTATGATAACATAGATTAATGTAGATTTCAGAGGAACCAATCATACATTCATAAAAAAACCCTAAAAATATTTCATACTTCAATTTGAAAAATGTAAAGGAATGAAATTATGAGAAGAAAGGCATTTAAATGTGTACTGAAAGGAGCTGCAAGCTTGAAGAGATTACAATAAATTGCCAAATAGGCTGGGCAAGTAAAAATTGTTCATCCTTAAAAGCCATTGAAACAAAGCTAAAAAAAGTAAGTTCTGATCCTAATTAAGAGAAGCTTCTTGTGTGTGGTAACTCATGTAAATATGCACTGTTAAAACAAGGTTAATACCTCGACAGAACTTCAAGGTACATTATTTATGAGTTTCTATGGTGCTGCCTATTGTAGCACTTAACAAACATGAAAGAGCTTAACATTACGTCAGCATTGTGGGACAGAACATGTTTATTAACCCTATTATACAAATGAGGAAGGAGGAAGGGTACGCAATGTCCAGACGCTCATGAAGCAAGGCAGCCCAGTCTCTTGCCTCTCTGTCCAGAGCTGGGAGCAAGGCAACAGCCCTCCTGCCCCACAGGCTTCCCCCTGAGCACGAGGCTGGTGGAGATCAGGGACTTGTTGAACTTCCAGAGTTTGTGGGAGTGATGCTGTGATCAGTTGCATGGTGAAACCCTTTCACACACACCTTTGCTGCCTGCCAGCAGGAGGGCCGGTGCCGATGTCCACCTGAGCTCTCCTCCAGGCAGCTCTGCTGCCTGTCCAGCCTCCTCTAGTCACCCAGTGGGCATCATGAAATCCTCTTCCATCATGCCTCATGGCACTGACCTACTTACTTACTCTAGTGGAAATGTGACCCTTTTGTTTTCCTCCTATGAGATCATTGCCTCATTTTCTCTCTGGGTAAACAGGGGAGTTGTGGTAATAAACCCTGGCACTGGAAACCTAACCAGGACTATTTAAAGCAGGTAGAAGAAAGGAAGGTATCAAGCATTGCGAGCAGAAAAGAAAGAATTTATGTGATTGCATCTGCACAAGTGGCTTCCAAACTCAATTCTGCCAGGCAACCCATCCCCAAGAGTGATATAAAGCTGCATATTCCCAGCAGGATTGTGACACTTTGCTTAGGGTCTGTGATGAAATGGGAGGGTGCCGTGTGAAGTGGAGGAGCTGACAAGAATTACCTGATGTCCAGACAACTTCTTCTGGCCAGTTTCTCTGCTGGAAAAGAGAAAATGTGGAAAATGTCACAACCTTGTGGAAACCTGGATGATTGCCCACAGTAAAATTATGTGATTTATGGGATATGCTGCCAACATTATTAGTGTCTTTCATCTGAGTCTACAAAGTTTTGCAATAAGGAGGAGTCCTAGTGTTCTTCAGTGGCTCCAGTACTTCCTATTTGAAGAAGCCTATGTTACAGCCAGAGTGCCATTCCTGGAATGGAAGCCTTTCAGGTCTGATATTAAAAAGGAAAATAATTTCTGCAGCATTAGAAATTCCATAGTCTATGGAAAAAATCTCTCCCATCCACCAGCCCAGTTACCACTTTGAAGAGCTTGCTGTGGTCTTTCGAAACATCATCTGCCTTTGTTTTGTAATTCCATGTTAGTACCAGATCTTACACAGATGCCACTGAGAATTTCTTCTCTCCTCTGCCCAGCTCTTGCCTCGTCTCTCCTTTGCCCTGCTGAGTGCAGTCCTGGGAGTTGCAGAGCACCCTTGTTTCAAAAGAAATATATTTAAGGCTCCAGCTTTGGGTCAGGACTCTCAGCATCTTTCTTTGCAAGAAAGGGCTTGTGAACACCATGGCAGAGCCTGGTAAGCCCACACTATGTATATAAGGATGCTCAAATTTGCCAATTCTGGTACACATTCTTCTCCAAAAGGGTTCTAAAGTGAAAGGCAGCACAATGCAAACCTGTCTGAACCACCCCTGGGTCCAAGCTGGAGGGTGTCAGTGCCGGGGGCCACTTACATTTCTGAAATCAGGACTAACTCAGACAGAGTCCCTCTGGCTTTGCCAACATGGTGTCAGCAGAACTTCCTTCTTTCCCAGGCCAGGTTGGTAGTTCAAATGGTAAACTTCATAAATGACAGTGCCTGACGTACTTCCTCCACCTCCTGTGGGGCAGATCACACAGGTCCACAGTCTGTACGTTTTGGAGGTAAAAAGTGGACATCAAACCCCACCTTTAGACATCTCAAAAAGCAGCCTGTGCCTCCTAAGTGCTGAGCAAGCTCCCCCAATGGAGGAAATATGGTTTCAGCTGACTAACTGTAAGCACTCAGTTAGCTTAGCTTCTCCTTCTGTGTACTCATCTAAAAGTGGGGATGATTGCATCTGACTCCCTCTCCAGGTATTTGGAAGCTAATTTAGTTAATGCTTGTCAAGCACTTTCAGGTCTTCAGATGAAAGGGGCCGCAGATAGGCAAAGCACTGCTATTACTATTAATTATTTCTATTGTGCAAGGAGACATGAAAGCAGCAAGAGTGATGATTACTCGCTTCCTTTACAAGTGTCAAGACACAGCGCAAATACACAGACAGGGATCCTCCCTGCCCTGCAGTGCTCCTAATCTTACCAGCTAGATCTACCAGACAAAGAGCGGGGAAAGGAGCACAAACCCAGACAAACGCAATGCATGTAGTGACTTACCGCACACGGGTCGGATTTTGCAACAGCTGCTTTTTACAAGTGTCCTGTTAGCCAAAAAAAGCACAATTTAACTGTTCTAAGGTATTTAAAAATCTCAAGTCAGGCTCTCAAAGGGAAAAATTTTTGCAAAAGGTAGTAAATGCTAACTCTTCTTATTTGCCCTCTAATTTTTGAGCAGATCATGCTTTGAAGTTTTTCTTTGCAGCCATGAGTACTGAAAATACTGCATTAATTAAGAAGAAGTCAAAATTATCCACGAACAATTTTGAAGTATTTGGATATGTAGAACAAATTTCTGGTGGTAACAGGCTGCTGTCAATCAACTGCTCAGCACAAAGGAAGTGAGCATGGGCTTGGTGGCAGCTCATCCCTCTTCCCTCCCATGTACCCAGTGAGTCTCTCACAATTAGTTTTAATTCTCCCCAAAGTGCCAGGGGGCTGGGTGTAAGACACAGAGGAATTTATATGCAGTGATGAGATGCTCCACAGTAATTTGTTCCTTTATCTATTGCCTGACTAGACAGGCAGACAGGTACAGAAGTAAAAAAACCAAGTGGGTCCCAGACAGATGCAGAAAATTCCCCCACGTGACTGTGAAAGGGCTGGTGCTGGCTCAGTGGAGGGAGTGGGAAACATGACCAAGGCCAGTAGCCTAGCTGGACTGGGATGCTCTGGGATGAGATGAGCCGATCTCAGCCATCACATCTTTCCTCCAGAGTGTGAAGGGTCACAGAGGCAGATCCTGGGTCAGGGAGTACCAGGCTAGCCCCGGGGTCAGGCATCTGCATCCCTCACCCGCTTCAGGGTCTGTTTCAGCTCATCAGTGGAATGAGGTTGTAGCTGGACCTGAAATGTCCTGGCTGAATCCAGCAGTTGCTGAACCTTCCTCTGACTGCTGTATGAATCCAAATGGCTTTCTTGTTTGCTTTTTCCCAAGCAAACGCATCCAGTCCATATAATAACAGCTGGTGAACATGCGTGGGACAACATCAGCTGCATTTTTTTTGTTGAATTTGTCGTGGGATGAGGATGCCCGATGGAAGACACCACCAGACACGTGCTTTAATAAACTATTGTACAACTCTTCAAAGAATCCCAGCCTCTTTCAAAAAGCAGTTCTTCCAAGGAAGAGGCAGCTGTGTTTCTTGGAGATCGTAGGGAAATGCCTCCTTATCTCATTAGGCATCTCAAGGATATTAAAAATAGATTTAAATGCTGAACCAGCTGTCTCCCATACACTGGTTCTGCTTTCCAGGGCTGCGTTTCATCCTCGGGCTCCTCCAAGCTCCCTCTAATGGCCATCGACATCGTGGGTCATTGTCCCTCTGTGCCACTGCAGGGGAACCACACAGGCACAAAGCCCTGGCGTTGCACAGGGTGAGATGTGCCTCCCGGAGGAGGCCCTCCAGGCTTTTATTTTGGTAATGTGTTTGGGTTCATCTCTCACCTAGCCCTTTTATGATCCTGTCTCCACCCAGTATCTTCCCTCTTAACACTTCCCTGTGTTCTTGCCTTTCTCCCAGCCTCTGGAGATGTGCCATCGTTGCAGAGTTAATGCAGGTCTTGCCCTTAGCTCAGTTCAGGCCCACACCTAATATAAAAAATGGATTACACCACCGAGGAATGACAAGAGCTTACGCCAGATGGCTTGTTCATTTTTTTAAGTCTAGCTTTCAGATGTCTTCCTCATGCTGGCTCAGGCAGGGCTACCTGGAGCTGGCTACCCTGGACCATGTCCACATGGCTTTTGAATATTTCCAAGACTGGAGATGATATATCTCTAAGGATGGAGACAGACAGTTCACCCCTTTTCAGAAAGGACCTTTAATTATATCTGCCTAATTTTAGACACAAAAAAAATGCCTGCAACCCACTTTCCTCAATATCCCCTCGCCCTCAAAAAAGCCTTGAATCTGCCTTCCAGTAGACATAGCAACAGTAAAGAATAAATAATTTGAAGATGAAGATTGCTTAATTTCTGGGAAAATCTGTGATGTTTTTGTCTGTGCAAGCAGAGAATCCCTTTCAGAAACCCATGCAGTGCTACGAAGTGCCTGAAAGCACTTCCCACTTTGGGAAATATTGACTTAATTGCCTCAGGCCCTTCTTCCACATATGCGGAGATTTTAAATACTATCCTGTTCCACAATGGACCCAAGCTAACAACTTTGGAGTCAGCAGGGGGATGGATTGTCCTTTCTTCAACCAGCCAGCACCAGCTGGAAAAAAACCAGACAAACCTCAGGATCTGAAAACCAGCTGTATTTCCAAAGGCTTATCCAATTTTCCCACATATATTCATTTCTCTAAAACAGGCAAAGTAAGTAGTAAATAGTTCTACTAGCAAGCAGTAATTCTGGCTATAAACCTGGCCTCATGTGCATGTTCAAAACATCACAGCTACGCCCACGGAGCTAGTATTGATTTTCCTTTCGGCACAAAACCAGATGGAGATGGTGAACGGGAGGACAATGCCCCTTGCAATAACAAAACACTTAATGGTCACTTCTGACCTCCTGGGTGTTGCCCTCTCTTTCATTCTGGTGGGAGTCACTGCCCCAGGTGCTTCAACCTTGCACAGAAATTTTTAATGTCTTTCAAGTCACCTGTACAAGCCACATCTCTCAGTCTGACCAAAACCACCACTCTGGACTACAGAAACCTTCCCTCCTGACAGTGTCAAACACCTCTAAAAAATACAATGAGCATTTTTTGACGAACCACGTATTTCTTCAGCATATTCCCAATATTTGTTCTTCATTACAGAAGACTTCCTGAGAAACCCAGGGTGGTTCAGGGCAAGAGAGAAAGGGAGGAGAAGGATGGCCAGTAACATTTCTCCTGTTTGCTCAGGCAAATAGGGGCATTTTCCAGTCAGTACTACTTTTAGCTCCTAATTCGCCCTCTCCCTAAGCACATACTTGGGCAAACCCCAGTGTCAAAACATATGGATGAGAAATGCCTTTCAGCCAAAACCAGAAAGAAGTGTTGCATAAAACCAGCAAAATGAAAGCACAAACCTCTAATTATTTTAATATTGGATAGTGACAGTGTTGTTCTGTGTTAGGAGTACAAACAACCCTTGGCCACAGGTCACAGTTCATTGCTATTTTCGAAAACACTGGGGTTGGTACCGGGGCTGTCCCTGGGCGAACCACTCAGGTAATTAAATAAAACAAGCTTTGTGATAAATCAGATGAACATACGTACACACAAGCAAGCAATGGATAATGCTTTGTCAGATGGGCAGAGCTCTCTGGGTGTTGTCTTGGGACCATTCTCCCTCACCCCAGAAGGTGCTTCTGCAGAGGGTTGGCTGTGCCACCTTGGGGTGTCCTGGGGTCACAGAGTAACTAATAATGACGGGGTTTATTCTTGAAACACAATCTTTTAGTAGTGATGCTCGTGTCCCCAGTGGCAATGATGTGTGTGCTGCCATTGCAGGGGGAAAACTGTGCTTGGCAGGATGTCACCTCAGGGAGCAGAGAGAGTCTAAGTACGTAGGAAAGGGGATTATGCATAAAAGGAGAGACAAGAGAACAGAAAGAAGGGGGAGAAAATGAAAAATAGGTATAACAGAAGAGAAGGAAAGATCCATCCATGTGTCTGTTGTTGCTGTAAAGTGCATCTCCTGCATATGCTGTGTGTTAGGACCATCAGTGCGTGATGGTGCAATGCAGTGAATACACTCCCAAAGAGTGCAGAGAGCCTATTTCAAAATTTGTCCAGAATAACTTCCATTCCACCTCTTCAGACTCATAGGTATCCTTAATATCAGCACCTTAACTCGCACCACTCAACCATAAAAAGTAATTGTTTTCTGGCTATCTCTGATCTGATTCAAGTCATGAGCCTTTTTGCACTGAGCCGCTTCTCAGCTTCCTCAATACCCTTGCCATGCAATCAGCTCTTTGTGGCTTGGATCTTGGATACTCCAGATAAAGGAAAGCCTGAATAATGCTGGTAGTGACATTTCCATCTTGCTGTTTCTACCTTAACAGAGCATCTGCATGCTCCTGGATACAGGCAGACAGGATAACCTGGGCATCTGCTGCAAGAGAAGCAGGGGCAGCTGGCACTCCAGGCCGGGTTACCTGCAATGCCCAAGCACATGAACCTCCTCAGAGCCAGCTCATCTCGGAAAAAGCTTCTTAACAGCAGTTAAATTTCCTAAGAGCAGTCTGATCTCAGGAAAATCAACCTCCCTTTCTCTCAGCTGAAGGGAACATTGTCATAGGAAACAGAAGCAAGGAATAATTTTTGTCACGATGGAATAAATTAAATTGAGTGGAGTGTCACTGTGTACTTGGAATAAAGCTTTGACTTCAGAGCAGCCACTTAAGTTTTGTACTAGAATAGACGAGAACAGAGCTGCCTTGCTCCTTTTTCCACGTCATATCAACGGCAAAAAGGACATTTTTCCTTAGTGCGCAGCAGCTGCGCTCCGAATGGGGCAGATCTATTAATAGAGCAAGTGGGCAGTCAGATATGCCCTTCAAAATCTGCACGGGGCTGTAATTCTTCAGTTTCTCACAATGCACTGCTCAAGGAAATTGTGGGGCTGGAATGGTTTTCATTCCTATCACAATGAACAAGATTTTTCGCATATTTACAGTTCCTCTCTCAGTCCCCATGCTACTACATGTAACTGGAAAATTAATGAAGAGTTTATGGCTAAAAGGGTAGAAATAAAAGGAGGATCAGAGCTGGCATACAGTAAGTCAATATAATCAGGAGGCATTGATCAGTGGAACACAATGTTTTCATTGCCTTAAAAGTCAATATTGCAAGGGGAAAAATAGATGTACACAATCATATACACTCAGCTTAGCCACTAAACACTTCACAGACAAAGCTCAGTGTTTCTAAGTGTTTTAGAGCTTGCTTGCTTTCACTTCTTTTGGGTGAGTCTGTCACTTCAGAAAAACAGGTAGGAGTTAGTGTCAATACAGATTTTTATTATGTTCTTCTTTTTGGCGTTCTTCCTGTGCTTCACAATAAGCAGTACTTAGTACAGAACTCATCAAAGACTGAATGTAGATCCTACTCAGCAATGAGCATACCAAAAGATATTCTTGAACCAGTAAGAGAGCAGAGTTTAGTATAGCTTAGTATTTTATTTTTTCTGTAGTGGCTAGAAGCGCTAGTCTTTGGTTAAGCCCCCGAGCACATAAGTGTTGTATAACTGCGGATGAAAACAATCAACTTGCCCCAAACAGTTTAAAATCTACATAGTAGATAGACAGAGTTTGGATAGTGCAGAGAAGAAAATGAAAAAGGTCAGTAAAAGAATGTGTAATGCTGGGGACACAGTGTAGGTGAGAAACTAGAGAGGTGAGGTTTGCACATCATCCTGGAGGAGTGTGAGCCAGGCAAAACCGCAGAAAAGCAGAATCAAAATGAAGGATGCTGAGCCCACCTTAGGGTGTTAGGTATGTGAAGATGGGAAAGGTGGTGCCTTAGAGATATTATGGGGTTAGAGTCTATAAAAACTCCAAGGGTATGAGATTTAGGGGCAGGGTTCATCTTAAGTATTGTTATGAAATTCCCTCATTAACTCTCTACACAAGTTGGCAGGTCCCCCCAGCTGTTCCAGCTGTCAGTGCAAGCTGCTAATGGTCTTCAAGTTGTTCTAAAGTTAATTCTTTAACTGCTTTAAATGTCATTAGGCCTGATGTCTTTGTCTTTTCTGAAGATTTTATGACACTTACTTTTTTGCTTTCCCTTGGGGTTGAAGGAACACCACAAAAGACATGGTGAAAGGCTGTAGCTGCTGATGTCAGTTGAAGTTTGAGGCACTGGATTCAGTGAGTTAGTTCAGTTTTCCTCCTTGTTGCCATCTGTATTATAATGAAGGTTCTTTGCCTGAGATCGCTCTGAGATCACTAAAGATTTTCACTGGCTGTGAGTCAGTGATTATTTTATATTACTATTTGTATTAAATATGCAACCCAGGGACTGAATTCTTGGTGCTTTTGCAGTCACTCTGCCATGCTGGTAGTCCTCATGAATGTGATTCCTCCAACCACAGGTTCTGACATCTAGATCTGAACAAGTTGTGAGATTCTTTCGCCATTAATGATTTACTGTAACCCTACAATAACTCCTAAAATAAATCTTGTGATTTTTTTCCTTAGAAGTGTCTGTTTCTCTCACTAGAAATAAACACAGCCTAGGTTGACATGTACGCCCAAAGTCGCATGAGATGAATTCCACCCTTCACGACCAATCTTTCATAGTGACTTTAGAGGATGAAGGTGAGAGATGAGGATGTAGATGCCTGTCAGAGAGGGGATGTTTTCAGTTGAAGGAAGGGATCTGGGCATATTCCCAGCACAACTGGGGCCAAATCTGACCTACCAAGTAATATACATATTTATATGTTTTAATGTTTGGATGCATTTTAACAGTTAATTTATCATCACATTTTCTTCAAAAGAAACTCCCTTTCTCCTCAGTATGAGTCTTCTCCCAGTTTAATTTTAATGTCTTAATACCCTTCATTGTGTTTGACATTTCTTGGCCCATCCCTAGTGTCTCTTCTACCTTTCTTTTCTCCACTGCCAAAGTATATTTTCAGTTTCCCTTCCATATTCCCACTCTCTCCTCCTTGGAATAGTGTGGGTTTTTGTTTCCTTGCTCCCTCCCTTGGTTATATCTCTCCCTTCTCCCCAGCCTGTCTGTCCTTCTTCCTCCTTTTCCTCCTGTCTTACTTTGAGTCTTCTTCCCTTCCCATCCCCCCTCTCCTCACCTAGCTCTCCCAGGAGCACGCTTTGGAGCACAGCCAGTACTGAATTTTAACAGCCACATCCTGGTGTGCAGAAGATGACACCGCACCAATGGCCAGACTTTGCTGTCCCACCACCTCGTGCTCCAGCCACATTCTCTGCCATGTACTCATTGTTCCTCTGGCATCTCCTGCCTTTCCTCTTCTGCCAAACTCCACACAGCTGAAACGGTTGCAGCTCTGAAAAGGTCTCCGTTGCTCTGATCCACGTGTCCCGGGGGCTGGGGCATTGACCATTGGAACACTGCCTCAAAATAATCAATAACCGCGGGTGACACACCAACCTTCCGCTGGCCAACCAGGGATAACTTGGGGTATTTCCTCATTCTCCAGAGAGAAACAGCTCTTTGTTTAATAGAGGCTGTCACCCAAAAACATTGCTGTGCCTCGCTCAGGCAGCCACACTCCGGGAGAGAGGAGCTGGAAAGCCTGAAGCCGGCTGTGGGGAACTCTCGAGACTGGAGGCCATCTTAGCCCTGTTTAGAAGGTAAGCAAAAGTATTTACTTTCCATAGCATTAAAAAGCAAAACTTTCTAAAAACCTCACTAAAAATTAGAAGCTTGCTCCAGCCACTTTGCTTAACGAAGCTGTAGAATGTGCTTTTGTTTGGTGAATTAATAAAGTGTTTTAATTGCCTCTGGCAAACCAGAGTGTTTTCCTAAGCTGTAATAACACATGCAGATCCTCTGATGTGCACAGGTGGCAAAGCGGCATTGATTTTGGTGGTAGAGGCTCTCAGTAGGTCTGGTGATTGTTGTTTAGGTAAGTTCTCCCTGCAGTTTGAAGTGGTGTTGAGATAGGTCAGAGGGAATGGGCTGGAACCCCCAGTTCTTCCAGCCAAAGCAGTGTCATGTTGTTTTGTGCCATACAAGAACTGGGCCCTCTGGTGATGCACGAAAGATGCAGAAGAGAATTTATAACTCAACTACAAGGCTTAGCTTTTGTAGAAGGAGGCCAGGCTGTGCCTGTGCGTGTTTGCTTCTCTCTTGGGAGGGGAACTAGGTGAGGCTGGGCAAACAAATGGAACAGCTAAAGCTGGAATGAGATGGAAAAGCAGGCAGGCAACAGTAAGTGTAAAAAACCAAAAAACCTAGACATTGGTTATTTGAAAGACAGGTGAAATGTCCAATATTCTTTCCATTTCCCTCCATTCCCATTCCTCACTTCATCTTTCACTTGAACATTGTTGGTCTGTTTAGATTTTTGTCTCTTTGAGCTAGGGCTTTTTCCAGAGGCTTGCAAAATGCTTGGCCAAATTTTGAGCACTGTATAAACAACAGGTAATGACCATAAACAGAGAAGTATCTCTGTTAAAAATTATCCCATCTGGAATAATTTAATGCCAGTTAACTTATGTTAAAGATGGATTATAAAGCACAACATGACTGCAAGTGTTGAGAAGAAAAGGCATATGAGCACAGTGCTCTTGTTGAACTCATAGCAGCAGAGAACGATGCAAATTTTTTGCTGTGGAAATGCAAACTCAGAAAAATTCTCTGGCAGTCACAGCTGCTTCACAGCAATATATGGCAGTCCATTAGGCCTTTCTGTTTTCCCTCTCAGTTACAGAGCTCTGAGGACATCTTACCTGATATCTTATCTTATCTCTTCACTGTCTTTGTTCTGTCACCAAAGTCTGTTTTAGCCTGTCTCTGGCTTTCTCAAATGGCTTCAAGCTACCTTTCACCTGGGCCTTTTTCTTGCTTGGGAACCCAACCTTGATTGATTTCTGTGTTCCTAGCCTGCTTAATACCTTCTCCACACCAACCTTTGTCATAAAACTTTCAGGATTAGCCAATGCACATGAGTAAATTGAGGGACATTTTTCTGCTGACTGCCTCAGTTATTACAAAAATTATTTGCACGTAACAAGCAAAGGCACCTACGTGTGCCTGGTTCTTGGTGTGTGTCCTAAAATGGTGTGTGTCCACATCCTTTTCCTTCTCTTGAATTTGGTAACTTACTCACAGGAGAGCAAAGCCCTTTTTGTCATAAATTGACAGTTCTCTCTGAGGACAGAAATCCACAGATTGGTATTTTTTATTTTCATGCATATTTTTTATTTTTATGCATATTTTTATGCATTTTCATTCCTTGAGCTGGAATGAAGCTATGATAAAACAACATTAAGAAGTTGTGATCAGTTTGTGTCGTAAAGTTGAAGGTACCATGCAAGTTCAATAATCTCTGACCCAATAGTCTGAAATTTCCAAACTGACATGGAGAAATATCTGTGGATCCACTTTTGTACTGATCATCCCTTTCTCTCTGGCTATAGATCACAGCGTGGGTGCAGTGTGAGCTGAGGTTGTAGACTTTGGTGAAGAGAGGTCTGATAGCAGCCTACAAAAAACTGGAGGGTGACAGAGGTGATGGAGTGGTGTGAGAGGATATAATGAGGAGCAACAGCCCTGCTTACAGCCTGGGAGATTCAGACTGGACAGGAGAAAAGTCTTTTTCATCAAGAGATTGGGTCAGCCCTGCAACAGGTCACCCAGAGAGGTGGTGGTGGCTCCATCCTTGGGGGTTTTCAAAGCTCGGCTACACAAAGCCCTGTCTGACACAGTGACCTAGTGTTGGTGGTAGTCCTGCTTTCAGCAGGAGGTCAGACCGGACGCCTGCAGAGATCTCTCTAAACCAGTGCTTCATTTATGCTGATTCTTTGATTTAAAAAAAAGAACCTAAATGCTATGTACTAAGCTACTGTATGTTATGACAGATCTCTAAAAATGAGATGGGATGGCTTTTTGACCCGCCCTTAGCAAATAGACACATAATTAGACAAGATTACATCTTTTCAGATATTTTAGGGTGGGTGCCAAACAGGCCCATAATCCACGGTCTTATTTATCCTTATGTGCAGAATTAGCACATCACAGTAAACGGTAATAAATATTTCTCCAATTCTTGCTGAGAGTGTATTTTTGGCTGAAACAGAGGAAATGCAGCTGGTAGGCACCCTGAGGAGGCTTCCCTCCTTGCCATGGCACCAAGGCAGGGTTGAACATTCATATGGCATTCTTGCTAGCCATTTCCTGCTCTTCTAGACCTTCAGGGCAAGAGATTTTAAATCAACTTCCCAAGACAGTAGTCCCAGAAAACTCAGGGCATCCACCTCCCCTTCCACTCAAGGCCTTAGCCCTACCATGAAGACTGCCAGCCAGGATATCTGTTGTGGGGTCATGGTTTTGTTACTGATATTCCCAGTGGACAAATAATTGTCCATGAACAAATAAAATTAAACTCTCTGGTAATTTCATACCAACACAGGTATAGTCCTACAGTTTAAAATAAATTCAATTAAACATCCCAGCTTTGACTAATTCAATTTTAAATAAATTCTCTGAAGGGAACAGGGTCTGTAGAACAGGATTATCTGTGTAAGTCTAACCTGGAACATTTCTTTCTTCAAAATTGATTCTTCTTTCATTAAAGAATAAAACTGCTGAAATCCTGTGCTTCCTGCACTGCAGTAACCCAAACCTCTCTGTGTCTTTCCTGAGCAGAGAGCTGCCATGTGCACGGGGAAGTGTTCAAAGTGCATTGGGATCACCCTCTTCCCACTGGCAGTATGTGCCATCATCTCCAACGTTCTCTTGTACTTCCCCAATGGACAAGTTCTGCAGCTCAGTGAGATAACTGACTTGGTGTGGTTTTTCCACGGCATTCTGGGAGCTGGGATACTGGTAAGACATGACTGTTTCTTATGGGTTTTGTTCTGTTTTGTTTTACATTTGGGGCCAAGAAAACCTCAGTTTAAAAAAAGGTCATAAAAATGCGTTTTGCATGAACATGTGAATAGCTTAAATGAGAAGTTGCGTATGTAACTGAGAAAAAGCATTTAAGGCAAAAAAGTGCCTAGTCAAAGAAATACAAGACATTCCTGAAATAAATATCAGGACTCCAAGGTAGGAGGAAGCACTAGGACTGACTGCTCACTGTGGAGAAGAGTTACATGAGTGTTCACCCTCCAAGAGTGAAAGCAAAGCTGAGGTCCTAAGCTCAGCTGGGGGTGGTGAGTTTTCACTGTCTGTCTGCACTCCCTTGTTACTCCTACAACTGATTTTATGTACACATAATTCACAAAAACATTAAGGGAAAAACTGAAACATGTTTCAGCTGGTGTTAGTTCGAGACCCAGCTAACATTTTACAAACGTGGAGCTGCAAATAGCTTAATAAGCTGAATGCCTCATGTTCTCACACTCCCACTCACCTTTTTTTGGGTTTGATCTGGTTTGAATGTGCTCTTCTATAACTAGTTCTCCATTCCAGGTCTCAGGAAAGAACACTTTAATGTGAATATCCATGGCTAGCAGTGAAAATGTTGGGGAAAACTTATCTTTCCAGTCCATCAGAAAGCCTGTTCCCTTTGTGCTCTTCCAATTATCTACCCAAGTGCAGTTAAAAAGCTAAGCGAGTAACATGCACATGACCAGTAATGGGCAGATGGCAAACTGGCACAGAGCTGAGAAAAAAACCCAGAATTTTTAGGAATAATTAACTTAGAAAAAAGTAAATCTCATTCACAGTAACACTATGATGCAGCTGCCACTTAAGTCTACAGAAAGCCTGCAGTGGATGTGGTTCATACACACATTTCCCAAAGAAGAAACATGGTATAAGATCATTCAATAAACTGTTCTCCACCAGCAGCTTGTCTGCTTCTTCTTGCAACTACCACTCGGGCCTATTACTCATGCTGAGCTTGAACATAAGCGTGAGTTTGTAGAAGGAAGAAGTGGAACTACATGAGAGACCTTGTGGAAAATCCGTACCACTGCAAGCCCAGGAGTCATTGGCGTTCAATGAAAGGAAAGGCAGATGTTAGACATGAGAGCGTCATCGGCTCGTTGAAAATGCGCCTTCTTTTAAGGCTTCCACGCAGACTTGCCTGTGGCCAGCACCACATACATCAAAAATGAGAACAGCTAGTCAGAGGAGAGGAAAAATTCGCATTGACCTTCAAAACACGGCATTAGGAGTAATTATTGATCCACAAACAGTACTGTTGAGTGTACACGTTTTCCAGAAAACAGCATGAGAAATGCCCACAGGTAAGGGGAAAGAAAACATTATCATCAGCTCCATCTTCCAGGTGCTGGAAGCATGGGAAAATGAAGATTGGCTTCTTGGTGTCCTAAGGTGTTAAAACAAGGGACAGGATGTCCCACTACTGGAGTCTGGTCCATATCCTGACACTACAGTGAGGAAAGATGAAGCTGCAATATATTCCCCCATGCACATGGGTTCCTCCCAAAGGAAACTGAGGCAAGTCATGCCAACAGGTTGCCTGATCTTGGAGAATCTCCCCACGACTAGGACACAGCCTCCAGAGTCAAGACTGTGGGATAAACTTCAGAACAGCCTGGCTTAGCTCTGTGAGCCAGTAAACCTCCCTCCACCTGGGAGCTTCATCTGTAGACTGATACCTAGATCATCAGCTCACTCTTTGGCTGAGTAGCCAGCTCCACCCTTTCCTTCTCCTCTGCTGAATCTCTAATGGAAATTATGTGACGTGAAAACCTCTCAATTTCCTTATTTCAAATATTTAGGATGTCAAGAGAGTAAGACTGGCTCTATGTGTCATAGTAACATCTTTCCTCATGGAAAGCCTGTGTGCAACACAAAGAAATGCCTTGACTGAGCCATGGCTCACTCACAGCTCTTGTTTTACTGACAACAGCCAAATCCAGCAATTTCTCTTTCCCATGTCAAAAGGCAGGTGTTTATAATCAGGAACTTCATAAAAAGAAAGCTGCCAAGCAAACCCTTCATCCCGAGCCAGGCTAATAGATGACACAAAAGTGTTTGCAGCTTAGATGGGAAACCTCGAAAGAAGAATTATAGCCCCGGAGGAAAAAGAATGTTGGTTTGATGGGCAGAGGTATTAACCGTTCTTCTGAGTGCCAGACAGCAGCACACTGGGGCTGAGGCTGCCTTGGGGACCATTTGTGATTATTTAAGAGCTGGTTTCTTTGCAGGAAGAGGAGCACCTTTTTAACTTCAATGCTCTACTCCTGCAGGCTTCCAGATGTGGTCCAGCCATCACTGTAGGTACTGTAGGTTGCCTCTGGGCTGTGCATAAGAGGAGAATAAATCCTTTGAAAAATACTTAGGAGCTTGCAAATCTAAGCTAGTTTCATAACACTGTCCTACACTGTTCAAAAGAGATATTCACGCTACACACATAAATTCCATGGGCTTCGTTCATCATGGACATTCTGCTCTTCCTGCCCTACCTGAGAAAAAAAAACTTTCCAGCACCTAGTCAGGCCATTTGTACAGTTTTTACCTTTTATGTTTGTTTGTTTGATTGATTGACTGATTTATTTGGGTTCTCCTTTCATTAACTTCATGGTAACCATTTCCTACTTTCTCAAATACTCCTTTACTTGTGCTGCTCTTTGAGATGCTTTAACCAGCATTAGAGTGTGTAGAGACAAGGAGTGGGAGTGTGCTGGCTGCACAGCCAGACCGACAAAAGCTTTCTTACCCTCTGACTACCAGACTAAAGGCAACTTTTCCTAACTCCAGAGTGTCTCTGTAAGGCAGCATTATATCCCAAGTCATAGATGGTTACTGACTGCATTGTATTGGTCCAACTCCACCTGATAATTACCATGGAGAGAGCTGATGGGAGTTCCCCACTGACTGAAGTCCATCTTGTAGGTTTTCTGGTAGTTTAGCACAAAAAAATCCCGCAAACCAAAGTCAGATCTGTTTCAGGAAGCTCAAGGCTGATTTCCCAATTATAATCGAGAGCAGAATGCTCAGGAGGTTTAAATTGACATAATTCTTAGTCCATCTATGTATCTTTTGTGGGCAGAAATTAAATTTTCTCAAAACT
The DNA here is from genome assembly GCA_013398115.1 of Falcunculus frontatus. Lineage (NCBI taxonomy): Eukaryota > Metazoa > Chordata > Aves > Passeriformes > Falcunculus > Falcunculus frontatus. Next base: position 2,876,833 of record VZRV01001168.1, on the reverse strand, counting down.
GACACATTTTATCAAAACTGACACAGTTTTTACCAAAAAACCCCCCCAACAATTCCCTGCTGAAAAAAAGCAGTATAGCTTCAGCAATCAGAACTAATGTACCAGCAACTTGCCAGACAGCTCTAGTTGTAATCCCACATTTATTTCTGAGTAACTCTTCAGCAGCACCAACATTCAAGCAGATGTGACTCCCAGAGAAGAGTCAGAAGGTGACTTACAGTTGAGGAACATATGCCCAAGATCCTAGAATTTAAAAACCACCCCAGCAGAAATGCTGCACACCAATTCAGCCTGTGCTTTTCTTACAGGTTATTTTGCCGGCATTCATGATGCTGGGAGCAGGTGGAGCAGGATGTTGCGCTAACAGATGTGGGGTAAGTGGATATTTATGTGTTGAAATGGTGCTACAGAGTTTGTGCAATAGCTCTTTAAATGGCTGCTCAGCAGGTGGAAATGTGCAGTGACAAACCATCACACCACCGTCAGCAGCCATGTCAGGGAAATGTAGAAGAGGAGCTTGATCTACAGCATCCCTGGGCTGGGGCTGAGAGCTCAGTAGCCAGCAAGAATGTTAAGATATGGCAGTTGCTGATATGAGGGAAATCAGCCAGGGCCAGTGCTGGAGCCCTTAGGCACAATGCTGAGGGCAAAGGGGGACTACATCACATAAAGTAAAATGTGGCTCCAGCTTCCCCTGCTCAAGGCAATCCTAAAGACTGAGACAGCTCTCTGTTCCTCCTGCTTCCGCAGAGTTCTGTTTCCTCTGTACCCTTCCATGGCAATCTGCTTTTCCACAGGTTCATCCCTGCTTTCCTCTGTAGGGATGCATAGGTCCCCTATTTGCAGGTCCATGCCAAAAGCCTGAGCGGCTGCATCTGGCACTGAGGAGCCAGCATTGCTTCCTGCAGCTCTGACCAGTAGCTCACATTTGCCCAAATGTTATGCATGTGAAATGTGAAAATGCAATTAGGCTCTCTGACATCTGAAAAAAGGCCAGACAGACTTTTTTCCTTCATAATTAAGAATATTATAAAGCAACATGTTATACAGACATATCCATTCATCCTCAAGCCCCGGGCACAGACTTCTGTGGGGCTGTCATTACTGGCAAGAATAAACTGACTTAGAAATTTTTTTAAGTCTGCATCCTTCCCAGAAGCAGCCTGGAATGAGAGATTCCATGCAATAAAGCACATCTCTTCTATACTCTTCAATTAATATTTAGTTTGATCCATGAGAAGACCTTTCCCTCTTCAAAACATTTTGCTTAAATTAATTCATTATTCATAGTACCAAAATAGCATTCTTTATTAGGATGTCAGCAAGCACATCCCAAGGGACATGCCATTACATTGATTTTACCAAATGGCACATGCACAGACAGGACGCTAACAATGGCCAAGCAGGCCACTTGCAGAGCTGGGGTGAGATCCTAGACACCCTGCAAACAGTGCCTGAGCCAGCTGCTTTGTTTGATTTTGAGTGATGTAGAAAGCAGTGGTGAAAAACTGTAGTGGTTCCTACACTCACTGAATGTGGTAAGTCATGAGGGGAAATCCAGCTGAACCGAGCTGAGTTCACACACCATCTCAGGTGTCACTTTTCCACCCTTCATCCCAGCCCTAAATATTACAGAGTCAAGAGTCAAACTTCCCCAGGCTGGCTGGGTTCACTCCCCAGCCCAACAACACGGGTGGTAGCCCAGTGTCATCCAGCAGCCCACATCCACTGGCCCACCACAATCCTCCGTTCCCCACTCCTCTTTCACTGTGTGAGCCATTCCTAGCAGCAGTACATCCCTGCCAGATACCCTGTCTGCACCTTCCCATCACTGATTGGTTACCTACAACCTGTTCCTCCTCTTCTTTATTTGCTGTTAAGGAGGAATAAAATAGATGGTGAGAAAGTAATTTGATTATGCACTGATATTTCATAGAATCAGGAGAATCACAGGATCATTAAGGTTGGAAAAAAACTCCAAGTTCATCAAGTCCAACCTTCAAATGAATACCACCATGCCCACTGAACCATATCACAATGTGGCTGATGGCCAAGTGATGAAGCTACCCAAACCAAACTGGAAAATAGGCTCAGTGAGGACAGTCTATCTATGAAAATGCTGTCTTCTTGGACACACACACCCCTCTGGAATCACACTCCTCTGTAAGGTCGAAAGGGTGAAGCTCTACACCCTGTTTTAAACAGACTGTGGCTCAAAGTAGGGATGAGATGGGCACATGAAAAAAGAGTGAGTGGCTGTGGACGGCACTAAAAACAAGTGTACCCTGCATGGCTCATGGGGGAGAGTGATTTCCAAGCATTCAAAAAGAGGCAAGTGTTTCAGGGAGATCTGAAGGCCAATGATGTACTTCTTCAAGGGAAGAAACCTCAGACAAAATTTGCTTTGGGGAGAGTGGGAGAAAATGCACAGACATCCACAGCAGGGCTGCTCAGATGTCCTGACTGTAAGGGCTGTATATGCAAGGCAGGGTATGGTGTGAGGCCCTGGAGAGCAGAGAACTCCTGGGATTGCTTCAAACTTGCACGATGGCAGCAACCTCCCGAAGTGCCAGAGCTCCTTGTGAGGTGGTCTGGATGGACATGATAAGGTACTTCCAGTACTTCCACCTACTGGAAGAGAAATAGCCCTCACTGGAACTGCTCAGGAGCCTCTGTAATCCAAAGGCAGTTTGGGCACTGCTTTGGAGATCTTAGGTATAAAATGATAATTTACACTGAACACTCAGAATTGCTTTTCATAGTAAAAAGAAAAGGTTAAAGCATTATAACTGATCAGAATTATTGTTCAATCAAAACATAACATTTTCCTCAGGGCAGGGACTCTGCTCTATTTATTTTGCACAATTCCTGGTTTAATAGTTTCAGACTTTATCAAAGCCTTGACACACTGCCAAAGTATCTTCAACTGTAATAATAATTACTATGTTTCCCATACTTTTTATTCACTTAAATGAGTTTTCCAGTTCACAGTGATTACATGCTGCATTAGGTTTTTTCATTAATCAACTTTAAATTATTACTTGCAAACATACATAAATGGCTTCTTGTTCTTGCACTATGGAGCAATGAATTTGGAAAGTAACAGATTTAGAAAGCTTCAGTGTCTTGCAGCTCAGCACGTACACATCTGAAATCATCCACTGCAATGACGTGATGAGGAAAAAGGCCCACCCAAAATACAGCTTCTCTCGTTGCATCAGCAAACATACTCCAGTATTTCTAAGTCTTCCTTAAGAGTTACTAGTAGAACAAGAATAGCCACAGTAGCTTTCCAGACAAACTTAGATAAGCAAAGATATCCAGATAACCAGACAGAATAACAATTCCATCAAAAAAACAAAAACAAAAAAACATCTCCAGACAAAGAAACAGAGACGAAAGAAATGTGTATGGAGCAGGAACCAGGGCAATAAAGAGCAGCCCAAGCTGGGACAGGAGGAACTTGGTAACTTCACCAAAGCAGCTGATGCAAACATTCAAAGAATGAATTCTAAGAGTCTTAATCAGTTCACCAGGGACAATTCAATTGTGTGAAGGATAAAGCAAGGGAAACATTAAAAGAAAATCAGCAAAAATGATCAGCAAAACCTTTTCAGGAGTACAGAACAGGTCAGCATCATGGGAAACTAATTATACCAAACTCAAGCATCCCAGCTTAGGCCTCCTCTTGCAACTAAGGACACAAATGAGGAAATAAAATATTTCAGTGAGAAGTACAACTAGGGGAAATGCTGAAAGGTTGAGATGATGAAATGGTTAATAAAACTCTTGGACTTCCACAGATTATGAAGCAAGCCTCCAGAAAAGTCTCCAGATCAGTAGATAAAATGGGGAAATGCCCCTGCATGTCTAGAAAAGGCTGAGGAGAGCCAATCTAACAGCTGCAGCAACCTCAGACTCCTCTTTCGGTGACAAGTAAAGTTTTTGTCTAGATGATCTTGTACACAGTAAGGGAAATAGCTGGGATGAGACCAGTCATAGTCAACAGATTTCAAATGAGACAATCACGTGACAGAGAATAGTCATCACAGATAGCACTGACTAGTACTAACTAGTACTAGTACTAACTGCTATCACAAAACATAGTAATACCAAAGGACCATTTGACTTTTTCTTCATAATTATCTTTGGGATGCCCTGTACTGCTAGGCTGTGCTAAAACGAATTGTTAACATAATTAGGATACTTCAACTCAGAAGCAAAATGCACAGTTGAAATAAATGAGAAAACAAGTGGGGAAAAGTGACTCAGCAAAAGTAGGAGTTTCAAAGAGAGTATCAGTCACTCACCTTCACCACAAGGCACGCTTGGTGATCTTATTGTGAGAGACAGTAGCATCAGCTACTACCCAGACACTGTTTTGGTCTGGGACAATAGACTAAATTACCTACATTTTGCTGACAATGGAGCTCTGTTAAGAGGCAATTCAGCCAACATGCAGATAAAGACTAAAAAAAGAGTATCCAGCTTTGCAAGAAAAGACTGAGTTGTTAATCAGTTATGATTAAATAAATCCCATGAGAAGTCCCAGCAACTTCTAACTCAAGGATTGCTTTAGAGGCAAAACAACACACAAAATTAGTCAATTCACACACTGGCATCGTGCAAGGTTCTACAGAAAGCAGTTGGCTGTCAAGTTGGAAACTCTATTCCCCAGCTTGAACGTGTTCAGACAGTGAATAGCCTTTTCAAGGCTTTGTCACAAAACTCCAAAATGGAGGGTGGATATTTCCATTTGACTCTGTAGTGCAGTGGTCTGTAGAACAACTGGGACTGGGAGAAGATTTCTACCTGCCTTGTGAGCTGTGGGATTTCACCCGGTATTTGCTGGCAACAGGGAATTATGAGACTTGAGATATTTGGCTTCAAATCTGAGCCATGGATGAAAGTATTTCGTATGGGCTTCTTTGGTCATGCCACTGCCCTGACTTTAAGGCAGGCCTGCTGCCTTCTTCCTGCTGCAGGTCTTCCCCTGGCTCTATCAGTCTGCTCCAGAGTTCCTTCCCCCACTTGGCAGAGTTGTGAACAGCCACAACCAGTGACTCTTAACAAGACTGTTGGGAAGCCTGTCCCAGATGCACCACCAGTAGCACCCTCCCGGGATTTTTGTTTCTATATACAAACAGCAACCAGATACATCCCATTCATTACTAGAAAACTACCCCAAATGGAGTAAAGGTAGCATTTCTGTGGAAGTGGCTGATGTAAAACATGAGCGCGTTACATACACTACGAAGTCACTGCTGGTTTGTTGCCACATGCAGCACAATTAGATTTCTCAACATGAGCAGTGGTAATCACGTGTCATGGTGTTGCAAAATGAAGGAAAGCAGCAATAAGAAAGGCTTTTTTGCATTCCATCAATTAGCAAAAACAATTAATGTATCTTCTGTTGCTTTCATACCTGGTTCAGTAGTTGCTTGCTCGCTTCTGTTGGTGCAGGGGCCAAGAAAGGTGAAGAGTTGGAAATGCCAAGGCACCTGATATGGAACAGATCAATCCAGGACTGGCCTCATACTGGTTTTTGAAAGAAAACTCACCAGAATTTTCATAATTGTTAGCTTAAGTATAAAATTCTGAATAAGTTCTTTAACGTCTAGAATAGCTACAATAGTCAGAAAAAGTCAACTATTTTTTATTCCCACAAAGTTAGTAGCAGTATTAGTTTCAGAATAAAGTAAGAGACAAGTAAAGAGGATTCTTTCCCATTCATTGTGACCTCTCCATGTTACTCAAACCTCTGTGCACACAATGTCGAAGGTCTTTTCCCTCTCAGATGCTGCTGTCAGTGATCCTGTCTCTGCTGGGATTCGCAGGAGGAGCATATTGTGTGGTCATCTCCTCACTGGGGCTGATTGGGGGTCCTCTGTGTGACACAGGTGATGGAGAATACCTCTACCCTTTCAGGAATGACACTCTGGAGTGAGTATGGCTTACAGGCTCCTCCAATTTGCTTTCCCTGATCCCTTCAATATCTTTTTAAAGTATACTTGGATTTTTCCAAAATGAACTGGTGGTTCACCCTGTGTACACCTAAACTCACACTTCTCTGAGTAGCATGTTCCAGCTGGTCATCTCTTTGACCAAGAAACCATCCTTGGGCAAACTGCCTGAGTTTCATCTGCTGTGCTTCTCACAAGCCCCTTGTACAATTTGCACCATGCTTTCAAAAGGCTGGCTGAGCTGACTCCCACCGGAGTCAAAAGGAAATGTCTGCGTACTGTGCCACATGAATCTGTTAAATTATCAAGAACTCAGCCTGCTCTACCTACTTCTGAAAGCAAAGCAAAAATATTCTCTGAATCTTTAAAGTCAACCTTGACAATCAGGCTCTTCAAGGCGCAGCTAGAATAATGAATGGACTGGGCTGAGATACCACAGCAGGAATAAAGAATATTGAGGCACATTTTAAAACCATTACAGACCTTTCTCTTTCGTTATTAACATAATTTTGCCATATAACAAAGAGGAGATTGTTGTGCATGCAGCAAAGTACAGATGTGGCTCTCTTCCCTAGTTACCAATTGCATCTCTGCAAAGGGAATTCTGGGGAAAATCACCAGCTTTTAACAATTATAGCACCATCTGGGACTCACTTTGTGCAATCAAATTCAGAAAATAAAATGCCAGAAAACACAGAAAGCATTCTCAAGTTTTTACTTTCTAATACTTTGCCAATTATTTTCCTCTATCACAGAGACAATTATTTGTTTAACCAGACAACATGGAGTATTTGCAAACAACCCGAAAACATCATCCTTTGGAATATCATCCTTTTCTCTATTCTCCTGGCCATTGGTGTGATTGAAGCTATTCTTTGTTTTATTCAAGTCATCAATGGACTCACTGGCTTCATATGTGGCACGTGTATGAGGAGAAGAAAGGTTGGTACACAGTGAAAGTGTGCTTTATGTTCTTTCCAGTTTTATTTCTCAGGCTTTGGTAGTGGTACACGAGCTGAGAGATCTGCACAGGCCCTGGACAAGCTCCTCTGGGGACGTGAGCCAGTACAGATGCATTTGCACACTCTCTTTCTCTCTGTCACATTATAGTCAGGGATAACCTGTTTAGATTTTTCTAAACAGCAGACCAGTGTGATATATTGACATACTCACTTGCATGATTGTGTTCCTATTTAAGAAGCCTTTTTGATAAAGTTTAATGACCCTCCCCAGCATATGTAAATGAGAGAAAAGAAGCAGAGATGTTTTTAATTGGTCAACAGTAGTAAAATTGTTATTTTACAGAATGGAAGAAAACATCTTCCAAGTTTCATTTATCACTATCGCTTCCTTTTCCTTTTTTATTTTCATTGTACAAGATATTTGCAGTAAGTCAGATATCCCCTAGAATATTAATTAATCATCTTTCATTCATTGCCTTTCAGACAAATATTTCTGGAATGTGAATGACCTACAAGGAATGCCAAGACAAGCCCCAAGCTGCCGATTCACATACAATAAGGAGAGTGCACTGTACTGTATTTACGGGGGGACGACAAAGAAAATCCAAAATGTTCAGGTGTTTCACAGGGCAAAATGGCTTTTTTACGAAGAAGGCAAGGTGGAAAAGGGCTAGATCATTTCAATCTGAGACTCCACATTTTCATCTCTCTAAACATACCACTAAACCTCCGGTACTGGCAAAAACATTAATCTACCTGGTCCTTACTGCTGTACTTGTGTATAAAGCACAGCAGTGCTCAGATAAAAGATCACCACTTGCCCTTTCATGTATGTGGGAAATGGAACTGTTGTTAATGTATACATTTATCAGCTGCATGAAGCAGGTGCTCTCTGGCTGATGTAAATAACTTCTCGTCCTCTCCAAATCCCACCATGAGCTCACCTGTCTGTTCCTATTAATTTTCGAATGACACACTCACAGATTTGAATAAGGATGAGCAGAGAATATATCGAGCAGTGTTTGAGACACCGCAGAGGCAACTGAAGAACATGGTTTTCAGCCTCCTTCAGCCACCCTGGAGCCAGATCGCTCTATGCCGTTTGGTAGTTTGGTAGTTTGTCAAAGCCCAGTGCACTTCTAAATCAGTTCTTCAGGAGCATCTGGGAGTTGAGGCAGCCTTAGAGGAGCATTTGGGTCAACACAGACAGTAGGGTTTGCAGCAAGAGTTTAGAAATGTCTGGTTTAACAAAAGGGTGAAGAACCTCACCACCAATTTTGCCTTCATGAAACTGCCTAAGAATTTCACTAACTTCCACACAGGTCTGTAGGGCTGTTCTAGAATAGAGCACATGGACCAAGGAATTAACTAGCCAAAGACAAACAAGGATACGGGTAGTAATTATGCACAGCTTAGTAATAAATAGAAGATATAATCTGAAGGCAAAAAAAATGGATCAGTTTTAGTGTTTTAGCAACAGTAATACCAACCAGGAACTGCATAATTCCCCATCATCATTCAAGAGCGAACTCTTGATCTTGAGCTAATGTCCATGACTGGGAAATTTCAGAAAACTCATCATTTCAGTGATTCCCTCAAAGGTTAATTCTTGGACATGAACTGTCTTTCCTCTGTCAGACAAACAGTGAAATAATCTTTATCCATCCTGAACGCATGTATGCAGCTATGAAAACCTGAATATATTTAAAGCACTTCGGGCCTGTTTTTCAGAGAGACATTTATGTTTTCTCGAAGTTGCTTATATTTCTGCACTGTAGCATGGGAGTAAGCTCTTCAAACAACACTTATTGCAGACATACCTGGCTGCCTGTGCTGTCCTCTGATGCAGCATGCAAAATGCTTCATATTCTCCTTTATATAAAATGGGGAAAAAATGCCAGTTGCCTAGATGAGGAACATATGCACCTTGGAGCATAGTTTCACCCCTAGAAGCAGGAAATTTAACCCATAAAGCTTAAAAGCACCTTCTGTAAAGAAGAAAGCGTTAAGACTTGTCAAAAGTTTGCAGTCATCACTAGGTGCATCCAAACCTGCCAGGTGGCTTAAAAAGCTCATCTTTATCGTCAGCAATGAAGCCTGGGCAGTGCTACCACATAGATCAGACAGCAAACCAAGAAAAGGGTCAAAAAGGCAGCGAAAAATAAGGATATTCACATGTAGTCAGGTGGAGAGAGACTCCTTCATCAGCACAGGGGTTGTAGGAACTCTTCACGGTCCCTAAATACCCACCCTCCCTCATCCCTTAGTTTTGACTCCCTGACTCTCAACTCTGGGATAAAGCAAATTTTGGCTGTGCTAGCACCAGGAGAGGAAGAGATACCCACTGGTACACCTCCAGCACAGAAAAATAAGTGTACTGTGCTGCTGCCGCCATCTGCTTGTTCCAGGCTGTCCTGCCCTGGGCATGTTTAGTGTCACATCTCTGTGCTCCTGGGAACACCCTCCGTCCTGCCAACTGTGTGACCACTGGCCTCACTGATACATGTAAATATTAAATATTGCTATTCTGAACTTATTTTCTGGCTTGATTTGTGTGCTCTGAAGAATTGTGAGCTCAAACTACCTCCAATAGGAAGAAAAATGGAAAACCAGAGAAAGCAGAGTTAAATCGCCTAATTTGAACCACCATGAAGAAGTCTCTTCTAGGGTAGGCATCAAGGTACGTAGTCCTTGGAGAGAGGCAACATTCCCCAGACCACACTGAAAGAGATGCCTAAAGCAACTGGGAGGCATTGCCTTTCTGGGCAAGGTTCAGTTGTCCACCACAGACAGGAGCATCTGGTGCCATTTGAAGTGCAGCAAAGAACCCACTCACAGATGTTCAGAGATCCAAGAGTCTCATCTCGACCTAACAACACGAAGGGGTGGATGACCAAAGCAAACACCTGTCTCTTGCAAACATAAGGATGCTAAAAATTCATTAGTGAAAATACATAAAGGTGACTAAATTCAGATGAAATTATTTCAGCTCATACTTTTTTGGATCCCCCAAATCACCTTTGACATGAGTCAAAGCCTGTCCTCTCAAAAGTGTCACCAGAGCCTTCTCCAGGAGCCGGCCAGCACATTTTAACAGGGGCAGCTCCTCATGCCGAGCACTGCGGGGAGACCTACGAGCTCCAGCTCTTCTGATGGGCAAGGCTTCAAAAGAAAATGTCTACATAATACTAAATATAATAAAAACTTTGATTTGAACAGACAGCTGGCTTGACTGAAGATAAGATATCATGCTTCAGAATTAGGATTACTACAGATTTTAAGTTATTGGTGTTGGGGAGGATGAAACAGGAAAGCCTTGTGAATATGATTGTCTAAGTTTGGAGAATATGAAACCTGTAAGTGAAATAGAATTAAGGGCAGAGTTCGATATCTGAAATGCCAAACCCCAGTTACTAAACAACTGGAAAACAATGGTATGGCTGCTGAAGGTAGCCCCCTTCTTGATTGAACAATACCCTCTGCTTGCAGACAGGTCCAAGGGTCAGAGCAGACCCTGCCAACCTGGCAGGGATCCAGAAAGCAGTTTTTAGAGTTTGAAATACAAGACAGTATGGTAATGTAAGGATTCTCATAGGCTGTATGTAAATGCTATAGGACTCTGTATCTTGTACTACATTGGTCAAGTAGACTAGAATATTCGGTAGAAAGAGAGATAAAAGGATCGCGAAGTTCCGGTCCTCGCTCTTTGTCTTCTCTTCTCAACCGGCGCCTCTTCGCCTGCTCCTCTTCGCCACCTCTTCTTCTTATCAGCTCTCTACCTCAGCCCTGCCCAGAGCTGCGGCTGGCAGCTCTCTGCAGGGCCTCTTCACCCACGCCCTAGCAATAAATCGCTTGCTTCAAGACAACTTTTGACTCCCGAGATCTCTCATCGTTTGTCCCGACCGTCCGAACCACGTGATTCCACATATTGGTTTGGTGTTTTTTCCAAAACTGAAAGAATACTTTCAGGGAAATCTCCTAGCAAAGGAAAAGAGCAATTTTGTCCTTGAAATGGTTTTTGTATTGTATTCATGAAGAATTTAGTCAAACTAATTAGGAACTCATAATACTCTTCTTTCAGGTATTTCTCTATTCTTATCAACAACTTTAGTCAAACTAAGGAACTCATAATACTCTTCTATATCTATCTTTTTTCTATATTCATCTTCTACCTATCTATCTATCTGTCTGTCTTCTCTGTATCTATCAACTTTAAATAATTAATAGTCAAAAACTACCCAGACATAAAGACAAAAGTATTGGTTTCATTTTGATATTAATTCACAGTACAATCTCACTACACAGGCTCTGATAGAAGGACTTAAATATGTTGGGTTTGCATCAAATTATCCCTCTCTGTTCTGCATTTGAAGTTCATGCAGATCACTTGCAATTAGGACTGACTTGGGATAGGAATAAAACTTTAGACCAAGGACATCACCTGAAAAATGTAAATGTTTGGAGACCTACAACCCAGTGTTTCAGCTGTCAGGACTGAGGACATAATCCAAATACCTGGACACCACAGGCTGGTTCACAGCCTCTCATTTCAAGAGGAAGTGTCAGTTCATTTTGATGCAAATGGCTTAGATGCCTCAGGCCCTGGTACTCGATGTTCTGGACTTTTTTGGCTTGCAGAGCAAAGCAAACCAGTGAGAGGCTGATTCTTGTAGACCTCAGAGTGCCACAGCCTCTGCTCTACTGTCCCAGTCCCAGTCCTGTGCCTCTCCTCCCAGGTGAACTCTTCTGTGCAAACAAGCTTAAAAAAAATCCCAAAGGGAATTTTAAAACCCCTAAACCTTTCCAGACTCTCAGAGTGCTTTATTTCACCTCCTACAGAGCACCAGCTCTTTGGGCTTATACCTTTCCAGAGGAGTAGCAGGGGACAGCCACCCTTCAGAAATGCCCTTCCCTGTAGGACCTCTCTCATCCGGCAGCACCCCTTTCATCCTGAGCCCATGGAGCAGAGAGAGCCATCTAAAGCCCACCAGCAATAATGTAGCACGTTTAACCCAGAAAAGCAGAGCAAAGGCGTGCTCTTAGGCACAGAGGCCACTGCTTTGCCCATCTTTATTTCTTCCTGTCAGTCAGCTTCAAAGGTGAGTAGCTCTAAGTGCTCACTACAGTGCAGATCGTTTCTACAATAGATAGAAAACTTCACTAGTACACAGCACTCCTCACTTTCTTTCAGGTATTTCTCTATTCTTATCAACAACTCATGTCAGGATCTGTTCCGTCAAGGCCAACTGACAAGGTGCAAGAGTTAAGAGCTCAATTAAGTATCATAGAGTCACAGAAGGCTTTGAGTTAGAAAGGACCTTAAAATCATCCAGTTCCAACTCCCCTGCCATGGGCAGGGACACTTTCCACTAGATCAGAGCCCTGCCCAACACGGCCTTGAGCAACTCCAGGGATGGGGCATCCACAACTTCTCTGGGCAACTTGTGCCAGTGCCTCACCACCCTCACAGTAAAGAATTTCTTTGTGATATCTAAGCTAAACCTATCTTCTTTCAGTTTAAAGCCATTACTCCTTGTCCTGTCACTACATGCCTTTGTAAAAAGTCCCTCCTCAGCCTTCCCGTAGCGCCTTCAGGTACTGGAAGGAACTTGAATCTCCTAAGCCCAGAATCGTTGGAGATACCCCAGAATATCCTGGCTGCTATTCCAGGAGGGCATGGTGTCTCCAACAGGGACTGTAACCTCTGCTTGCCTAAGTGGACATCTCAGAGGTTTTATAGCATCTCCTGCAACACCAACCATCTCGATATGAGTGTACAAATCAAGCTCTGAAACATCTACTGGGTACAGTGATACTGCTTATAGAAGCAACCCTGAGTTCATCAGTATAAGACCTGTCCTCACCCTGTCCTGCCTCATCAGACCTAAAACAGGCGAGTCAATCACCCCCTAAAATTGTGTGTTTCTCACCATGGGTTACTCAGGGAGCTTGAAATAGCAGCCCAGCAGCTGGCACCTGAAGCTGCAGCCCCTCATCATGAGTGGGGAGTGAAGCCTACCTCAAAAATCTCTTCATTGGTGAGATTTCTTTATTTTTTTTCCTTAAAATAGATGCATTAGCTGAGAGTCATTTAATGGCAAAAGAGTACAACAGATTCAGTGAGGAACTGGTCTTCTTGGTATAAGCTTGTTTTTTTATAATCCTTCTTCCTTGCATTGTATATCAGCAAACCCACTCCCAATTCAGATGAACTACCTTACACATCCTCTTTCTCTAAGTCTCCTTCATCCCATCATGTTATGTTTTCACTTACATTGTGTCCTACCACATCTGCCCTCCACCCCTCTGGGTCTTTAAATGATGTTTCTCTGGAGAACTTTATGCCTGACAACTTTTTGGGTTTTTCCCAAAAGATGAAAAAAAGCAGGGTCAGTCCAGACATTCTCTGCAGATGTCTAAGAACAAATTCAAACCCTGCTTTGGGCATGTTGAATTTAGTTGACCCTCACATGGAGGGTGCAAGAGCAAGTATGTCCTCCCTGGAGTGTCTGATTGCAGAGCAGGCTGAGACCTGGCTTCATTCACCCTCAGCCACACGCACCTTCAACCTTTTCCTGTTCCTGCCTACAAAATATGCTGCGAAACATTTGTTCATAGAAAAAAACTTACTACGTGTACAGTGTTTTAAAAGATTTTGAAACACCAGTTTTGAGCAAGGAAGGCAAACCAAAGAAACCAATGGCTCCACTGCCACCAGCAATGGAGCTGCAGTTTCTAGGGTACCTTGTAGCAGGTTCATTTAGGGTGGAAGGGAGTGTCTCTAACCCAAAAAAATGTGTCTTTTAAATGCACAGTGTCCCTTTCTGTACTTAAATAATTAGGTCAAATTTAAAAGCCATTACTCAGTTAAAATAGCATTTGATTATAAATAAAAAGGAATATTTTTCCTAAGGTAGATTAAGTAATCATCTTGTTGTCAGGCTTTGTCATCCCTTTTAATTTTCACTTCTTTTTAAACACTAATTATAGAGTCTTCCCACCAGATCACTGCATATCTTACCAAAACCTTTATTTCCCCTCATGCAGAGAGGTGTCACAGAAAATACGTTGTTCCTACACTTCTCCCCCTTTCTTCCCACAGCCATCACCTATGTGCCTTGTGTTCCTACCACATCCTGCCGATGGGATATGCTTAGCCTGTGCCACTGTCATTTCCATGCACAGCTACATCTGTCTGCTGCAGGAGCTGGCACACTGCAGAAAACCTTCCTAAAGATTTGGCCTTTCACTCAGAGCGCATCTGAGAAGAAGACATCTGAGATTTCCCCATGGAAAGGAGCTACCCACTCCACAGATGAACAAAGTATCCAGGAAAGCCACACATGTACCCTAAAAAGGGCAGATTTTACACAGAATTGGTTATAAAGAGCTATACGTGGACAGATGGTAAAGACTGACAAAGCAACAAAAAAGACAGCGATGTGGCAACGCTACAATAAATGTAACCAACTTAATTCCTTAATGCATATATGAGGTTTTTTCTCAGAATTATTTCTGTTTACGGGGAGCTTCACAAAGTAGTTTTAAAAAGTCTGTATCATTCCCACAGTTCCATTGAAGAGTCCAACACCACCTCGCTTTCCTACCAGTTTCCAGTGCTTGCTTTGAGTATCATCATGCAGCTCCTTTCATTGGTCAATGGTAAATCTTTTTTACTGTTTCCTAGGTTTATTTTGACCATTACTGAGGATTTAGTTCAGTCAGCTTTAAACAGACAAATTCTTAGCCCTATCTTCTGCTTTAGCCTTGTGCCCAGTACCCAGAGAAATATGGATTATCTTCATACAGTTTCATAGCAGACAAAATATAACATTTCCCCTACTTTAAGCCAAGTTGGTATTACCCCTCACATCAGTGTTCCATTTTGCATACCAACAATAATTCCTGTGCTCTTAATCTCTGCTCCTCACAAAAGTAAGATTGGATATCTACTGGAGAAGGGGGAAGGCTGCAGAACTGCCAGTGTTTCTCCAAAGGCTGAGACTCTGCATCCAGTTCTCCAGACTTTTGGGTTTATCACTGTTTCATACTGCTTCTTTTGTTGCAAAGACCAGCAAATACTCAGCAGTTTCTTTACAAGGCACCACTATTTTTACTGATTTTTTCTGTTTGCTACTTGATCGAAGAACATTATCATCACACCATTATTCCTCTCTATAATCTAAATTAAGCAACAGAAAATGGCTCTAAATATACCAGGCTTAGTATCTGTGAGTGTATTTTTTACATTAACTTTAGCTACTGGAATTTGGGCTTCTTGGAAAAGCAGAAAGGATCAGCAGAACAGGAACCCAACAGAGATGGCCATGGTTGGAGGCAGGAATATAAATGTTTTCATTGGATTATTTACTGCAACAGGTAAGTTTTCTTAAAAGACTTTTTAAAATTCTTCTTAAAACACATGTATTGTGTAGATCTGGGTGACTTTTCTTTCAAAGGAAGTGAACTCCTTTAATGTCAGGGTAGATTTTACCTAAATGTGACTTAAAAGGAGTATGGTTTCATGAATCATTTTGGGATGGATTCTTACAAACCTCTCCTGACTGAGCAGAACCTAATGTTTATGTAGATTCTTTTAAATTAAAAAGATTCATTTAAGAGTTTAGTTAAGACTTAAGAGTTTAATTTAAGAGTGACAAAAGAATACAACACTTTTCATTAAGGAGGACTGTGGTCTTAACTGTGAACCAGTTTCTATTATCCAACATAACAGACGAATTTTACTCATGGAAAAGTCCAGTTCTGGAATAAGCTCTCACTCATGGTGAGCATTGGTGTCTCTCTTAAAGAGAGAGTTTCCCTCAACTTCCCTTTTCTCTCCTTGCTGCCTAGTGTAATCTGAAATTTGCTTCCCTGACCTGTTTTTTGTAAAGGCATCCCCCAGTGACATTTGCCTGGCTAAGACACTTAAATCATTGTTGTAGGTCTGTTATCTGACTGCAATGTCTGCTTGCATTTGTTTTCCCTGATGTCTACTTTCTTAGACCCTGTAAGTGATGCTCTTGAAGGAGGGCAATTCTACAAAGGCGATCCTATTTCCTCTAGCAAAAGTCTTCCTCTGAGAACAAAATGTAATTAAAAACTACTATATTCAAATTGCCTCTAAATGTTTAAACATTGAGCTTTTCCATGCACACACACAGATATCCATTCTTGAAGCTGGAAAATTGTTTAGAGTGAGATTCTAATACTATTATCTGTAGTCAGCACCACATCTCTGCACGGGAGAAAACTTTGCGAAGGAAATAGAGGTGTGATTAAATATGTGTATGAGAAAAATGTTTACAAGCTCTCAGAGTGTTCTACAGGGCTAGCTGAGAATATGTCTCTCAATTCTGACCTCTTCATCTTCCATGTTTACAGCCACCTGGGTTGGAGGAGCATATATCGAGAGCACAGCTGAAATTGTCTACCTGCCTTCAAAAGGATTACTGTGGGTCCAGGCACCTGTGGGATTTGCCTTATCCCTTGTTATTGGTAAATAATTCATGGAATTAGGACATATAAGCTTTAAAAATATATCGTAGGAGTATTTTAAGATATGTAACAGAATATAGGGTACATTTTAAATGTGATTTTGTTTTTTCAGTCTCCCATATATAGAGAATAAGCATTTCTAACGCTATCCTCTGAACTGAAATATAACAGGGTAGCTTGGAGCTAGTGTAGAGTTTTGCCTGCTTGTTAGCAATTTATAGGACAAAAATCTTACCTGAGAATTTAAAAGAGTGTGTCAATGCGCATATTGCTTTTTTCACATGGTCTCTAATTCACAGACTATTGAGAGTGTGGGTATCTAATTTTTTCCTTGGAACTTCTTTGTGATGAAATAATAGTAGCTTGATTTTTCCACTAAGGGACATTCCTCTGAGTAGTCTCGTCTCAGGATGAATGTGTCGTGCATCCAGCTTATCCCACTTTATAGCTGCTCAGTTTTTTTGTTGAAACTGAGCTAAGTGTGCAGTGTTCTATACCTGAGTTGCCATTTCTAACTCCAAGAATTACTGGACTTGTGCTGAGGTTCAGCTCTCTTGCCAAGACCAAAGTTGCTTCCAGGCCACACTGTGTTATACCTTAACTCTCTAGGGACGGGATGATGAAAGCAAGGAGACCTGTGCAGACCTTACACAGGAATTTCTAAAAGAACAATAACCTTTATTCTCAAGTCAAAGAAAAGAGTCCAACTGACGTGAATGTGAATCAGGCTTGGACATAAATTGCCAGCATTGCTTATGTGAGTAATTCTTACTAATGAAACTGAGCAGTGCAGGTCTGATCCTGCAATCTTTGCTCAGGTCAGTAGTGCCCAGGCAAGCAGTCCTGTTGGCTTCAGGGTTAGACACAATATGTATTCTTTGGTTTTAATGAGATGGCTGCACATCTGAAGTCTAATATTTAGATGAAGGTGGGTGGGACTCAGCTCAATGTGCAGATTAAAACAATGTAGTTCTGGGAAGAGACAATGAAGCTGCCAAAATGAAAAACGTAATCAGAAAAGGCCCATATATCAACAGGTTGCATCACATGACCAAGGACAAAACTTTGCCTCCTTTTTAGCCAAATATGAGTCTTCAGTGCCTCACTCTGTCTACTGACATCTTCCACAGGATGTATTTCAGAAAACTTTACGTCTCAGATCAGTAGGTCATTGGGGATGGAAAGGAGATTATATATGGATGTCCACTGAGCTAAATTCCTGTTACAGTCACTTAGGTATTTTATGCTATTTGGGGTGCCATAGGGGTCCTCTTCGGCCTCTAGCAGCCATTCCAGAAAGATGTAGGTGTGCCAAAAGTGCTTGGCCATATATGTCAGCTGAAAGCAGATATCCTTTATAAGCTCTTGAATGGATGAAACCCCACTTTTAGCAGGTGAATTTAAGCCCCCGTGTCTGGTTGGCTGCATCATTCTCTAAGGTCCATTATGTATGAATTCCATGCTTACTAGGTGGGTCTGATACTCAAATACCATACTATATTATATTCCTCTTTTTTTCCTGGAATATAAAACATGCAAAATTCTACATTGTATTACTTTCTGATAGGTGGTTTCTTCTTTGTAAATCCAATGAGATCCAAGAATTATGTGACAGTGATGGACCCTCTTCAAGAAACTTACGGGAACATGATGGGAACCTTACTCTTCATCCCACCACTGCTAGGAGAGGTGTTCTGGTTTGCAGCTATCCTGGCATCCCTGGGTAAATACTTGCTTTCCTTTTGTATTTGCTGAATGTCATGTGGACTTGTCAGAGTGTAGTACACATTTGGGAATTGTGGAAAGCTGTGCTTCATGTCTCCTTTTGTGAGAGGAACAAGCATTTCTCATTTCTGGAAAATATGCTTTCAGGCTTAAAACAAATAGTGCTATGTATTCATTATATTATAATAGAGAAATCTGCCAATGTGAGTTTGTACCTTCCTCTTGCCTGTAGGAGAGCAGATGTAAAAAGGAAAATTCCTTGGCAATGGCAATGCAGCAGGGTGAGGCAGTAAATGCAGGAAGGAAACGTGCTCTCTCAAGTTCCCACTCTGCACATTCTCTGTAGACTGCATTTTTCATACGCTGTGTTGTACTGGCACCACGGGAGTAACATATCCTTATTTATTCTGTATTCTGCACATAAGAAATCTGTCTTAAAATACTTGACTGCTGCCCTTGTCTGCAGGAGCAACAATGAGGGTCATTTTGGATATTGGAGGCTCTTTGGCTATCACCATCTCAGCATGCACTATCATACTTTACACTCTACTGGGAGGCCTCTACTCTGTTGCCTACACCGATGTCATCCAGATGGTTTTCATTACCCTCAGCCTGGCAAGTCCCATGCGTTTCTTTGTTACCAGTTTTCTAACTAAAGGGAAAAATCCTGCTCTTCTTTTCATCACGTCTCAGACAAAAAATAACTTCCTTGACCTACGGTTCCTCCTTAGGAGAAACAGGTTTCCTGAAAAATGTTAGTCTTTATAAGTCTTTGTACCTTATGCATTTCAGACAGTGCTCACACAAGCCATTGGCCTTGCTGGGTGAACATAGAAAGGTCTGCACAAAAGTGAAGTTTGCAGAACCTGTCCAGAACCATCTCGAATGGAGGAACCATGTTAAATGGAGAGAGATCAGTCTACAGAAAGTACCAATTAACCTGAATTACAGACTCATGTTCTTGATGATGCCATGAACCAGAAACACGTAGATTTAGAGTAAGGAAGGGGGAGAAAGGAAGACTCTAAGTCTAGGTTAATCTTATGTAACTCTACGTTCTACATCTACCTTAATTTAAATATCTGTTCTCCAAGAACAAGGACACTGGGAAAATGGTTAACTATTTCTGTTTCTATCCTAGTGGATCTGTATCCCCTTCGCCCTGGTGAATTCTGCAACAGAAAGCATTTATTACACTGCAACCCATCCATCTTACCAAGACCCTTGGATTGGGAAGATAGAAAAACAGTATCTTGGAAGGTGGCTGGATGATTTCTTCTACTTGGTATGGAGTATTTCTTGGACAGGTGGTTGGGAGGAGTAATTGTGCGGGGCCTTTCTGTCTGGAAAGCTTGTGGGTTCCTCTAGCCAGGAGCCCTACATCGCAAGGCCAGTTGACAGGGGCTGGATGTGTAAAACCGTCTCTCATCACACCCTGCAGCAACCTCAGTGGACTGGGGAGACCCAGGGCTCAGCTGTGGGGTGAAAAGAAGCAGTAGGGACACTCTATCCTTTACACACATGGAGGAACATACCTCTTGAGTAAGACCATCCAGGCAGCCAGTTCCTCTCCTGGCACCTAAACAAGTAATTTCCTACCTTTTGACACACTTGTCTTGCAGCCTCAATACTGTTCTTTTAACATAAATATGTAAAATTCCCTCTATTTGAAAAAAAATAAAAAATTAAAATGACATGACTGCAGGTCATCAGCAAGCACAGTGTCATTGGCTCCACTGCACAACACAACTTTTGAGTTACCAATATAGCCAATACTACAGGACGTTGTTCTGCTCTTACCAAACTGATAATAGGGACACACAGAAGCTTGTTCTGTGAGGACAGGATCTTCAGATTCTATCTGATTAATTTTGTGTGCTAAGAAAGTGAAAATTATGGTTTTATTTTTCATTTTAAATGCAAAATAGCTAAGTTTGGGTAGATTTATTTACAAAAGTTGCATTCCTGTAAAACTTTCCTTTCACTTCCCCTGTACCTGATTCACAATTCCAAGCAATCATTTTTCAGCTTTCTCTGTCTGCCAAACCATTAACCTGTTTTCATTAAAATTGCACATCCATCGCAATGAAAACAAAGGAAAAGGGAATTCTCAACTATCCAAAATATTATCCTCAAGAATTAGAGCTGGGCAACAATTAATGCATTTGAAATGAGAATTTGATAACACTAAAGACTATTACGGATTATACCCTACAGCAGCCAGC
This sequence comes from Falcunculus frontatus, assembly GCA_013398115.1. NCBI lineage: Eukaryota > Metazoa > Chordata > Aves > Passeriformes > Falcunculus > Falcunculus frontatus. The sequence goes on along the minus strand of VZRV01001168.1, from coordinate 2,856,460 downwards.
AGCCTGGTGGGTACCACTGGTAACCTATGAATGTTTCAGGTGCTTGGGAGCATCCCGTGGCAGACTTACTTCCAAAGGGTGCTCTCTGCTGCCTCAACAGGACGGGCAAGGCTCATCTCCTACCTCTCTGGACTCGGGTGCTTTGCAATGGCCATCCCCTCGGTGCTCATTGGGGCAGTTGCAGCATCAACAGGTGAAACTAATCGTATGTCTCTGAGTAATCAACATGTTTTTTGCAAAGGTGATTAAAACAGGATCCAAAGAAGTCCTGATAGAGACTTCAAATTACCCAGTCCCATGGCCCTCGACACCAAGATAGGTGATCTGTACCAGAAATGGGGAGCCATCTGAGGTACAGTGCACAACTACTCAAAGACATTTAAATAGCCTCAAGACTTGTTTAAAGCTATTTCCTTATGATGAAATGACTTTTCATGGACCTTGTGCTGAGGAAAGATGAAGGCAGACTCTCTAAAACCCCGTATTTTGGAAGACATTTTATGCTTCCTTCTGTTAATGCCTTAGACATGTAAGACCCAGGAATATTACTACAGATTGTTAACAAGGTTCTTGCCTGAAGGAATCAAGAAGTTCAGTCCTGTAAAGTTACAGCCTCCATGCAGGGGATCAGTCCTGTGTTGGTTGCGAGCAAGGGTAAAAGAGCAGCCAGATCACTGAACATTTAAGGAAATCAGCTGAAGTCATGAGTTCATCCAATTCCCTTCTCCTCATGAGGAGTGTCTAGAGGTTGGCCTTTAACTGAGCCAATTCTGGAATCACACAGCACACCTATTTCTATAGATGCTGCTGAGGAAAAGGGAAATCTTTGATCTAGCAGGAGCTACAGCATGCTAAGGGGAATCACACAAGTTCACAAAAGAACCCAAAAAGTCAATCTAGGTCCTAAAATACTGAGTGGATCTCAGTTCTTAGCCCTTCTGTGACTGGCCCCTGTGAAAATGCAATTTCAAAGACAGCAGAAATGTCCACAAAGGATTTGTTGTGACTTTTCTTTGTTTTGTTTTAAAGACTGGAATCAGACAAGCTACGGTCTTCCAAGTCCATTTGAGAGAGGGGAGTCAGCGATGATACTACCACTTGTTTTACAACATCTCTGCCCAGCATACATCTCCATTACTGGTTTGGGAGCCATCGCTGCTGCTGCCATGTCTTCTGCAGATTCAGCTCTTCTCTCTACTGGCTCCATGTTCGCTCACAATATCTACAGGAAAATCCTGAGGAAAAAGGTACCTGGTTGCAGCATTCAGCACTTTCGATGTCAGGAAAGACAGTTTTGTTTCAAGGCTATTTCTAAACCAGTCTGTGACTGAAGGTGTGTGTCCTTCAGCTGCTGAACTGACTTCTGGAGTTAGAGCTCCAAACATAAGCCAGGGGTGTTCATATCCTTGGCAGGGATACCAATACCTTGGTGAGCTTTGCTCATTCTAACATGACTAGTGTAAAATTTGGACTAAGGTGTTAATGGAAACAGCATAAAATCATGACCGTTAAAATCAGAGGGCACTTCCAGGGGTGCCTGCCTTGGCTGGCTGCTGGTGGCAAGTAGTGCCTGAAAGCATCAAGGGCTTGGCGAGAACCAGCCCAGGCCAGGGCACTGCTGGCCATCCTGCCAGAAAACACTGTGTCTCTAATGCTGCAATCTCTGCTTCACAGGCTTCAGAGACAGAGGTGCTGTGGGCCATGAGGACCTCCATGCTGGTATTTGGGGCCGGGGCTGCTGGTCTGGCTTTTTACTCCAGCTCTGTGTACGACCTCTGGTTCCTCAGCGGGGAGCTGGTGTACGCCATCCTCTTCCCCCAGCTCTGCTGTGCCCTCTTTGCTCCCAGCACGAACACCTATGGATCAGCTGCTGGCTTCTTGGTTGGGCTCCTGCTGAGGCTGCTGGCAGGGGAGCCTGCCCTGAGCATCCCTCCTGTCATCCACTACCCAGCCTGCTCCCTGGTGAACGGGACCTACAGCCAGCTCTTCCCCTTTAAAACATTCACCGTGCTTCTCACCTTGTGCACGATCCTTGCTGTTTCATACCTGGCCAAGGCCTTGTTTCAGAGAAACCTCCTCCCTCGCAGCTGGGATGTTTGCAACATCATGGGGGGAACGAGCATCCTCATCCCCTTGCAGCAGGTTGAGAAACAGGAGCATTTGCCAACCACTGCACTAGAAGAGAAACACAATTAAATGCGGGGCTTCATTTGAAAGGCCATGGTGCATTCAGCAGTTAGAGTATGGCACAGACAGCATCGCTCTTCCCTTTGCTTTCTTCACTAATGATTTATTTCAAGTCCTCACCGAGAAATAAAGAGGCATTCTGTTCATCCAAGGAGAATACGTGAGATTGAAGTCAGCAGTGATTAAAGTCACATGGGATGGAGCACAATCTTGTGGTGGTGACCACCGGACACCTCGGGCCCCAGCAGTGGTTGCTTCAAGGTGCCCCTGGTATTCCACCAAAAAGCAAAGCTATAATCCTGCTCCAACACTTAGGGTGTTCCCAAGTTACATACTTTTCTCACCACAAAGGAGACAAATTAATGTCTGATAGATTGAGTATTCTTGATTAAAAAAAAAAAAAAAAAAGAAAAAAAGTGAGCAGACCTGTTTCCATTACACAGCAAGGGGTTTAGCATAATCATCTCTGGGGAGCACATCACACCTCTAAAAACACAAATTACTGAAAGCAGTGCAACCACCACAGCAGTCCAGCAGTAATATTGGTTTTGCACCATTCCTTGTATGCTTTACAAAGCTTTCCTCCATACTGCAAAAGTTTTCGCATGTCTGTCCCCACTGCAGTATCTGCCAGTGGATCCCTCAGCCTTGGAATGTGTGAGACATTTGCTCTATATGACCTGGTAGGGCAGAAGCAGGTAAGCAAGATAAAGCAACAGCCCTTAACTATTCAATAAGATAGAAAGATTTGCATAGCCACCATTTACAAAAGCTTAACCAGACAGAAGAACAGAGGTGCCAGAGAGACTACTGGATGAATTTTGTCCAAAACCTGGTAAATCACTTGTGTCAAGGTTTTACCCTAGCACAGCAGCAGGATGGTGTGTGACATACACAAACCGGTGTGTGAGAACTCAGAGGACTGTGATGACAGAAGGGTGCTGGAAACTGACCCTAAACTTTCTTGCAGGGACACAAAAATCCTAAAATCCTGAAGGCAAGATCCCAAAAGATTCTAGTTACAGATGAGTACAGAAGAGCCCCCAATACCTTGTTTGCATAAATTCTTAATGGCTTGGAGGACAAGAAACCCAGCTAAATAGTGAGTTTGGCCTCTAGCCTGAAGTCTGATGGACTGAGAACATCCCCCAGTGAGATGGATCATTCAGATGTGAGCTGAATTAAAGATTCAGGAGGATTTTGTAGTAATGGCTCACAGATGGCTGTCATTTTATACTTCCCTCAGCAGCTGTGCAACATCTTACCAGGGGTCGGTTGCAATTCACCCACAACAGCCAGCAGGAACCACACTCACAGTACCTTTCCAAAGTGGTTGTAGGAGCTGCAGTGAGTGGAAACACCTGGCACTGCTGAAAGGAAGGTATTTGCTGGCGTAACCAAAATACCCGTAGTGGAGCAACCCTCACAGCCAAGTGAGCTGCTGAGGTGAAAACAAGGTGCTGCTCCGTGATTTACTTCCAGCATGTGCATGCAAGTGGTGAGAATCTCTGCTGGTGCCACCACGCATTGCTGCAGCAAGCTCAGCAAGGAGCCACGAGACACTGAATTGTACCAAGGCAACTGCCTTGGCCCGGGAGGAGGACTGTCAGCTCTGCACTCTAGATATGGCTTTGATGACTGCTCCCTGTGGGGATCATTCATCTCTTTTAAAATATCCATCCTCAGCAAGGTGGAGATTCTGCTCCTCACCAGAAAAATATCACATAACCTTATGTTTTGTGCTAGTGTTAGTACACACCTGGGCACACTAACCTTCCTATGCACAACAGTCCTGTTGATATACTTTGTTAAGTATATCAACAGTCTTTGTTGAACCAAGACTGGAAATTCACTCCCGTGTCTCTAGAGATTGCCATGAAATATTAACTATAACGTGTCTAGAAAAGGGAAAAAAAACTGGTTTAAAAATCAAAAGTATTGCCATTGACTATGGCCCCAGGCAGTCACTCACTGGAGTCTTTCACACAGCAGTGATTTGAGTGGGAGCATGTGAGGTTGTGCTTAGCCAAGGGAGGCACCAAAGCTATCATTACCCCAGCACCAGGAGAGCAGGGCTCTCGTTAAATCACAGTTTCTGTATGCTGATTCAAGCATACTCCCCTGAGAGATTTAGGAGTGACCTAGTTTGGGGACCTGTCCGTCCCGCTATGTGGAGCAGGAGCAGACCAAGCTGACATGCTTCACTTGATCCAGGGCACAGACCTGCTGCATGACCCACATAAGAACGAAACTCCAATGTCCTCATGCCAAGGTCATCACTCTGCTTCCTGACCATAGAATCATAGAATGTTAAGGGCTTGGAAGGGACCTTAAAGATCATCTAGTTCCAGCCCCCCCTGCCATGGGCAGTGATGCCACTCACTAGGTGAGGTTGCTCAGGGCCCCATCCAACCTGGCCTTGAACACTGCCAGGAATTGGGCATCCACAACTTCTCTGGGCAACCTGTTCCTGTGTCTCACCAACCTTTAAGTAAAGAATTTATTATCTAATCTAAAAGTACCCTCTTTTGTTTTAAAACCATTGCCTCTTGTCCTGTCATTATCTGCTCATCTGCTCCTTGTTTTTTTAAGCCCTCTTGAGGTACTGGAAGGATACGAGGTCTCCCAGGAGCTTTCTCTTCCCCAGGCTGAACAACCCCAAACCTCTCAGACTGTCTCCATAGGAGAGGTGCTCCATTCCTCTGATCATCTTTGTGGCCTCCTCCGGACCCACTCAGCGCATCTTGCCTGTGCTGGGACCCCAGAGCTGGATGCAGAGCTGCAGGTGGAGTCTCACCAGAGCAGAGCAGAGGGGCAGAATCCCTTCCCTCACCCTGCTGCCCACACTGCTTTGGATGCAGCCCAGGATCCATCCCACACAGCAGCTCTGACAGGCAAATGCCTACATCTGGAGATACCTTTTCACTCCACTGTTGTGCTCAATTTCTCCTGCTTTTACCCTGCAGAGACCCAAAGTTTGTCATTAAAGCCTTTCTGTGCTAACAGGCTTGGCACAGCAGGCAATAGATCCACAGCTTCCTGAGAGAGCAGCAAAGGACATTGCTGAAGAGTGTCATGACCGCCACCATGTTACCACCTAGCGTCACCACAGAAATTCACAGGGACTTCAAACACGAGAGTCTTAGTGCTGTCAAGGGTATCTGGCATACTCAGCCATACCTGGCCCTTGCAAAGCTTCCCTAAATTCCATACCACTAAAAGTGCTCTGCTTTGTGTGAAGAGAGGAAAATGGCAAAGACACAATTACTGTAACTCTCATGAATGTTTACAATTTTCCATCCCTATATGACTCTCTCCTCAGAACATCCCCCAGCAAGCTTAAAAAGAAAACATTCATCAAGGTCGGACAAAGTTTTGGAAGCAATTAGCTGCAAGTAAAATAAATATAAAAGCAATTCTGTCCTATACTTAATGCCCAGATGCCTAGTTATTCCAGTCCAGCAGACCCAAGGTCCTTGAGGTGTTGCTTAGCATGGGGGATAATGACCCAGCTCCCATGAAACCATTCTGTTCATGGGTTACAGCCTCCAGTTCAGTATTCCTTTATTTTTCTTTCCCCCCTTTATAAAAAATTCACTTGGGCACTGGAGGGCCCCAGTTTACCTCTTCACATGTGGATTTACCTCCTTTGACCCTTGCAAGTGTCCATGCCAATGACTCTATACAGTTTCAGTTTTCATTACCTTTTCTCAGCCTAGACAGCTGCTACATAAAGCAGCAAACACCAGCACCTGAGGAGTGCTCTGTTGTTGCCTGAGCTGGCAGGATCCACTGAGATAGCCTGAGGCTTCCATTGTCTTGCTTTTCTTTGACATTTTTATCATTCATCTGCAGAGCATCTGAGATGGTATCAGACTGAAATTTGATTAAGAAAGAAGAACAATACGAAATCAATGCCATGTACATTAGGTAGATTAACAACAGGCTAACTGACAGGTTTGAAATGTAATTACAAGAAGGAAATTATCATCCAGGATCAGAACCTCTAGGGAGGTTGATTCTTGGCATCATGCTATGGAACTGCACTTACCAGTGACTGGGTGGGCAATGAGAAGCAGTCCACATCATGTGCTCAGCTGGTAAAATGAGCTGCAGGTCAGTGTGGGCTCATGGACAACCTAAGGCAGGTGTCTACAGACAGATCAAGTGCATCACAGCCTAAAAACAGCTGTTGGCTGTGTTGCTCTCAAAGGAAGGTCTGAGTGAGGCTGTGCACTGCAATGTCAAGATTTAGGTGAGATCCATCTTACCCAGAGCATGTTCCTGCTACTTTGTCTCTTTTTTTCCTCACAGTCAGGTTTTATGACAACATCCAGTGTCTGGAAGTTAAAACTAGACAAATTAAGACTACAAATGAGGCTCAGCATTTTAAATGTAAAGTCCATTAAATAGAGCAAGTTGGCAAGGACTGAGGTGGATTTGTCATCACTGAAAACGCTACAGTGAAAGGGGAAGCTTTACTGAAAGTTATCCCTCTGTTTTAAGAGGAACCCTTTCAGTGTGGGCCTAGGGTATCTGATGTCCAGCCCAGAGTTCAGACTGACAAATCCCAGTGATGTTGTTTGTTTCTTACTTCTCCTAGCCCTGCTGGAGATGAGCAACAAGGTACCACTGAGATAACCACTGCCACTTCTGTCTTAGTGCTGACATTGCTCAGAGCCCTGCTTGCCTCTTGAACTCCAACAACGACAAGTCAAGAGCACAGTGTGAGTTGGATTTCTAAATCTAAACTGGCTCCTCCATCAGTGGATTCTCTGTACACTGGACCCCAAGCTGTCAGTTCAAAAATAAGAGAAGAAGGTGTCCCTCTCTCAGTGATGGTGCTACATGACATCCTCCAACAGCCACCCACCCATCCTGGACTGAAAAATCAAGTTTCCATCTCTGGTGTGTTGGGAGCAGTTCCTAAGTTCTCCTCACACATAGGCTGAGGTGGGGCATAAGGCCAAGGTGTTGTGACGTTTGCGTGCGGTGCTCCAGGGGGAAACCACCCGCTGTGCCTGTGCAAGGGTCTGAGCTGTGACTGCCCTGAGTTACCCACACTTGTTTCCGCAGGAGACACCGTAATTACACCACCATTGCTCAATCACAGTCATTATTTGAAAGGCCACATGCCATATGCTTCAGCTGCCATTCTGCAGGGCCATATGGGCTTGATTCAACTCACTTCAGTGCTCTGTATTCCCAGCTGCCTTGCAGGTGCTGTGTCCTTTCACGGGAACCAGCACAGACAAGGAGGTTGCCTGCAGTGAGGATCATCAAGCCTGGCTCTTCAGAGAGACCCTGTGGCAGTCCCTGCTCAGTGCTTCAGCAAACCCAGAGTGAGCCTAATCAGTGGTAGAAAAAAAGAGTTCTGGTTTTGGGAGCTCAGACCCCATGAGGTCACAGCTGTGTTGACAGGGCAGGTCAAAGTAAATACTTTGCACCAAATTTAGGCCAAATGAATTGGAGACCTGTTTAGGTGATCCACATAAAAAGTGCGGTTAAGACTGAAGTGTGAATATTTAAACAATGCATTTCAACTAGACCAATTTAATCACGCTTAATTATTGTTTTTCTTAATTATTGCTCATGTTTAATTTTACTTGTCACCCAGTCTGTACATATCAATACTCCTGCATCTTACAACAGTGATCAAATCAGAGGTGAGAGACAGGCTTGAGCACCTTGGGCATCCCAAGGTTTGAGATGAAAAAAGCTTGTGCTATTCTGGTAATGGAGAACAACGGAGAGAAAAAAGGGGGGAAAAAAGAGGGGAAAAAAAGGTAAGACACAAGAGACCCTTTTACACTTACCCCTTTTTGATATTGTTTTCATTCTGCACACAATGGATAGACGAGCCATTCACTTTGCTGAATTCTGCAATTCAAAATATTTATATTGCTGATGAACAACAGTGAAAAATACCATGGGTCGGCAAAGTTGAACTAGAAACTTGGAAAATGGTCAGATGAATCTTCCATGTGATAAAGGCTCCTCTCATATATTCTTTGCATGGTATAATACTAATCAATAGACAATAATTTGGGACATTGATGTGAGGTGAAGGGTTGTATGAATGACTGACCTTCTGGTGTCCAAAGTGGAACATAATTCTTTTCATTTAATTGGAATTGCATTATTATTTGACTTTATTTTTACCTCCACACCACGAGTTAATCAATGACATCAAGATTGGAGGCAGCCTGGGCTGCAGTGATAATGTGCTAGTGGAGTTCATATCCTGAGGGATAAAGATCAGGCGAAGAATAAAATCAAGACCCTGAATTTAGGAAAGAAAACTTCCAATCCTTCAAAGAGTTTGTTAATAGGACCCCCATGGAAAACTGCCCTGAGGGAGCAGAAGAGAGAAGAAGAGAGATCTTAAAGGACATTTTTTATAGAGCATAAGAGCTTTCAATCCTCAGGTATAAGAAATCAGGAAAGGAAGGCAAGAGACCAGCATGGCTGTCGAGACCTGCTAGAGAAGCCAAAGGGCAAGAAGGAAATGCACAGGCAGCAGAGCAGGAACAGGTATCTTGGGAAGAGTACAGGGACACTGCTCAGGTGTGTAAAGATAGGGCGAGGAAGGCCAAGGAGCAGCTGGAACTGTAGTGAAAAGAAAAGGGGTAATGGTTTTAAACTGGAGGAGAGTTGATTTGGATTAGATATAAGGAAGAAAATTTTTACAGTGAAGGTGGTGAAATACTGGAACAGGTTGCTCAGAGAGGCAGGATAAAGACCACCTCAGAGAATCAAGACTGAGGAATTATGTTCTCTGTTTTGACATAAACTTCCTAGGAAAAAAAGCAATTTTCTGCTTTGGTTTGCCATTGAAAGAACATGAGGATATTCCACTCTCTGTGAATACAGAAGGAGGATGTATTGTCTCGGAAGATATTTACTGCCACAACAGCACCCCATGGGAGAATGCCAGCCATCCCTGCTCAAAGGTGTGCTTTGAGCACCTCCCATTTGATAAAAGCTGTTTCCAAATGTGTCCCTTCTACTAAGCATCTGTGTGTTGTCAGATAAACATTCCTGCATCATCATTTGATTTTTGCCCCTATTTCCCCAACCTGCAAACTCACAGACCAAACCCACAAGGAGACTCAGGTAGTCTAGATAGCTTAAAAAGTGGAGGAATGCTGACAGACCAGAACTGCCCACTGTCTTTCCTCTTACAGCTATTGATTGATTTGAGGTAAGAAAGGGGCTTTTTGTGCTGTGCCTCTGCCAAAAAAATAAAAGGCAAAAATAAACCACTGACATGCAAAGGGCAGATTTGACCAGGTTCTACTTCAGATGCTGAAAAATCCTTTTTCATCTTATACAAATGGAAGGAATGTTTTCACACACCAAGAGCTCCCAACAAATGTTCTTCTCACTTCCAGAAGACCAGAATAAGCTAAGTCTGGATGACTAACCTCATGTGAAAGAGGAGGGGCCAGCAGGATGTTATCAATTTTTCGACTACTCCTGTGCCAGGTGCACATTTCTTTGCTGGTTTGGAAGCCTGCAGCTCTCTCCTGCTCTCTGCCAGCTGTTTGCCAACTCACTCCACCACCAGCCAAAAGCATCTCAAGGCAATGGTGAGTAGCCTCTGCAGCCCGTCTGACCAGGTGGATGAAATGCCCTGCATTCGCTGTTAACATTTCTTTGCTGAGTTTTATCCTATGGTTTCTTGCAGGATGAAATTACCTCTAAAGTGGTATCTCAGGTCTGTAACCTCTTTGAATATTTAACCCTGGAGGTTTTTATCTTTTCTTCAGCTAAATACAAGGTCAAGCCTTTTATCAAGTCCAAAAAAGACATCAATGCAAAAGGGTGAGGAGAAAAAAAAAGCAAACCCTCCGTATAAAGCACTTCCATGTACTCATGCAGTATATTAGAGAGCAAAAAGAGCTTTCTGGCTCCTATCTGACTGTTGTTGCAATCGTTAATGTTGTTTTGTTCCATTATTAATGGCACCAGAAAGAGAAATCAGGTCCTCCAGACAAACTTGAGAGACTCATCTCATATCTGGCAATGAGAAGAAAGGAAAAAAAACCCATTTAAAATAATGGAAATAAGCAAAGGGAAGGAGCAGGAATACTTAAAATACTGAGCATGTAGCAATAAAATCTGCAGGTGCCTACAGCAGGGTAGGAATGGCAAACTGAATCTTTTACAGACTTTGTGAGTCATTCCCAGAGTCTGGTAGACCACCAAGAGTGGTAAGGCCACTTTGTAATTAAACAAAGACAACCTAATTTTTTTACAATGTGTATTTTATTGTTTGATATGTTTATGTTTCCTAGAATTGCTAGGAAACATAAGTAGAGAAAAATAAAACCAAAAGAGCAGCATTAATGGATGAAAAATCTACAACCTGGAGTGGCATATCATTAGCCTCATCTGAATGTAGTTGGACAGGATTTTAATAAAAAACTTTGTTAGGAAAGTACATCATGAATATGCCAAGGTAAGTAAAACTAGGAATAACACTCCAGTCTGGCATTTCTGTAAAGTTACCCTGAGTTAGCTACCAAATCCTGCAGAAGAGCCAGGCTGGGTGCATCCCTTCACTCACACCTGGCAGAAACTGTTCCCCTGCTGAAGCCTTGCACTGGTGTCCAACCACCAAAGCCCAGGATCCACACATCAGCTTGTCCACAGCATCCTCTTCAAACTCCAGCCCAATGGCAGGAGATACCTGCTGAAGCTCATCTCCCATTGCATTTAGGGTACTGGGAGGCAGGAAGGTGCTGGGGGAACTCAGAGGGGTCAAACATCAAGATTAAATTCAGATAGATTGGTTGCTAATCAATAATCCAGTCATCATCGGTACAAGAGGAAATGACCTCAGATTATGCCAGAGGATATTACTAAAAATTGCTTCTCTGAAAGGGCTGTTAAGCACTTGAACAGGCTGCCCACGGAAGTGGTGGAGTCACCATCTGGAGGTATTTAAAAGACATGTAGATGTGGTGCTTACGGACACAGTTTAGTGGTGGGCTTGGCAGTGCTGGGTTAATGGTTGGCTTGATGATCTCTTCCAGCTGAAATGATTCTATGATTCCTTGAAGCCAAGTGATTCTCTCCGTAGTCACTTGTTGATGGGGCTGTACCCCACAGCCCCCAGCAGCAGCCCCCACAGTGCAGCTCACTATGGCCACACTCCTCCACAGGCTGCAGGCAAGAAGCCTGCCCTGAAAATTGCCCCTGCCCTCTGCTGCTCCCCTGCTTTGCCAAGAGCCCCCAGCCTGCCCAGCGCTCACCCAGCACTGCCGTTCAACACCCCAAAGCATTTCTCCTTAAGAGAAACCTCCTCCCCTCCACAGGGGATGTTTGCAGCACAGAAGGAGGAAGCATTGCTTCCAAGGGGCTCTCAGGGAGAGAGGAACCAGCCAGCTTTCAAATAAATATGGTTTATAATAGTTTCATTAAACGCTTTCTTAATGATGAGCATTTTGTGATATGTATTTCTTGAGGTGCAGTTTTATACTAAAAAAACCCCCAACCTCTAGATATTTTATAATTTTCCCTTTAAAAAGAAGGAATTGAAAAGTTTTTTGCTGTTAATTCTTGATGCTGAACACAAACACAGGATTTCTTTTTATCACAGGACTGAACATTTGACCTATGGTAGCCAAAACTGCCAAAATTTGAGAGGACCTCCAAGTCTGGATTTCAGTTTCATTACTAACATCTTTCTTTCCAATAGAGTGCATTTACTCAATGCAACCAATGTGATACATTTAAAATATGCAAGGTTCAATTAATTTTATATGAGAATATAGCTCATATGTTGGGCTGTCAAAATAGGTCACTGGGCCAGGAGCTCAAACATAATTTAAGTAGAGGCTGAAAGAAATAAAAAGGAAAATGACATAAAGTCACATCACCATGAGACCTTCTTTAATGCTTTGAAGAATAAAACTGCCATGAAGTGACGGGATCAGGAAGAAACTTCGTCTGACGGAATCCCTCCCCGGGGAAGCACCACACATTTTTTCATGCAATTACATTTTCAGCAGGGACACCCAGGCACAATGTTGGCCTGATGCAGCAGAGGGGATTTGGCAAAGCACAGGAGCAGCTCAGACAAACAAGGCGGAAAGGAAGTACTTCATGGCCTGCCTCTGCAGATCGAGTGCAAACACACTTTCAGGCAACCCCAGCACCATGCCATGGCAGGCGACAAAACCTGCGTGGGATCAAACATTTGGGCAGTACGTCCTCACTGACCTCTCTTCGCCTGCCCCTTCACCTGAGTATCATCACTGAAGCTTCAAGAGATGCACCAGAGGTTGGGGAAGCCGGATATTTTTTTGCACCTGCACAAAATCTGGGCCCTGGAGTCCATGCAGGTTGCACTGTCTCTTGTCAAAGCCTGACTTAAGTCCTAAAATTCCCCTCTGAGATGTGCATGAAAGAAGCTGTAATGCCATATAGAGCATGGCAGCACATGACAGCATCATACTTGGTTGGAAAGCCTCAGCAAGAGCGGGTCCCCTGCAGCTGAGCCCTGCACAAGCCTCACTCCTGCTCAGCCCCCAGCCCAGAGCTGTGCTTCAGCCACCCAGACCCCCGTGGGACTTGTTTTTTCTCCTCACAGCCAACCAGTACGTAAGGAAACCTGCATTATTCCATGCAGTGCAGTGGGAGAATGGCTGCTCAGCGCAGGCAGCTCTGGCAGATCCCAGATGTCCCTCATCGCCTGGGTGATTTCCCTTTCCTCCCACTCACCCCGAGGGCCTGTGCTGACTAGCACGCTGAAATGTCTCTCTTTATCCACACTTTGCTAAAGAAAACTCGAGGAGCGGGAAATGCAAGAAAGAGAATGGAAAATCTGCAAAAGGGCTCATCTGGTGTGTAACTATTTCCCTGGTCAGAGGGGCAGCTCTCCTGGGGGTGTTTATGGCTTCTGGTAGCCATATACAAGGATGCCTCTGTACAAAGATGAATTTTCAGGATTGGGACACTCTCTTGTTTTCTAATCACATTTCCCGCTATCTCACACTGCCTGGTGCTTTCTGAAAGAAGTACAAGCATTGCCTGGGACCTCCTCTGGACGGCAAAAGAATGGAGAGAGGAGCACCTACTGCGTGTGCTGGGTACAGTGGGATGGGAACCGGGTTGATTTTCCAGCGTGGTCATCTGAGATGATCCCTGGGGACGTAGAGAGGCTGCTGTCCAACCCTCCTCCCCATCCCCTGTCTCACCTGCAGCATCACCAGACTTCTTGGAGTTTTAACACCTCGAAGTGAAATTTCCCTTGCGGATGCCAAATCACACTTAAAACCAGCCTCCTCAGCCAGATGTCCCGCCCGGGCTCGGCTCCCGGCTGCAGGCTCCGGCCGGGCATCGGCAGGGCCAGGCAGAGCTGCGCGGCTCCGCGGCCGCCCATCGCGCTCATTTCCCGGCTGGGCGATGGCCGGAGGCCGGGCAGCGCCTTCCCTTCCTCAGCCAATTGCATCTCCAGCGCGGATCGGAGGATCGTGGGGTGTGAGGCGGGGGAGCGCCCGGGGGCCGCTGCGGGGGAGAGCTGGGAGCAGCCCCGGGGCCGGGGAGGGAGCGGGAGGAGGAGGAGGGAGAGAAGCGAGGGAGAGGCCCGGGGCAGGCAGCCCCCGGGCTCGGGCCGCGCCGGCCGGCCCAGCCACCTAAATGCAACCCCTGGGGCATCGGCTTCCCGCTGATGAGACCGCTGCAGGGCTGTCGAGGTCGGGGCGTCGTCGTGGGGACCGTCACCCTCTGCCTGGCCGCCGGGTGGGCTCTGCAGAGTAAGTGTCCGACTCCGTCCCCGTCTCCCCCGCTTCCTCCCCTGGCCCTTTCCTCCTGCTGCTCGCCGCGATGTCCCGGCTCAGCCCCAGCGCCCGGCATCTGCGGGGCGGTGCGGAGCGCCCGCAGACCCCCGCCCGCGGCCAGCGCTCTGCAACCGGGGAGCCCGGGAGCGGCTGGGGAGGGGATGGGGACGGGACATACCGAGACTCAGGCAGGGATCGCTCCTCTCTGAGGGCTGCACATGGTCTGGGGAGGCTCGTCCCCGCTCCTGCTGCTCGGANCGCACGCCCGCTCCCGGCGGGGGCGGCCCCAGCAGCCGCCGTTCCCCCGCTGCTTTTCCAGCGACCGAGGGGACGAGGCGTGGAGGGGAAAATAACCCCGGTTAATCAGCCCGAGGGGCATCGGGGAACTCCGGGAGCACGGTGGGAAACGCGGCGGTGAAGAGGGAAGGTGCGTTCCAACCCAGCACCCCACGGGGCATGAATGGGGATGCGGTAACACGCACAGAGCTGTCCAGTCCTCTCCCAGAGGGGGCTGAAGGAGGCTACTGCCAACCCCACCTGGGGCCTGGGGCCGCAGTGCCACCAGTAAGATTGGTTTGGTCACCACACTCCACCAACAAAAGTGATGCACAAGCAGGACACCAAAGGGTGGAGAAACAGTCCCCAGGGTTTCAGTGGCCCGTTTTAGAGCTGTCCCCCCAGTTTAGAGCTCCTGTGTGGAGGCCCCTCGCTGCCAGCCTTTTTATTTTCCATCTCACTGCTCAGCACACTGCAGGCCCAGCTGCGTTGCCACAGTGAGGTCTGGTACACAAAGCCGCACTTCTCACTTTGACTCTTGGCCAGGCAAATTCTTTGGAGTAGAGCAGCGTGCCAAGACAGCAAATTCAGTGTGCTCTGAGCAGCCCCGGTACCCTCTTCTCCTGGGTGCATGTTCTACTGGGTGTGAAGGGGCTGGTTTTGCAAGCAGCAGAGAGCAGTGGCCTTGCGTAGGGTGCTGCAAGTGGGTGTGATGTTTGCTCTCCAGCCTGGTGCAGCTGTGTTGGATTAGACCGGTTCAGGTGATCTAGGCACACTGCCTACTAAAAATATTTTTGAATGGCTAGATACTGCACTGCCTTTTTTTTAGCTTTGCATGCCAGATAGGGACAGAACACATTTGCAAATCATTTAATGGGAAGGTTTAAATTCACGGGGTTTTTTTACATTTACCTTGCAATCACGTATTCAAAACAAAGCCTCTATGAAAACATGAAAGGGTCA
This sequence comes from Falcunculus frontatus, assembly GCA_013398115.1. Lineage (NCBI taxonomy): Eukaryota > Metazoa > Chordata > Aves > Passeriformes > Falcunculus > Falcunculus frontatus. The sequence goes on along the minus strand of VZRV01001168.1, from coordinate 2,841,245 downwards.
CTGGGGGGAGACACTCAGCTCCCGTCTGGTCAGAAACAGTGGGAAAGGCCTTTAAATAAACACATGCAGCAGAAAACAATTGGAACAATTTGCAGCGATTACCAGAGGTTCCCGGCTTTTCTGTTTCTGTAGCTGGCACAAACCTCATTTTCACAGCTCTGGTTAGTTTCTCCTGCACACAGGCTGAACAGCAGACCGCAGCTCAGCTGAGGATGCACTGAGCTGCCTGGAAAGCCTGATGTTCTTGCAGGGGGACTGGGCAACATGAGTATGACAATGCGCATGAAGGGGGAAGCCCAAGAATGTTATCTTAGAAAAAGCCTAGATCCTATTTTGTTCCTTCGATGGGGGCCTGGGAATTGAACTGGCTTCTTGAGCTCTCCTGCCTTACCCTGACCAGCAGAGTTAGTGAATTCTGCTACAGATCCCAAATACAGTGAAGTCAGGTTGTAATTCACCCACCTCTTCCATTTTTGGTGGCTGTGGGTTTTGACTATGGAGGGTTCTTATTCTAAGATTTTTAAAAATTAATTTCTTTCCCTTGGAAATTTTTTTCTTTGCCTTTCTTAATCATTCTTATCCCTGAAGACTCTGCAGAACCTCCAGGATCATCCCCAGGTGTCTTGCTTTGCACTCGTGTGGTGTAGCTGAGGGTCTCGTTCTCCCTCCCCCACTGGGTTACAGACATTTGCCAGGTCAGCATTACTTTTTCGTTTTGCTCTTGCAGTCAGGCTGTTCCCACAGTAAGGGAGTAGAGCAGGTGAGCTGCTCCAAGCCAAACCAGGAAAAGGCATTCAGCCTTACTCTGTGCGTTATCTGCCTTTAGTCTGCTTTGATTTTTGTGGGTAGATAACAGGATTTCAGTCTTTAGCCAAGGGTCTCAAACAAGCGACTAATAAAAAGAAAAAATGTATGCCAGTTAAAACTCCGATGCTGGTGTTCATCCAAATCCTCATGCAGGAACACCCACATGCAAGCAGAAATTATTGCAGTTATACATTAAACTAAGCCGTCGGTTCAGTTTTGCAGTGTTACAAACAACTCTGTAATCACATCAGGAGGAAGTAGGTGAGAATTAAATATTCTTTTATATGCATTTTTGCCCAGATATCATCAGGAACATTAAGTCCCTGGCTTCTCATGAAACTGCGTACCTTTGGTTACATGTGATTTATCTGTGCTGGCTTATAACTGGCCACCTCTAAGAAGCTGATGTCTCTAATGTTGATTACGCATCCTGAAAACACGACAAAGTCCTTGCCAAGACTTCACATACTTATGCGTACTACAGTTCTTGCTTTTGGGGGATGGTAGTTAATGAATATGATAGGTTACCTTGGACATGGCAACTAAACTTTCCATTTAAATGCAGGATTTTTAAAGAAAGCCAGTTACTGATGAACCCAAAAAGACCCTTCCAAAGTCCCTTTCTACTTGGGCATTAAAACATTGAAACACATGCAAATATGCATCCTCTATGGTGGAAGAACTTTTGCTATCACCAATTGAATTTAGTCTTCAAGTATATATGTTTCTTTTATGGAAAGCAGAAAGAAAAAGGTTTTGCAAAGCATAATCTATCCTCTCTTAAAACAGACCACTGAGATAGGTAGGAGGAATCACCAGGACCTAGTGGTCCCAACCTGCCCTGGACAGCTGGTGCAGCATCACCTCCAGACTCATCACCCTCCTTTGCCTTTCAGCTCCTGGAGGAGTATCCTTACTTGTCCCACAACCCAACATCAATGCAACAGTGGCACAAAACATCCTCCTCTCAGTTGAATACTCTTGCCGAGGCGTGGCCACCATTGAGTGGAAGCATGTGTCAAGCTGGGGCACCACCAGCATTGTTGAGTGGAGAAGTGGGAATTATGTCAACATATCCATGGCCTACAAGGACAGAGTGACTGCTTTTGAAAATGGCTCTATACAGCTTCGGAATGTGGGCATGAGAGATGCTGGCTACTATTTTGTCACTGTAACAGAGGAGCATGGAACCAACGCCTACGGCACCATCATAGTCAATGTTTACGGTACAAACTAGATGGGACTTCTTGGCTTTACCCTGTGTTTAAGCATCAATCTGCTTGTAATCAATTTTATAATATTAATTTTTTCCATGTTTCCTACAGAGATTATCTATGAAGATTTGCATTTTGTAGCAGTTCTCTTTGCATTTCTCGCTGCAGTATCTGCCATTCTAATCTGCTTCATGTGGCTTTGTAATAAATCTCTGCATCTATTTCAGAAGAAGACAACACACAAACTATCAGGTATTTCTCTAAAAATGTAGTCAGGGTATAGGGTTTTCAAGCTTGAAATTTGAGCCTAGAATTTCTACCGTAAAAGTGCTAAACAGGGACACTGAGAAACAATACTAAAGGCCTCAGATCAGTTATCCTGTTCTAACTCTTTACTAGCTGAGGCAACTGAATAACAGGTGTTTAGTTGCAGAACGATCCACAGGACTTGTACCTTATATGTTTCACATTAGAAATAATAAAACACTTCCCAACGTTGCTGATTGCAAAACTTGGGGAGAAAAGGCCAGACCTGCAATAACCCCCCGTGAGAGGGCAGGAGACAAAGTCAAGAGCATCAGCAACTCTCTCAGAGTTCACATCAGCAGGGTGTATCCTAGGGGAAAATACTCAAATGACCCTTGGGAGCGGCCCCTACCTCAGTTCATGGAGGATTACATCTCCCTCTCTCAAACCCACTCTTCATCTGTCCTCACTTTTGATCCAGTTGTAGACTCCAACAAACACTGGGTAGTATCAAAACCTGACACCGAAGACAACAGTCATGAAAAGCAGGTCAAGGGAACACAAGGGCTACACTGAAGGGACATTAGAGAAGAAATTTTCAAGCCGCAGACAGGGATATTTGGCCTAGGCAGAAAGATAAGGTGCATATTACAGGCTTGGGCTCAAGCTTTGAAATGGGAGGTTTCCTTTACCACTTTAAAATATTTCAGGTGTTTACCTCCCTTCTTTGTAAGCACAGATCCACTAGTGGTTTCTCACCCTCTAGGCAAAAGGTCTGTATGTCTTCTATAACGAGTGTTCCATTACAACAAGCAGCCTAGCTATCAGTATTTTACTAGACCAACACAGATACTCAAGCATCCTAAGACTCATGGCCCAGACTTTGTGGCAACTCTGCAAAACCTGATAGAAGAAGAAATTAACTTGGCTTGAGCTGCCTCTTCCTTTCTGTTGCTCACCTACAGCTCTTAAGGGAAAAGATGCTACTGGTTTTGTGGGAAAAAAAACCCCAAAAAAACCCACTCACAAGCTTCTGTAGCGACTGAAAACTTTCCTATCATGCTGGAATATACAGGATTTTGTTTAGATAAAGCCTCTTCCTCCAGCTGAAGCCAATCTTCCCACAGAGCTGAACTGAATATACATACACATATAACACATGGCAGAGTTCAGGAAAACCACAGTTCTAGAAACTTGCCATGTGATCTCCCAGGAAATGGTCTGAAGCAGCGACCTAATTTCTGCCCTATGGGCTTAGTTTTTGTGGTGCCTTTAGCCTTGTCCTGCAAGAAACTGTTGTCACTTTAAAGACAGTGCAGCTAAATATTTTGAAAATATGTATTTAAAACCTAATTTTAGATGAGCAAGCTTGAGCTAATATTAAAAAGTTAAAAATGTCTTGGCTATTAACACAGCACAGTTAATTTTGGAATGTTGGCCTTCCAATCCATTTGCCAATCAATAACAATATCCTTTTATTTACAGCAAGTACAACGGAAGAGATTGAACTGGAAACCATTGAGTGTTAACCAAGGACTGTGTCCTAACAAAAATAACAATTCTACCTCAGGAGAAAGTATTGGCCAAGAAAGCAAGAACAAACCTAGAAGGTAAAACATTTGTGACTACTGAAGAAACATCCTGACTTGCAAAGTAATTAAATCAGCAGTGTCTGATGGAGCTGTTTTGACCTGTTAAGTTTTTGGTTCTGCTAGTCAAGGTCAGAGTAAAAAAGAGTATGCTTTCATGCTGAGCACGAACACTTTTTTGTGGCTAGCTAATAAAATCTACAGCCTCTACCACTCTTAAAAACAACCAACCAACCAAGCCTCCAAGATCAACCCACAAAGGAAATTATCATGGTCTTGAAGGACACCTGCATTTTGGATACAGCAAGTCTCCTATTACAGACAGAGTGGTCATTAGCATCCATCAACATAATAAATTAAATATCTAATTACAGTATTACGTTAAAAAATTAATTGCAAGCATTGAATTCTGTTTATTGCACCTATGCTGTTACTTTTGGGTGTAAGGAACTTCCTGAAGCTCTGAAGACAAACTGCAATTTTTCATGAGACAAAACTGACTTTGAAAGAGCGCTGAGCTGGTCAAAGTTCTCCCGCTTGTGTTTCCAGTTGTTTACACTGGCTGGGGATGGATGCTAACACACATTTTATGACATTTCTAGGGCAGGTAGTTATACAAGGAACAGTGTAGGCACTAAAGAGGACACTGTCCATGAAGATTAGAGGAGTCAGAGAAAATACTGACACACAACACCAGTGGGGTGGCAAAGTACTGAACAGTTTTCTTGTTAAAGATGTCAAGTCCTTTGCAAACTTAGCCCAGTGATGAACAATCTATCTGAGAAGAAAAGTCGAAACAGCATTACTTCGAAATATAGTATTTACAAATACAGTTCTAAAATTGCTCTTGTTGAGAAGCCACCTTTGTTTTCCCTGTGTTGTAAGAAAACATGAAGTGATCTAACTAATGTTTTCTTAAATCTGTGTATTGCACGTATTGCAATTCTCCACCTGCAGATCTGTTGGGTGGAATAATATTTGTGTTTGTCAGTGAGAAAGCAGTAAACTGACTGCGTTCCAAATTATTCTGTTTTGCTTTTGTAATGAGAATTTTGCAGTGTGAAATAAACTTTGAACCTGGAAGACACTATGGACCAGTCTGTGCCTGTAGATTGCCATGTGGCTGTTAGAGTCAAACTGCTGCTGCTGTCTGTCTCACACTTCATCTCACTTGTTTGCAAAAACCTTTTACAAGACAGGCTGACAGAGCTTTCCCTCTGGTCAGGGACTGGGATACTCAGAGGTACTATGGGCTCCACTTGGAAAATCATTCAGAGAATTTCTCCACAAGTGCATAAAAATGCAGGCAGGTACCAAACAAGCTTTATTCCAAAGCACACTGTGCACAATACCTTTAAGCCATCCCATACTGAGCTGGCCATTTGCAGTACAAAGGGCCTCTCTCTCACTCATAAATTGAAGTACCAGATTCTGCTGTTTGCTCCTTCCTGCATCTAGAACAGGTCAAAAAAGGTGAGAAATGAAATAAGTCTCAGATACAGCACAGACAAGAGCCAGCTTATTCCAATTTTCTGCTTTAAATGTTTATTACCCATCTTTTGTGTCTTTGAGTGAACTAAGCTTTGACAACAGGTAAACTGTAAGTGCATCTATTTCAATCAACAAGCTTGAATTACTTGGTAAAGTACGCTTATAGCATATGGAAATATTGTTAGGGGTTTTTTTTGAGTCCTAAATCTTAGACTTTGAATGCAAAGCTAGGTATTAGGCAGAGCTGAATATATAGCAGGTGCTCTGCCAGACTTAGAAAGTACAAAAAGTGCAGCTTACACATAAAACCACTATTATCTGCCAACACTGACCTGAGCACTGCAATTGCCAGAGGAAGTCAGGAAACTTATCCAGACATGAATGACCATTCCAGTGCATCGCTGCGATTGCAGAGGTCACACACACATTTAAACTACAATACTTGAAAGCTGGGACAAAAGTAGGAAATGATCACTTAAAATTCTTCAGTTTAAAATGTACTACAACAAAAGAAGTTTACAACTAGCACAGTTGTTCTACCTCTTTCAGGTTGGCTGAAGTCACTGCAACTTCAGGCACCCATCCTCAGCTATGGAACCTGGTGCCAACCTCACTTTCAGGCAGTAATATTCCATATGAGCAACAGGGACTCAAACAGTGTTCAGTGAGAACATGCAGTACAGTTAGCCTAAATACAGCTTTCCTTATAGACAATTCCTCACCCAAAAATTTTACCCACAATTTAACATGCTTACTCTACACAGGTAATGTTACTTTAATAATACTCACATTTTCCTGAAAATTATGTTTGTCAATATGCATTATTAATGTCAATATTTGAGGTACAGAATGGGAGGCTAAACTGTCTGTAGCAGTTTCTTGCTACCCTGGGGCATCTAAAGTCTTATGGAAGGTTGTTACAGTAGAAATTCAGAAACTAATAGCTGTTCTTACGATACTTGTAAACTCCCTGCAGAACAGCAGCAAATTTAATGTTTAGAGCATTCTAGATGATCAAAGGGATTAAGGCATTTTACTTTTAAACTTTAATTAAAGAGATGTCCAAGTTCAGCAGATTGCTTTGGCAATCAATTGTAAAGATCTTAATCATTCACTAATGTCTTCATTTCATACTCAAAGATTCACTACCAAGTTTCAAGACTGTACCTCTGTTAGAAGCCAAATCAGTCTGTTTTCCATTAAAATTAGGAATCCCTTTGTGTTCAACATTAAAATACACTCTTCAAGTCTCTAATAATTATCTTTTTTTGTTATTATTCTTTTTTCAGCTAGACCTAGAAGTCTTGACAAGTGTTTTCATGCTAACATGCAGTGCTTGCCCTTCTACAACACAGGTGTCCTTCGTTTCAGGAGAGAAGTCCTGCAACCAGGAGATTTTAATAGCTCCACAGTGATCTGATTACTTGGCAACGAAGAATTTACTTGATGAAAAGGCTATTGCTACATGCAGACCTGTCAATTTAGGTTAGAACAGTGAAGTGTAAAGACATATTCAAGTTTCATAGACTCATTTTCTAATTATTAGTAAGAGATTTGTTGTATTGGCAGGAGTGGAAACAGCCTCATCTAGTCAGATACATGAACAGATGCATCAGGCTGTTGGCTGAACTGTTCACCAAGGAACAACCCCCCCCATTGCCTGTAATCATACAGTGTCTGCTGGCACAGCAATACAGGACCTGGCACCACGGGGGTCACCTTAGGCTTACCTCTCTTTCAAGATCAGGAGACTATTTTCAACTAGGACTTTTCATTTTCATCAGTTGTCTTGGGTAACACATGAGCATCTGAAAGGAAAACCCTTTCTTTCTCACAGTTCAGTTACACAGAAGCAAGTATTTCCAGGAACTGAAATAAGATGCTCCATGCTGGCAAACACCAAGAGAAGCAAAGGAGCTGCTTTGGATACACTGAGCAGCAGCTTGCTGCTGATTTTCCTACAATTATTCTTTATACTTCTTATAATTATTCTTTATACTTCCTATAATTATTCTTTATACTTGAGAATACAACAGAATAACAACTGTCACCATGGAAGCGTGATGTTCAACTCAAACATGTTTCTGTGCCAGAAATTCACATATATACATATATACAGACACATCGTAAGACAATATGGACGTGAATCTGAACCAGTTCATACAGACAGGTTGCAAAAAGACCCTTAGCACTTAAGTACCAAGCAAAATAAAAGCTTTGTTAAACACCATACTGTAAGTTTCAAGAAGGCTACAATGACAACCACAACTATAAAAAGCAAGACTTTTTTATTTTGAAAGAACTCAAAAGAGCTGATATTTGGGAGGATATTATTATTTTCCTGGATGATAATCATGGAGAGTGCAGGAGAAAGCAGCCCAAGTGTGGAGGTTTACTGCATGACAGTTACCTTCTTCTATCCAGTCACTAAGTCACAAGTCACCCACAAACTCAAATTGTCCGAACTTTGCAAGCCAAGTAAGGCCCTTTCCTCTGACCTTTCCAAGGTCAGAAAACACAGGCGAAGTAGCAGACATCACACAGGCAATCAGAGGGTAAAGAGTTTTGCAACACGCGGTGACTTTGTAACACTCTCAAGTTAAACTGCCAAGTAAACATATTTCTCAAAAATAAAGGGGTCACCCTGAATCTCCATCAATGTACAAACAAATTCCAACTCAAGAATGCTCCAACTCAAGGACTACCAAATTTAATTTTATAAACAAAAAATACATTAGTTACTCATCTATGTCACTCTGGACAGAACAATTTTCAAAGATACAGCTGAAAGGAACTTCTACAAAAAATTATATGCATTTTATATGCCACTGAAAAACATTTTATTACAAATACCAGAATGGATATTTCTGTACAGGAAATAAATTTGATTTTGCTTTCTTGTATTGGCCCATAGCTCCCATTTCCCTTAGCTGCATGGGCTATCATCGCACAGAGACACTTCAAAGCCCTCACAGAGAGGCTGAAACTTCACTAGCAAGGAGTTAGGGCAGCCATGAGGAGTTCCATTTTATACACAAAGTTACGCCCTTCCATTTTATTCCACTGCACTTCCTTGAATGGCCCCCGGAGATGATTCCACTTGCTGTCCTGCAGGACATCACCTTTGGGGAGATCCTTGCACTGACTCCGTGGAAACTGCACCATGACTTTGCTGCCGCTTTCCGGACCGTTACGTACTGTGGTGAAAGGAGATTCTAATGAGCATTTTTACACTGTACAAATTCCTCATACTAAATATTCTTCCTTGTGTATATTATACTTCACTCCTACTCAGTTCCAAACATGCTGAAAGCAAACAAGGGAAATTCCCTTCCTTTTTTTAAAACTTTTTCTTTGGATTTCCTCTCTCTCGTCTCCCACTTCTCTACAATTTTGTTGCTTTAGCACCGTATGTTCTTGGTTAGATCAAGACAGAGAAACTTTCATTAAACCCCAAAATGTACACCTTACAAATGCATTTCCTTTTCCCCAGTGATGCCAGAAAGGGCAAGGACCTTGTTGCTCATTCTTTCCTTGGATGTATTCCCCACTACTCTGTTGAAAATGTATTGTTTCTAGTGGATTTATCTCAAATAGACAGGATCTAAGTCACTAAGTAGAGCTGTTACTTTTAATCACAGAATTCTGCGAGAATGAGGGGAAGGGGTGGTGGTGCTTCATTGGCTTGGATGAGTTTCTGTGTTTTCATGTTGGGGAGTGGTGTGTGTTGGCTTTTTAAATAAGCTGTTAGGGAGGTACCACCTAGCTTTCCCCTCACCTACCATGCTACCCTTCTATAAAGAGATGACTATCAGGTTGATTGAACATAATTTCTCCTTCATAAATTGATGCCAACTACTCCCCATCACCACCTTCTCCACAGTATGTTTGGAAACTTCTTCTGAGACTATTTTTCCCCCTCATCTTCCCAGTAATTGCAATGAGGCTGATCAGACTGCAGTTCCCCATATTTTCCTTCTTGAATATAAGATGTAATATTTGTCTTCTTCAGTCCTCAGGAGCCCTCCCTGAGCCTGGCCTTTTAAAGATTATCAAGAGTGGCCTTGCAGTGACATCCATCAGCTCCCTTAGCAGTCACTGATATATCCCATCTACTCCCATGAACTTGGGTATGCCCAAGTCTGTTCAAAGGTTCTCTAACCTGGTCCTCCACTACTGAGGCTGAATCTTTTCTCCAGAATTTCCCATGGGTCTCATACCCATTCCTGAAGGCCAGTCTTAAGACCACAGTAAAGAAGGTACTGAGTACCTTGGCCTCTTCCATGTCCTGTGCCACTAGGTCCTCTCTCCATTAAACAGCAGGCCCACATTTTCCCTAATCTTTCCTTTGCTGCTGACATACCTGTTGAAGCTCTTCTTGCTGCCCTGTACATCCCTCACCAGATTCAGGAGCTTAGCTTTCCTATCCTTACCAATGCATGCTTGGATAGACTATCTCCCTCCTAGGTCAACTGCTTATAATCTCTTGGAGCTTCTTTCCTATGTCATGAGTTCAGTCATGACCCCCCTGTTCCTACACACAGATCTTGTGTCACCTTTGCACAACTTCCTGAACATAGCAATGACCATTCCTGAGCTTGAAAGATGTGACCCTTGAAAAAAATAATCAAACAGCACTCCTGGACCCCTCTTCTTTCCAACCCATAGCATCATATCCCATAGGATTCTTTCAAAAAGATCCCTAAAGAGACCAAAGTCTGTTTTCCTTAAGTTCGGAGTTGTGATCCTGTTGTTCATCTTGTTCCCTTCTCTCAGGATCCTGATGGTTTCTGTAGTACCTTTTTTCTACGCTAATAATAATACATATAATCAATTATATGTATTTATATATTATGTAAACAAATATTTATATAATATTTATCAAAATAATAGATTTAAATAATTTATTTATATAATACATATTATAGAATACACATAAAATTTCCCATGCTAATTATAAGAAATATTTTGAAGCCTGCATAAATTAAATCAGGTATATATTAAGTGGCTTGCTGGGCAAGGTGATGATTCTATTTAGATGTCAATTCCATACACAAAAGAGATAGTCTCTAGACTTTTAGAGCATAATATCAATTTATAGCAAAATATTCTACAAACAATCTCAGAAAGATTTGACTTCCATCTGCAAGAGCAAACACTACCTGAAATGGCATAGTCTCCATTTGGTGATGCTACAGTTATTGCTGATGCATTGCCAATGCTCTCCACTGGCCCCAGACCAACGTGATTACTGAAACTCAGCACGTGCCATCCCATAACTTTTGCAAGCTGCTGAACTGCATGCACTTGGTGCTGTGACATCTGAAACATAACAAGAGGTTCGTTTTCTGTTCAGTATTTGCAGACCACAGAAAGAATTGCTCATGGGGTTCAGCAAGCATGTTTTTTCAGCTGTACAATAGTTATTTGTAAAAGTGACTTTGTCTTTTAAGTTCTCTACTTTCAGAGGAACTCTTTTTTATATGATGGTAGAGTTTGTGTTATTTGAATTTAGACTAGTTCCTCTGCAGACAGAGAAGACCACTGTATTATGCAGTTAAATGAATTTTTCATAGGTATATGGGCTTACGCATTTTATTAAAGTATTGCTTTCAATTTACAAATACTTTTATTTAGGTCTCAAGAAAGTAATTTTTAACAATCCTGTCTTTCAATAGAAACAAGACTTCTGCTGTAAAATATATAAAAATCTGGGAAAGTATTAACAGAGAAAATTCAGGAAAAAAAAAGTTGAGGTTCTCACACGTATGATTATCTCCATTAATGCTCAAGTGTAAGCACTGAGCTTTAACAGCTTAGGAGTTTAAATGCTACTATATTCCTGTATCATGACTTAGCCTTTGTAACAAGGAAGTATCCAGCACTGTTCAGCAGTTCTCTGTGAACAGGTCTGACAACACTTGACCAAAATGACCTCAGCAGAATCTGTTTCGACTTGTTTTCTGTGTCGTGGAGTTTTATATAACTGCAACAGGCCAACCACTGTTATTAAAGACCTGTATTTTGACTATTTATAATGCATAGTGGGGAGATTGTTACTTCTGAATAAAACCAGCAGCTTGTCCTAAGCAATAGAGTTCATTCAAGTATCAGCTGATTTAGTAATGACAGATGCAAAGTGAGCATTAACAGACAATGCTGAAATGAGAGTAATTGTGGGTTAAGAACTTGGCTACAGTAAATTTCATATATAGAATACCTTATTGTCTGCTATGATTATCACTGACTTGTTTCTCCCATAATGAGCAGCATAAAGAAAGGCATTTTAAATAGGAGGAAAAAATTATTACTACTACTAACCCTAGAGAAAACTGGCAATACATTTTAGTTACAGTTGCTAAAGACTCTATACAAACATAGTGAAAATTCAGTCATACACCTTCCCATCTTCACTGTCTTAATCTGAAGTTTATTAATATTTTCTACATAGATAAAGGTGAGATTCTAACTTTTTCTGTTTCCAAAACACTATGAAAACGGAAGAATAACATATATGAGTCTACCTGAGATAAAAGAAAATCCTGCAGTTCTTGCTCTTGATGGGACAATGTAATAACTCTTCCATCTCTATGCACAACTCTGATTTGTTCAACTCCAATGTTCAGCTGTAGTTGAATGGATCTTTGAAGACAAGATCCATATTTATTCAAAAAGCATTAAAACAATTAAAAAACCAAGAAACTAAGAACACACAATCCCACCCAGTCATTGACAAGAATTCCTAAGACAGATGGTGCAAAGCCTACAGAATGTGACAACAACTCCAAACATTCCAGTTTCATCAGTCACCACAACAGCTCCCTCTATATGGCAGGTGACATATTCTGTGGCCTTCCACTTGTTCAGGTCAAGGAAGCCTCGCAGCTCCCTGCCTACCCCTGTGCCCAAGTTTCCTTGCAGATGTGCAGGGGAAAATGGTGTGTTCTCTATCCAACAGCCAAGACTTGGGCAGCTTATGTAGTCTGGAATCAAGACTGGAAATGCACCAATGACCACAGGTTGTCCCACACTGTGGTCACAGCCAGAGAGCACTGCTCCAAATTGAAAAAACCACTGTTAATGCATTAGTGAATTCATTGCTAGTCAGTCTGCAGCCATTTATTTCTGGAACATGAAATCTCTTATTCCAATAATAATATGCATAATTATTGCATGAATTGCATGAGTTCCACATTTCAGCACATATGCAACTAAGCTAGGACTGAGCACTGATTAGCTTTCCATGACCAGATTAGAAGTTTAGAATCCAGCACATCAAATTATACTTTTTATTCAGTCATCTCTACCCAAAGTACATCCCCCCTCTAAATGTCTACTCTCATCTTCAATTTGTTCCTTGAAAGGAAACAGTGCTAATTCAAGATGTACTAAATATCTTCCCTAAAGGGTAAAGTGGGTGAAGTTTTCTTAAGGTGACTATTCACCCCACAAGTCAGAAAAACAAACACACACAAATAATGGACTCCTACTTGTCCGTCTGAAGAGAATGAAAACCTTTAAAGCACAACGTGAATATATGCTGCCTTTGCTGCATGCTTCTACAACTAAAAGGACATGCATTCTCATACTTACTTGCATATCTGCTCATATCCTTGAGAAGTTATTAGAACTTTAACACTGGATTCATAAACATCATTTATATTGGACCAGTGAGCCTGAATCTGAGGATCCTCAATACGACTCGCCAGACTGTCAATGGTTCGAGCGGTTCTAGAAAATAAAGCCATATTCCACACACAATAATCCAGACAGTTTGTGCTGTTATCTTGCTTACAGGAAGCAAGGAGGTTATTAGATTTAACAGAAGTATGTGGATCAATTTCAGAACTGTTCTGGTGCTAATGAAGTAGACTTGTTTATTCTGGACATTTCTCATACATTCTGCAGCAGTATTAAAGTGATATTATTCAGTATCAGCTACTGCACTGCAAATAATACTAAAAAAGGATTTATGCAGTTTGAGATAAGTAGGGACAATTATCAGCAGCTTATGTTGCAACTACCACAGAGATCTCAAGGAAATTCTGTATTATTTCTTTTTTTTTTTTACTAGCTGAATGTTGTTTGTTCATATTTTTTAATAAATATTGGTCCTTAGTGCTTACAAATAAAGAATGTATTAACCATGAAGGAAGCAGCAGTTAGTTTTAAGAACACTTAAAAAAGATCAATTGTATTCTACATAATCAACATGTTACTGTAACAAGATTATCTTGTGACCCACCTTCGTCTCAAAAAGATATGCTTTGCCTGTTTTATGATCTTTTCCAGAAGTCCTTCATTCGACTGTAAAGAACTGATTTCATTTTTATCAAAAGCCTGGGGTCCTGCAAGTCTCATTCTCTTATGGCCAAAAGGTGCACTAGCTGGATGTGGCATCACTGTCGAGCTCAGAGTTTGCTTGTGACACTACAACAACCAACAGATGTTACAAAAGGAAGTGACTAAATAACATATCTGCAAGAAATACTATGTATACTACAGTATGTTACTTCACATCAGGTTTTTTGAGTGTACATACTTTCAAAAAGTGCAACTTTTAAACTTTATCAACTCACAGCACTTTAAAGACAGCTTTTCATACTTTGCTTCCCCCATTTTTAAGTGCCTTTCAAACGTTTTAGGAGGTGATTTAAAAAAAAAAAGGTGCTAGCTAACAAAAATTTGGTAGCATGGTAGTAGCTTCTACTAATAAGTCTTCTTTATACACATCTATGGAGACAGAAAGAATGGTCACTTAAAAATAAAGGAAGCAATTTAGACAAAAAAAAATTGAAGTACAACAAGTTTTAGCAACCTGTCCAAAGTAAAGAAAGAAAATTTACAGGAGAGGTGGGCACTGAGCCAAAGCTTCATGAACCCTAAATCAATGTTTAAAATACTGGACTGTTCCACATGACTGCACAACTTGCAGAACCATGCTCTAAGGAGATGAACACTCTCTGGAACATGGTTTCAACTCTACTTAGAGATGCAAAATTGTGCTTTTTTCCTGAAGAGACACAGCGTCAAACTTGTACCCCAGGTTCTTCTGCTAGATTATACAAGAATCTAAAACACTGAAGCAGACAAGTGGAGCTTAAAAGAAACAATTATTATTATGGCAATTGATTGTTCTTCCTTCATGAGGGTATGGCCTGACCAGATGCTCAGTGACAGTGCTTGATAAGCACTATTAGAAACAACAAAAAAAAGCAGAACTGATGAACTCTACTGGAAAAGCTTTGCATGGCTTTTCTGAAGTGAGCAGGCAGGTCTGAGGTTAAGTAAAGAACCAGCATTCCATGAAAGCATTAACTGGAACTCCCAAACCACCCATTCCCACGGAAACCAAGCAGTAGGCTGCCTTGCACAAATGGATGGAAAAGGACTGGCCTCTAGTGGCACTCAGCTGTTACACCAGTGCCACACACCGGGCAGAAGACCGAACAAAAGCCCAAAAACTCTTCAGAACTTGGCCATAGATGCATTACCTCTCTGATAAGTTGATGTAAATTATGTTCCAGAACATAGAGATGATCCTCTGGATTCTGTTTTTCAGAAGCAGCCTTTTGTGACTTTTTGTCATTGGAAGAGTGACACAGAGAAATAGACAATTGCAAACCTGTACAAAGCAGATGGAAAAAAGGATTTAAAAAAGTGAGCACTGGCAATTTTCAAGGTTGCTACTGAGAACTGCTTTTCTTCATGTTTTATACTCAGTAGTTTAACAACAGGTATTCACTGTATCAGAGAAAAGTCAAAGAATGATGGTGGAGAGCACAGCACCAAAGGCAAGTAAGACTTGCAATTCGCTGAAGTGTTGACAGGCCAATTCTGAACTCACCAGGTGCATTTCACACCAATTTCTATGACTCAATCCCACACAAAAAGAAAAGTCCCCTGGACCCCATACCTTTCTCAAAGAAGGAATGATTAACCATCAAACACATTTTGAGCAATCCAGAAATATATTCTCTGCATGATACAATCACTTGTGTACCTCTTGTAAGAACAGAGGATTCACCACTGACTCTGAGCGACCTTTATTCTGTCTAATTATCCTCACTGAAGAGCATTTGCTTTTGTTCTTCTGAAAACCCATTAACTCAAGTCTTAAATTTCTTTTGCATGCAATCCAGGAGCAGTGACTTATGCACAGCTCCAAACTGCCACATGCACATAGCATTACAGCTGACAGTTTTAAGTGCTGCTGACAAAAAACATAACCACAAAGGAAAACAAAGTAAATTAGAAACTACTGTGCTCTAGCTGAAATTCTGTTTCTCAAAACCTTTGAAAATCAGGAGTTTGTTTTTTCTTTTGTAAGGACAGAGCATTAAAATGGTGACATCAATCAGTAATTTCTGTTCATATTTAAGCAAATAATTGTAGGTTAAGAGTCTTAAAAAGCTTCCTACCTGGGAAAGGCTGAGAGATTATCTGATTTTTTACTACAATGTGAGGAATCTGTGATTTAATTTGAACAGCTTCTCGTGACAGCTGGGCAAAAATTTCTTTACACAGAAGAACATTCTGTGCAGTCTCCAACTTTGTCTGCCAGTGTGGAGAACCTGAAAAGTACAAATCAATGTTTGCAGAAGGGAAGAGCAAAGAGAAGCCACCTTTTTGCTGAGATACCAGATACAACGCAGTAACTAGGCACGATCGTTAATAAAGCAGTCAGTACCTTATACCCAAACTGAGTATTATCAGAATTTTACCTCATTTAAGCAAGCACTTTAAGGCAAAACTAAAACTAATTTTGATTCAATTTTACATATACGTATATTGTGAAGTGCAAGGCCTTTATGGAACAGCGTATTACACTCCCAGGCCTTTTGTGAACTCTCCTTATGAACTTCTGCTTCTTAAGTTATAACTTACTTTCAATGATACTTCTGGTTTTACTAAATTCACTCTATGATGAGCTACCCAATAATGTTCAATCCATGTATGTGCTTTCACAGGGTTTATAGGCCCAAAGTTCTTGGGAGATTCTGGGGTGAGTAAGCACACAAGCTGTATAATGCATCCTCAATACCATATGAAACACCTCGTACTACAGCACTCCGTCTATGTTCAGGCCAGAACCAGCATCTATATCACAGACAACTGTGAAATAAAATCCTGCCAGTTTATTTCTAACTCTAAAGAGTAAAGGATGGATTTTTAAACTAAAAGTGTACAACTTCACAGACTGGAACACGTTAAATAAATCAACGCACTATCTGCCAGGTGAGCTGTTGGTAACTAACACACAGACCACCAGCACAGTTTCAGACCCAGATAAAACATATGAGTAACAGAGACAAATGATGCATTTTGGGCAGACTTAAGAGTGAACAGTCATTAGTTCAGCTGAACTAATGGGATGTAACTGAATGAAACACAACCTTGGTTTGATTTCAGTTATGGGCTCAAACTTTTTATGTCTAACAAAAGGGGCTGCAGAATACTCAAAATACAACTAATTTTGTTTCAGAACTGAATAAACACGTATGAAAAACTGAAGCTTTGAAAGCATCATTTCCAAAGCCCAAGCAGCATCTAAACGGAAAATTTCAGTTTAAATTAGGGAAGTCTTGTTCACTCTCCTTCCCAGCTGTATGCTGAAATTTTCAAACAAGCACCATATGCAAACTCATTCCTTGGGAACATATTCATAAAACAATATATAAGCTATACCTGGTTTTGATTTTGGCAAGGGTCTTTTAAAGAGATTGACTGTCCCGAGGTCACCAATGTCTGGAGCTTGTTTCTGAATAGAAACCTAGGCAAGAGTGAACAGCATTTAATGTTTCAAGCATACAAACACTGAAACAAAACTCCACTAGGTTATTAAGGTTTCTCTGACAAACCTTGATATATGCTGATCCCTCTAAATCACTTGGAATTTGAACATCCAAAGGACAGTAATCCTCAGGTATCTTTTTATCCAGGTCAATGTCAGTGTTCTTTATCACCTCAAATGTGCCATGATGAAGAAAAAGGGAGCCTGTGTAAAGAAGGACAAAGACATACACATTAAATATAAAGCACCTTCTGCAAATGAAAAAACTCATCTCTCATACATGTTTTGGAAGAATATGTATTTCTGAGTCTCCAAATCTTCAGAGTTGCACTTGACTCAAATTTCTTAATGACTTCTTAAAAAACCACCCAGGTAAATTAGAAAGCTCATGTCACTGCATCAGCATCTCAGTCCTCCACAGTGCAGTGTGTAATATTTTATAGTAAGTTAACACAGAGTGTTTCATAATTATGGGGGGAAACCAAGAGATTTTCAACATTGAGTCAGTAGGCGCATGGAAGGAGAAAAAAAAGATATTTGGTTAAAGAAAGACAAAAAGTAAATGTGCGAAGTTTTGCAAGCAGGGAGTTAAAGGTACAATACCTTTCTTGATTTAAAGGAATTCTGATGATGTTTGGCTAGAAGTCTTAAAACTGTGACCATGTTCTGATTGTAAAAGATAACTGTATAGCCAGTCATTCAGGGACTGATAAAAGCAGATACCCACATCTGTCCTAGATGCATACCTTTTTCATCCAGGGCACGGTTCACATAGTTCAGGGTAAATCAACTGAAAAAGACACATAGCCTGGGGTACATCTACAGCTTTCTCATGAACAACTCTAAATTTGTCTTTCCCCTCCCTCACTGATGACAAGAGGAACCCAACACATCCAGTTCTGATGCCTGTCTTGTACCCACATGTGATTCTGTATTCACTTTGTCACTCCATAATGGCCTCTACAACCCTGGGCTGGTCACCCCCTTTTACTGTAATCCATGAAATAAGGCATATTCTCAGCACCACTTCTCAACTGTAGGAATAATATAGGTATAATAATCTATCTTCAATGTCACTCTTTAGTCACATGGTTTAGTTCCACCTGGTCTGAATTCTGGGGAGCAGGAAGTCAGACATAATCCTTTTGGGTCCCTTCTAACTTGAGATATTCTATGATTTTCTGATCTTTGATTAAAAAGAAAGTTACCCACTCTTCACTTTTTTTTTTTAATGCTTTACACACCAAACGTTGATAAAAGCCAAGGATTTACAGAGTCTGCCTTTCAACTGATCAACTACACTGCGAATGCAGAATTGTTTTTGTGAACAAATCCTTAGTAAAATCCTACACAGATAGCCTTTAAAATCACATTCTGAATTGAGGATGGCAAGATATTTTTCCTGATACTAAAACATGAGTTCTCCCTTTATAAATCTGTCTCGTAAACATAATAAATTCACAACGAAATTATTATGAGATATTCCATCTTTTTCCAGTTACAAAAAGAAAATTTCATAAAACACCCATTCTTGTGAAAAAGACCCTACTGTTTACCTGCACTTCTGTAGCTCAGATCACCAAGAATTTTATCTCCCACTTTTCTCAGCTTCCAGTGTTGTCTCAGTCTTAGCAGTTCAGAGTTGAAGTCTCTTTGTCGCTTATTTTCCTGGTTTTCAGCAACTGATTTGGATAATCTTTCTGCACCTTTCAACAGGATCTGAGCTGCTCCAGCTAATGACTTCTTTTTTGAAATCAGCTGTAGAAACTGAGGATTCTAGTACCAACAACAACAACAAAAAAATAAAGATACTCGCACCTTAATTCACAAAAGATTATTATTTATTATTATTAGTGGAAACTAACTGACAGTGATTGATAAGTTGTTTTTGCTGGATGTCCAGTAACTTACTCAGAATTACTTTCATACCAGCATTACACATCTGGAAGTAGCATTTTGATTTAGAGCTTCAGCAAAGAGGCTTCTAAAATTGGCCTCAACTCTCATTCCCAGCCTTACTGCCAGCACTGCACTAGCACATTAAAAGAACATTTTGATAAATCTTGTACTCATCACACGTGAAAAAAAAAAAAAAAACAAACCACTGAAATAAAATCTTTAGCATCAAGCCACACAAAGCGCACAACTAGGTACAACATACTTGTTTTGGAGGAAGGGGATCCTGCCCGACTGGATCTAGAGTCATGAATTTTTTATCTTTCACAATGCTAAGAACGTCATACAAGACACACATCTCAGTCAAGGCACTCCTTAAGTTGTTCCTCACTGAATCCCAAGGCCAGAGGGATGGCTGAAACTTCACCAACCCTAAAAATAAGACAAATGAAGGGAAAACAAAGGGCTTTAAAAAGGTACGGTGTAAGGCTCATTTTTAAACCACAGAGAGATCATAACGGCACGAAATACAACACGATATCGTATCAGCAGCTATCCTTTTCCACTACAATTTATTGGGACTCGATCACGAATATTCTGACCTGCCAACCACGGGAACCCCTGGGGGAAAGCAGGCCAGGCCCAACCACCCGCAGATCTGTAGGCTGGCACCGCCCCAGCTCGGCAGGCCTCCGCCAGCTGCATCCCGGCGGGAGAGCTCGGGCTGGAGGCCCTTCTCACCTTCCTCATCCTCCGTCTCACCCGGCTCGGCCCAGGCGCGGCCCGCCGAGCCCGGCTCGTCCTCCTCGGAGCCGGAGCCCTGGCTGAAGTCGATGCGCTGCGCCAGGCGCGCCAGGTTCTGGGACATGGAGAGCGGCTGGAGGTAGGTCTCGCTGCCATCCAGCCCCACCTCCTGCACCTGCTTCTCGCACGCCGACTCGATGCTGATGCGCACGGCCGGAACGCCCGCCATCTTGGAGCGACCCCCGCCTGCACACGGCAGGGGGCGGGGCCAGCGGCGGCTGGCCGGGGAGGGGGCGGGGCCAGCGCCGGGCGGGCTCGGCCGTTTCCGGAGAGCACTCGGAAGGGGGCGGGGCCTGTACCGAGTGGGCTCGGCTGCCTCCGGAGGCGCTCGCGAGGGGGCGGGGCCAGCGCGGTGAGGAGACGGTGCTGACTGCAGCAGCTCGGGGCTGCTGCCGTTTTCTTCGACAGCGTTATTTTTGACCAGAAGTTGGTTTCATGTCCTGTTCTAAACGTAATTTCACCTCTGGTTCCCGATCGTCAGCTGTGGCCACGCAGGAAGCTCAACCAAACAACAGGAAAACGTACAATACCATTGCCATTAAATTACCGTTTGAATTCAGTCATAACTCCAGTGACACGTATGCTCCGAGTTCTCCCCTTTAACACAATTAAGAAGGCGGCAGCTTACTGTTCTCATATTTATTCTTAAATCTGGTAAGAGTGCATAACTAAAAGCATTACAAAAATCAGCATTTGTACTTGAGGAAATTAAATCGGCCCGCGGGGCTCAGTCTCTCCCGACGGGGTGTGTCTCCTGGGGCCTGTCGATGCGGAAGAGCAGCTCGGCGGGCTGGAAGTAGCCCAGGTACTGCACGCTGTCCGGGCTCGTGTCCTGGTGGTAGTGCCCTCCTTCCCCGTGGTGGCTGAAACAGTGCGTGTGCTCCACACGCAGATCGAAGCCCTGGCACCAGACAGAGGCCCGTCAGCAATGCGTTCATGGGAACAGCATTTAAAAGTCATGGGACAGTTTATCCTAGATGTGTATTTCCACAGATCTCCAAACGTTAAGCAGTGAAAACTTGAAAGACACTTGTGAAACCAGTAAGACAAACGAATTTAGAAACCCTCACCAATTTTTAGTGTTAATCTCACTGAGATCTCCTTTTTAACCTTTTTTTAACCCCTCCCTTGCTTTCCATTGGGATCAAATAATGCAGTCACACCAAGGAACCCCTACTGGAAATCAAACCCCTTTGCATTGAATTGCCACAGGCCCATGTGATAAAGGGACTGTCTCTACTCCAGTTCTGAGAGCCAGCTTAGATGAATATGGGAAGAACAGTGAATAAAATAGCTACTAACATACTAAACCAGGAGATCAATACCACTAGTCTTATATATCATAGAATGGGTTGTGTTCAAAGGGACCTTCACAGATCATCTATTCTAACCACGCTGTCATGGGCAAGGACATTTTCCATTCAACCAGCTTGCTCAAAGCCCCATCTAACCTGGCCTTGAACACTTCCAGGGATGGGGCATCCACATTTTCTCGGGGCAACCTGTTCCACTGTCTCTCCACACTCAGCTTAAAAAGTTTTTCCTTCTGTCCAATCTAAATCTGTTCTCTTTCAATTTAAAATTCTTGCCTCTTCTTTTGTCATTAAATGTCCTGGTAAAAAGTTTCTCTCCATCTTTCCTAAAAGCCTTCTTTAAGTACTGGAAGGCTGGAATAAGGCCTTCCTGGAGCCTTTTCTTCTCCAGGCTGAACAATCTCGGCTCCCAGTCTGTCTTCAAAGGAAGAGGTACTCCAGCCCTCTGCTCATTTTCAAGGCCCTCCCTGGGTCCTGCTCTAACAGGTCCACATCTTTCTTGGGACCCCAAAGCTACATGCAGCACTCCAGGTGGGGTCTCATGAGGAAAAGAATCACCCCACTTGACCTGGCCACGCCTAGTTTGACAGCCCAGGATAGGATTAGTTTTCTGGGCCGCAAGGGGATACTGGTGAATAGTGCTATGACATTGGAATGTCATCGTCTACTGCTCTCTTTGTAGTGACACTCAAACATTTCCAAAACTACAGGCCTAGCCAAGTCCTGTTGAGTTTGCAGTGGATGCAAATGGGACAAACCCAGCAGCACCCACCACACAAGCTGCATTGGTTCTGAACAGAGCAGCTGTTGATGGCTGCTTTCAAAGTATGCATCAGTTGATTTTGGCAAGATGCACACAGATTAGCCTTAGGCCAAAGGCTACCACATAATGACACAATAAAATCACACCCTTCAACATATCTAAGCCTACGGTATATCCCACTTAACTCCGGAAAAAAAAAATTTTATATTACTTATGACTGCACTGTTATTTATAAAATAGTCGTTTTCATCTATGGTTTTCTGGTTACTTTTAAACAAATAGTTTTCCTAATTATGAACACCTTAATCGTTTTTGAAAGAGATTGGTTTTTACCCTGAGTTATTTGCTGTTGAATTTGGTGCTTGTGAAAGATGCTAGATAAGTTTCCAGCATGAGGCTTTGTAGACTTCAATTTACATCAGCAATGAGACACATGCTTCATGTCTTTCGACACAGCATTAGCAGAGGGAGTTCTTATGAAAGTGAACTACATAAACACGTGGCTGAACCAGCTTCCATGCTCTTGACATTTCTCCCAGTGTGGCAAGCAGTGAATGTAAACCATGCTGTTGGGTTTGGGGTGCAAACACTTGCACACTTGCAACTGGAACCGAACCATTAAATTAATGCACTATGAACAACCACGAGGTTTCAGACCAGATTGAACTATCCTCAATTCAAATAATTCGCAGAAATGAGAAGCTTCTAAATCGTTGCACCACATCTGGAAGAGTCTAACACAATATATACACACTCCCATTCTTGAAAGGAAAATCGCATCGAGGACAAAATTCATTACAGGTCTGAGTCTATACTTAGAAATGAGAAAAAGAGACTCACCGGATCTCTGGAAACTATTACTGGCTGACAAATCAGTGGAGCTTTCATTTCAAAGAATTTGAGCCAGTTATTCACATCCTCATCAGTATTCAGGGGACAGGTAGAAAATTCTGGAGGCTACAGTGAAAATAAAAGCTTTGTAAGTAAAAGGAAGACACTTGCATCAGGATACTTTATCTCTAGCAACTTTGCTTTTTCCCTCCCCACTATTCTATTCATTTTCCTCCTTGACTGAAAGAAGCTCACCACAGCTCATCACTCTCTTTCTGCCAGGAACAGAAGTAACCAGAATATTGCATCTGCCATTGCACAGGCAGTGGGAAAACTAATGAAGTGAGGATGCTCCTCCTCCTTTTAGAAGCTCAGTTATTTTTTTAAAAGTTTAATGCTTCTTATAAGTATCATCTGAGTTCATTAATTTAATTTCAATTCATTTTACAGTAGTTCTCCAGTTCTTTAGCTGCACACAGATTTCAAAAGATGATGGTATTAATGCCAAGTGAAACAGCATTACTAGTTTTGTAACACTGATTTTGTAATGTCAACTCCTTCCTTTAATACAGTGCTCATCCTAATAGTTCATGCATACATTTAAAAATACAAAACAAAGTGAAGGAACTAAGATGTTACACCCTGAATTATACTGCTGTTTTCATGAGGACAAAGAAAGTTACACGAATTGAGAACAACGTACCATAATGTGAATCTTTGCTCTCCCCTTCTGAATGATAAACGTACCACCCATCCCAACTGGCTTTTCTCCATAGTGTTTCTCTAAAGTTTGTCTCAGACAGGACACAAAGTTGAGCTCCCCAGTTCTTCCATTGGCTTTCACTTCAATGACCTGGAAGATAAAGTCAGTTTGTCACTGCCATCTCCTGCTGCAATAGTCTGAAAAGGTCTGTGAAAGCTGTTCTGAAATTCTCCCAAGCTGATAACCCAAGATCACTTTCTGAAAAGATAAGCTTCCATGCAAATGCTGCTGCACTTGCATCTTTCCAGTATGTGACCAACTCTCTTTTCCTTAGTTCTGTTCAATGCTAGCTTTGCCTGTAAAGAGAGCTGGGCAGCAAGAGATTTACCCATGCACGAGACAGTGATGTGGGCAAGGCCCTTCTGTCCCCCAGCTGGCTTCCACTCTGTCAGAAAGAAACACTGGGTAACAGAGAAGACTGTTCAGTTTCCATGCAGCAGTCAGGTTTTCGACTGTTCTGCCAGCACCTCTTAGTGCTGGCTGTGTCAGGAGAAGCACTTGTGCAAAAAACTTCACAGGTGCCCATGTCTCATTTACACAGGTACATTGCACCATTACCTTAAGTCACTGCTAGTTGGACTGGATTTGGATGAATGATTTATGATGGAAAAGTTTTAGTAAACTAATACTTATCCTTCCAAAATTCAAGTGCCTCTGTCTCCACTAATTCTTCCCCTCAATCACTGGCATGAGTTCCTTATTTTTGCATGTTTCTCTTGTGGAATTACTATTTTCCTGTTATCACAGAAAACTGATAGGAAAACCATGAGTTTCCCTTCAGTCACAAAGCGCTGCAAAGTCACCTTTGATCCAAGTACGTACCTTACCAGGTTGGCCCTCGCTGGCATAAAGGTTGGCCAACAGTCCAAACTCACAGTCAGTGTATTTACTGCTGTACTTCTCAAGCAGGCACCCTTTATCTGCAGGATTTATCTGAGCAACGTAGCTCCCATTTACAGCAGGCTTTTTTTCACTCTCTGTTTGAACAATAGGGATAAGCTGGGAAAAAGAACGTGTAAGACTAAGTCAATAAGAACATACAAGAATCAGCCCAATGAACTGAACTCATATAAATGTGATTTAAGCTTTGGACCATGATCCCAAGAAAAAATCCACTTCATCACACGGCTCTGTCTCTCAGGATGAGGTCTGTATTGGTAAGGAAAATGCACTAATATTGTAATTTAATTGAAAGGTCCAGAAAACAGGTTTACTTTTTCTGGACAATTAAACTTAATGCTGTATAACGATAAATGTTAGTGTTAAAAAAAAGAAAGAAAGAAAGAAAGAAAAGATCTTTAGTCTGCATGCAGGTATTGGAATTCTAAGTAATACTTTCTCAGTACAGTAACAACCACTATTTTAGTGGCCCAAATTTAATGCTGATGTGGACTATCTCATCTGCCAATAAATCCATCAAAAGGAGACAGCAAGACTAAAGGTTTATGCCTGAAAAAACTGTGGTTAACCGAAGTCTCCATAGGTAGTAGTTTTTGTCTCCTACCCCTCCTGCAGTTTATCATTGTGTATGTCGTATCTTTAAAATTCACAATGGTGAAACAAAGTCATCCAAGAGGGTAAAAGACAGGGAGCATTTAAAAGGTATTAACCAGTAAGTTTGACAAGCATTTCTAAATCTTGAAATTAAAAGCTCTGGTCAGGTCTTTGTCAATCAGTTTCAAAAAAACATGTTTCTTGTACACTTCAAGGGAATCACATGCTTCCTGAAGAATTACAGGTTAAAAATTAATCTTTATTATCTCAGGAATATGCACCTCAGTGGATGTCCCTCATCTCAATTCTTTCTAATGTGCTTTATGTGTTTGTGGTGTGAAAGTGTTTATTAAATAGATTGTTGTAAATGGGAAATACCCAGCATGATACTGCTCCACTGTTATGATATTTCTATGAATTCATTGAGAACCAGCACACTTACATACTGACCTCAGCATTTATTCCAAGAACCTTGGATGAAACAGCTCCAGCTCCAAGAATGAAAGCTCCAGGCAGCTCTATGTCCTTTGCAACTGTATTTAGATCATAAACCTGCAAAAGAAAAACACTCCCTTCATCCCTGGAAGTGTCCAAGGCCAGGCTGGATGGGGCCCTGAGCAACCTGACCTAGTGGGTGGCATCCCTGCTCACTGTGGGAGGGGTTGAAACTAGGTTATCTCTAGGGTCTCTTCCAACCCAAACCATTCTGTGATTTTGGTTTGGTGCTCTGATCTGCAATTGTCATTCTGTTCACCGTAGTCCTGAAGGCATTTAATTCACAACACCCACCCTCATTAATATTTTTGATAATTAGGTTGAACACAACTTCTGAACACAATATAACATTTAGTAATAACAAATTTGGTAGATATCCATTTGTTTCCTAAAAGGTAGATTCTGCCTGTATATTCCCTGCTCATTTTACTCAAAGACTGAATTATTGATCTTATTAGATTTTGTAGCATACAACACACATCAGAATCAGTCTCGTTACACACTGAAAAGTGTCTTTCACAAGTGGAATCCTATAGTATCTCTTAGTCTTTAGTCTTGTTTATGGCTTTTCTTTTGACAAATGTATTAAACCCCACAGCTACAAGGCAAAACTCACTTTTTCTTTCTGTACAAGAGGTATGAGGTAAGGAACACCTCCCACGTCTGCTATCCTAGGCTTTCCACAGATTCCTGGAAAAATACAACCAGTTAGCTTGGTAAAATCTTTTTTCCCAATAATCTTCAATAAGCATGCAGTCTAACCCACAAAGAACTGGTTCCTCAAACTTATTTCCTTCAAACACTATTTCCCTAGCATGCTTAGATAAAGTGTTGCACTATTAAGAGGTCCAAGCCCTAAAATTATTCACAGCAGGATTTAATGCTATGCAAGCTGTTGTAAAATAACATTCTCTAAGCAGAAAAAAAAATTGCCAGTGGGCAACACCTTCCATTTTCCAGTTCTCCAGTAACACCCTGACCACACAGTGAAGACCTCTGCTGGGACTCCACTTGCAAAATTCTAGCAAAGCTGAAAGCTGTCTCAGGACAATTCATCCCACTTATTTGGATAAGCATTTTAAAAAGGGATGAATAACCTCCTGGAGGTGTTTCTTTCACATTAATACCAGAGGGAATTCAGATGAGTAGCACAGATGACATGGCTGTCTTCCAGACAGCTAGTGCCAAAGAAGATGAATCCCATTCAGAATAAGACAGTTTCACTTCACTGACATACATGAATGCCAGGAATTTAAAAATTAATGGAAGCACAACTCCTTAGGTTCAGATAAGTGATTGGCATGGTTCAAAAAAATTTCTCCATCTGAAAGACAACAACTTAATTTCAAAACCTTTTCAGTACTCTAAATAAAGCTTATGAAATAAGCGGATATGCAATGATAGGTTAAGAAAAAAAATTATGACAAGTACTTAGTAATGACTTGTCCTTGTTCATACATCAACTAGGAAGCAATCCAGAAATAAAATGCAGCTCTCTTCTCATGTATATTCTTTACCTGAAAAACAATTTAAGCTCTCTCAACACCTTTAGAGGATCAAAACTAAGCAGGATTGTGTAGAAAGAACTGGAGAAGTCTTAGTGGAAGACAGGAATGCAAGGTTACCTTTAGCAGGAAAGTTGAAGGGTTCCTGAGTCAGATCAGGACAGTCTACAACAGAGACTTGAGCATCAGCAAAGTTCTCTTTAAGCCCTTTCTGCAAAACTGTAACAAAGAATAATGGCAAAATTACCGACAATGAAAAATTACTAAGAGTTTGACAAGTTTCTAACAATAATAAATATACCTGTTCGGGCTTTATTTCAGCAAGATCCATTACTTATGCTTACCCTAAGTAACTCAATTGATTTAAATGTCTGCAGGCACTTGTTTCATGACTCAGAGCTTCAGAGAGGAGCAAAAGTTTGTTCAGATAATCATTGTCTGCCATATTAATTCATTTTAAGCATTTAAAAAACAACCTCATTGAAATACATTAACTGACTGCTCCTAGTAGCACAGTGTGAAGCAACATGGGTAAACTTCAATCACATTCAGCAGTGGGTTTGCTTCAAAGAGCAGAAAATTACGATCACGGTCAAATATGATGCAAGAGCAAAGGAGGAAGCAAGATTTAGCTGAAGCAACAATCAGTTCTTTAAATACATTAACCAGACGGTTTGCAATAGCTTGATTATAATCTCAAACCGTCTCTGCTGTCTGGAAGTTTCCACCACCATGGGATACTGCCTATCATGTTTATGCTCTTGTGGAGATTTTCTGGCAAGTGCCACTGTCAGGGCAAGACAGATAATGAATGGTGTTGGTAACAATGAACCAAATCTAAAATTTTTGGTTTGCTTCATATCACTGTTTTTTAGGCTCAGCAGTTGCAAAGTCACTCAAACAACAAGGAGGATTAGATGAGTGCATTGTCTGGAAACAACTTCCAAACCTTGAGCGTGGGATTGTCTTCACATACACTGCTTCAAATACTATGTTGAAAGGTCCAGGTTCTTTCATGCCTGGGGGTCTGCTTTGACAGATGTCTCAAACTAAAGAACAGAACATGCAGACTGTGATCTCAAATCAGGTGGTTCCTTATTTACACAGAAGACTTTCCTATGCCTTTGCTTCTTCCAGTTAGGGTTTCAGCCATACCTTACTTCTCGAGAACAGATTTACCAAGCTGTTGACCAAAAGGACAGTAAAAGAGCACTCCTCAACAGAAACACAGTTCACAGCTCACAGGAGATCCTCAGGACAGATGGGGGAAAAAAAGGAAAATTCTGCTTTGTGATGAAATTTTTCTGATACTCTTTCAAGCTGTTCCACTGCAAGTATGTGGTGTTCTCTGCAGAGCTCACAGGTTTACAGCAGCCCTGGCCCCACTGCCCCAGTCTGACTGGGTGAAAAAAGCCCTAACAACCACCCAGGGCACTGCTGGGACCACACATTCTCAATACACGGAAATGTCGAACTGACACAGATTCAGGAAAGTGGGAAACTGAACTTGAGGATCAATCTGAAAGACAAAAAACCTTTAGTATATCTGCTGCTGAGGAGAGACTGCCAGAAGGAATAATGTCTTCCGACTAGGGCAGGGAAAAAAAGCTCATGAGCAACTGGGCTGAATCTAGAAGTCCCTTCCAACCTCAACCATTCTGTTATTCTGAGCGCATCTTGTGAAGGCTTTAGAAAGAAGTAAACTAAAGAAAATGTTTCCTGCAGCCCTGTTCTAAGGCAATCACCAAAGGAGGAGCCAACTAGGTTCAAGCAAGAGGATCTGCCGTACTACACTGCATCTTGTCAGCTATGTTTTGAGCAGTCCTGAAAAAGAAAGAAAGACTAGAGGGTAGAGGAGGACAGATGATTCTGTAAGTGTAAAGAATTTTGATGTGTAGTTGGCAAACTTTCACAACCTGTGCACAAATCTGCAAATGCAGCCTTTTTAAAGGGATTGAGAGCCTCTCTGTGTGTTTAAATATCGTGGGGGCTTGGGGGAGGAGTCATTGTGTGCTCTAAGAAAATCATTGCATATAGAGAAATAGTGCTGTTCTTTACCTCTCAGTGTGCTAAGAGCAGGAATTCTGCATGTACTAGCCGTAGAAAGACTTTGGTATGGGCTTTAAGATAAGTCTGAAGAGTACCTTACAGGTTTGTATAAAGTTACATGCTGCATGACTTACCCCCAGCAAGCTCCTCCAGACTTGGGACATGAAAAGCAAACCTTTCGACTTTGGCCATTTCCTAATCGGCGCTGATTTCTTCAGGTAAGAAGTTACAGTGCAGTACGCTGCAGAGCGACCGGTCTGCCAACAAAGGTAATAGTTTAACAATTAAAACATGCTCCTTTCAATATGTTAATTATTTTTCAGTTTCACTCAAGAGTACATAGACAGCAGTAGAACTGTAGTTCTGCCATCACAGGAGAGACTGAGAGCTTCAGTAATAATGTTACATTTCTTATGCACTTTGCAAGAAGATGTGCCTGTCAGCCCTATAGCTGGCTCAGAGCATTACACTTATTAGTCCTCAAGCTTACAACTGGGTGTAGGGAAAACACATCCTACGCTGAATGCAGTTCAAGAGATCAGGAGATTTGTGTGTCTTTTGTAAGCCCGGAGTCACAAGAAAGTTTTGAAAGAAAACTGTGCTTTTCTGAGCACATCGGCTGCCTCCTAAGGTCTTCCCAACCTTAATGTTTACTTTTCCAGCATTGGCTGTGGTGGACTTTCAACCCCAGCTGTGACATGGTCTTCAATTGATTCTGGCCACGTGTTTCCCCTTCCAGAGAGGAACAGGCTAGCAGCAAAATAGAAATCAACAGCAGCAAGTTCTGCAGTATCAGGCTCTGTATGGGTACAGAGCCTGGAACAAAAAGTTTTAAACGTAAGTTTAAGAGCCCCTTCACAAATGAACTGTACTTCAGTCAGCCTTGCAACAGCAAAGTCTGTTAGAAGGGCAAGCCACTAGCTCAGGGCAGAAACAGCTCATTGTACACTACCTAAAAATCAGCTACAGCAATCATTAACTCCTTAGGCACATACTTGCTGCATACAGCAATAAAAAATAAAATGGGTCCCACTTATCCAGATCTCAGGTGTTGAAGGAAAAAGCCAAAATTGTTGCTACATTCCCAGACCTAAATGAGTCTTTGTTAGGAAGGACTACAGTGTGAGACAGCTGCTTATGTATAATTCTAGCTTCTATTTTTAAAAAATCCTAACTTTTATGACTGTTAAAAATTGTAACTGTCCTTATACCATCAGCCTCTTGAGTCTGCATAAAGGAAAAAAAAAAAGGGAAAAAAAAGAAGTAAGAAGAGTGGGGAGATCATAGCAGTTACCTAACTGAAATCTTTGAGCTCAGCACTCAGCCACCCCAAATTACTGCTGTAACAAGCAGTAGAGAAAGGAAGGAAGACTGCAATTTGTGTATAGTAATTCTCAACTTAGTTGGTCTTATCTGTCTCCATAGTTGACTTCGTCCCTTCTCTGGCAAAGAAAGTAACAGGCTGGATTTGGTGCCTCTGATAGAAGCCTAATGTCAGGTGGAGTGGATCATATCCCAAGACTTTTAGCATGCACCAAGAAAGGGAGTAATTAGCCATAGACAGAAAGTGAGAACATGGCTTTGGCGGCATTGTTTTAGATGATCCTCATCCCCTCAAGAACCTTTTGCCACATGCAGAAGGAGGCTGTGACAGCACTCAACACATTGGTTGTCCTGAAACAGTCTGAGAAGACAAGCTAGAACTGCTGTTGTGCAAAAGGCAGAGGTGAGACTTGGACACTGTTCAAGTAAGTAGGCTCAGGTATAACACCTGGACAACCACCTGCTGTGTAATGGATAGTAGTTAGCTCCCCGCAATCAAGAAAGGAGGGAAAGACTATAGAGAATTTTGATGTAACATAATAAACCTCATCTGATTGCTAGACAGTAGTTCTTACCTGGAAAGACACAAAAGAGTAGATCTGTGGCCCACCGCTGCAAATATTCACAGGGGAGTGAATTGTGTGGTGTGGGACAGAGAGAACCTGAAAGGAGACAATAGCACACAATTAAGATCCATCACAGAGGGGTGCAGTGACACTGAATTGCTATAGCAGACTTTCAAGGAAAGAACACAAATGCTAAAGGGATGATAAGATTATTAGATGTGGAATGGTGCAACAAGAATGGAGGCAACAAGTATGTAAAGACTTAAAGTCTACCTTTGAAGTGGAAAGAAAACATCAGAGAGAGTAGTCAGGTGCCAGGAGAATGCAGATGAAATGTGAACCATTAGATTAATGATGTGCATGGGGTGTCTGTTATCAAAACCTGAATTGAAACTAGCTTGGAGGGTTAAAGCCAAAATGGAGTGGTTATAGGCAGGCTAGACATGAATCGGAGAGAGGGGTGATGGGGAAAGAAATATCAGTGGAAAAAACTGAAGATGGCAGTTGTGAGAGAGAAATTTAGAGATGACACCAAGAAGAGCGAGACATCCACAGATGCAGAGGCCGTATTCCTCGCCTGGGGCGGTGCGAGGAGATCCCGTACGGGGCAGAGGAAGGCTGCGAGGCAGCAGAGGCAACTGATTGAGCGGCTGGGATTTGGGGAAGGGACGGGTCATGACAGGATATAAACAGGCGTGCTAGGCGAGGCTGGGGTCCGTAGGGACAGAGAGCATCCCGGCAGGCAAAGGCAGCGGAGTGTACTGGAGCGAAGGAGCGCTAAAGCCGCCAGCGCGCTTGGCATGGCTGCGAGAGGAAGGAAGGGGCTGTTCAGGCTGGAGCAGCCAGCTCGGAGGAGCCTGGGCAGCGCGGGGGAGGAGAAGCAGGACAGCGCCAACAGGAGCCTCTCACCGGGCGGGAAGCCGAGGGAAGCCGGGACCTGCCCGATCCCTGCGCCGCACCGACCGCCGCTATCACCCGACTGCACGTACCTGCCCCGCCGTCCGGGACCGGCACAGCAAGGCAAGACACGGCTCGGCTCCGCTCGGCTCGGCTCGGCTCGGCTCCGCTCCGCCCCCGGGCGTGGCCACCCCGCTGCCACTCCCAGCATGGCGCCATCCTCCTTGCCCTCCTTCCCGTCGGCCCGCGCGCCTCTCGCGAGCGTTCGGCGCTATTTAAGGTGCGGGGCGGCCATTGTGCGCCCTTTGCGGCGGGGCAGGGGAAGCGGAGGCCGGTGGGTTCGGGCGGGCGCATCCGCCGCCATCCGCGCTGCCGGGAGCCGGGGCCGAGGGAGCCGGGGGTGGGGGGGCAGCCCTAGCGGTGTGGAGTCGTGCCCCGAGGACTGGAGCGTGTGGCGGCGGTCGGTGAGGGGCCCCGCGGGAGCGGTGCCGGCGGGGTGGCCTCGGCCCGTGGTGACTTGGCGGGTGCCCGCGTACGAAAGGCCTTCCGGTGGCGCGAGCGGTGTGCCCGGCCCCTTTCGGTCAGGTTCTTCAGCAAGTTTAGATGGTTGTTTTTCTTTTCTAAGGGATCTGCGTGCTGTGCCAGCGCTCCAGGACGGAGCTGCAGTAGAGGCCGCGAAGGATGCTGAGCTGTGAACTGTGAGTACCAGTCAGGGCCTGTGCGATCCGAGTGGCATTGCTGCCTCTGTCTTGGCTATGGCGTTCCGCTGTTGTTTCTGGGCTTTGTGTTTGTCAGGCCGTGAGTGAGCCAGTGTTAGCAGTGTGTCCGCATAAGGCATAGTGTAGCTGGCGCATAAGTGTCTTTCTTGTCGTGAGGGGTCCAAAACTGAACATAGTATTTGAGGTGTGGCCTCGCCAGTGCTGATTACAGGGGAATAATCACTGTCCTGCTGTCCACACTATTACTGATACAGGCCAGGATGCCATTGGCCGCCTTGGCCCCCTGGGCACACGTTGGATCATGTTCAGCCACTGTTGACCAGCACCCTCAGGGCCTTTTCCAACAGGCAGCTTCCCAGCCCCTGCCCCAGCCTGTAGCACTATCTGGGGTTGTTGTGACCCAGGTGCAGCACCCAGCACTTAGCCTTGTTGAATCTCATACAGCTGGCTTCAGTCCATCAATCCAGCCTGTCCAGATCCTTCTGCAGAGCCTTTCTGTCTTCCAGCAGATCAGCACTCCCACCCAACAGCACCCTGAGTGAGGATGCGCTTAAACCCCTTGTTTAGGTTGGCAGTGAAGGCATTAAACAGGACTGGCCCCAGTACTGATCCCTGGGGAACATCGTTTAAGGCCAGCTGGATGTAACTCCGTTCAGCACCACTCTCAGGGTGCAACCATCTGTCCAGTTTTTCATGGAATGAACAGTGCACCCATCCAAGCCGTGAGCAGCCAGTTTCTCCAGAAGAATGCTGTGAGAAATAGTGTCCAAAGCTTTGCTGAAGTCCAGGCAGACAACATCCACAACCTTTAATTCATCCACTAAGTGGGTCACCTGGTCATAGAAGGAGATCAATTGGGGCCTGCATTTCCTAAATTCATGCTGGCTGGGCCTGATCCTTTGGTTGACATGCATGTGCCCTCAGGATGATCTGCAGGTCATGTGAGGATATTAGATGAGTTCTGCTATAGTGTCTTCAGATGCTGCACTCTGTGTAATTATGTTTGAAGTATTAATGGGTATGATGATGAGTTTGTATAACTCTAAAAAGCACAGTAAAATTAGAAAGCTAAAGATACAGGGCTAGTAAACTAATTGACAAGCAGGTAAAATGACTTTAGGCTATTACAGAGGAAAAGCAGGTTCCTTTGCTGTGTGGTCCTTTTGTATAGACTCAGGCCACTGAAGGGCTGGATGGCGGTGTTTTGCAGATTCAAGTGAAAATTAACATTTTAGTTCTGGGGCTGGTCTCTGTGATGATTGATAACCAGTGAACAAAGGGGTTAAAAAGACTGTTAAAAGCAGGAGATTTTAGGTATCTTAGAGCTCACAGAAGAACAGAGGGAAGACATTGCTTCTCATGGTGACAGTGTCCTGGATTACTACTGTGGATAAACCACAGTGGAGTATTTATGTACGACTTCAAACTGCAGTATCCTTACAGGTATAAGAAGCCATTGGCTACTTGTATGTGTGCTCATTTGGAGGAAAACTTACCCCTAGAAGGGAGAGGGTTAAAACAGTCAGATTTAATCTCTGAACAATCTGTTGCGCCACTGATGTTTGCCTTCCTTTGGGCAGGAGTTAACCAAAACAGCTCTAAAAAACATTTTCTGACCTCGGTTATACTGTGAATATCTTTAAGTAAGTGGCTGTGACTTAATTGTTAGTCTAATGAATGTAACTGGTCATGGTTCGTAGGAAAATCTCTGCTCAAGTTTGCTCAAGATTGTTCTTGTAAGTTTACCCTGCGATTAGAAGTGGAGTAGAGGAAAGTTTGTTACCTGATTTAGTCAAAAATTTTTTTAGTTTCTTGAATTCTCATTGCTTTTTAGGGCAAAGTGAAACATGACTGATACAGATGAGCCCCAGGCTTCTGGCTCTGATTACCCTGATGCCCCAGAGGTGATCAGCTATCAGCAGAAGGAGCCGTCTGAGGTGTATTCATGGCAAATAAATACAGGAACAGAGAGGTCGCGGTCAAGGCAGAGGAGGGCTGCTTCTGGGGAGTCTTCAGATCATCTTAACAGCATGTGTAAATCAGCAGCAGCTTCAGCTGAGGTTTTACTGATTAGCAGTGATTCAGAAATGTGAGTTTTTATCTCTAGTTTAGAATTTTTCCTGGGGAGAGCCTGTGTCATGTATCACGGAAGTGTACCTTCTTTAGAAAGTAAATACTTTTTTTCTTCTTCAGTGATATCACTGCTGCTCGTCCTGAGTGCTCCATTGTACCTTCAGAGCATAAAAGGAGACCTCAATCTTCGAGGCAGCAAGCTGAATCTGTTACAGGAATATCTGACAATGAAAGCTCCTCAGATTCTTCTCTGTCTCCCCGAAGTCCAGGGAAATCATTGGAAGTTTCCAAGCAGCAGAAGTCAAAGCTCAATTTGAAGGCCATCTTTGCCTATCACTTCAGGGGAAGGAAGTTCAAAGCAGCCGCACACCGAAAATACAAAGTTTGTACGAGGAAGAACAAGACAAAGAAAAAGTGTGAGAGCACACAGATGCCCACAGGGAGGCCCCCACTAACAGCCTCACCTCAAGAACAAAAGAGGAGGCTTCTGGACAGAGGTTTTCAATTCCCGTTTGTCGAAAAACATTATGGAGAGAAACATATCCCCTTAAAGATGGTTCTTGGCTATGAGGTAAGTCTTCTGTGCTGTGGGATAAATACATCATTTTTCTTAGTCTTAAAATTGTGAATTGAAGTGGGCTATGTTGTGGTTCTACCTGATGTGCTAGAATGAAATAACAAAAGAGGTTTTACTTCTGTTGAACAGGACACTTGATGTTAATCTGTTTAATACCTTTTAAGACAGACACAGCAGGTATATATATGGGAGTTGATATAATATTACAATTCAGTTCATAATATAAATGATTTATAGTGGTACTTTTTAAGATCTTACCTGAGTATTTTTTTCTACAGCAAGCAGCTGCAAAGGGATATTTCAAATATATTGAAGTGCTTAAATATGAAGAACATCTTAAAAAAGCTTTAAAAGCCCTTCAGGCCAGTGAAGACTTAGAAAAAGAGTGCATGGTGTTACGGAAACACAAATACTTAGATGATGAAGGCCCCATTTCCCCTATTCAGGAGACAGAGTAAGTTCATCTTTACTCGCTCATTTGTTCTTAACTAACTTATAAATATGTGTGTGTATCAAGTTCAGTTGTTCTCCTGTCCTTTTAGCCTATGAAAGCATTGTTTATTTTGGGAACAAAGCACTCCACTGCGTGGGATTCTGTGTTTGTCGATGTTTGACTTCAAAGTTCTCACAGGAGGAAGTGTTTTTTAATCTGATCTGAAGACTGATAATTGTTCTGGTGATTCGTATTGTCTGATTAAAATTATGTGATAGAAATTTAAATAAAGCATTTCCTGAAATTCACTCCTCTATAGTTATCCCAAATAAAGTACAATGTTCTACAACAAAAGACTAAAGGATAATTTTAAATTCATTTTTACATTATTAAAAACCAAAGTGTTATCTTTGGTCTTTAAGGTCAAGCAATTGGCTTAGTGCAATAAAAAGACCAGTAAATCAGCAAGAATACTTGATGTTGTAAATATAGTCATAACCTTAAAACTAGGAAGCCTAAAAGACAGTGTAAAGGTACAATGCTGTCTTTTGGCTACTGTTCACTTAAGGGCTTTTAATTTACGCATTTTAAGATACTATAAAAGTACACAGCTTGATTTGATTTTTTATTTCAGTGATGATGAGGACAGCTTGAATTCTGATACTCAGGAACAACTTGATGCCAGAGTAGTGGTAAGTAAAGACTCCTTAACTTCAGAAACACGCTAGCCTTTCTGTTCTGAAGTTAAAGAATTAGTGGATAATGTTTTCAGTATTTAGTTTTTGAGCTTAGATCCAGAGTTAATTGTGTGATCCCTGTGAATCCTGATCTCTTAATGCAGGAGGAGGTTGATAGTCCACACTCTTTGATATAATACTGAAATGTACAGAAATTCTGCAGCTCTCTGTAGAGTTCTTAAAGTCTGCAAATTTACTACTGAAATCTTACATTTTAAGTATCTCAAAACTAGACTTGTGACTACTTCTGTTTTCCCTTTTCTTAGGAGAACAGCTCTTTCATTCTAAGCAGCACAGTTCCCAGTAAGAAAAAATCAAAGCCAGGAAGAAAATGTGCAAAACCAACAGAAGTGATTGAAATAGTGGATGAAGAAGACTGTGCTAGGGAGAACTCTGTGCCTCTGCAAGGCTGCTCACCTCGGTGAACTGCAGATGGGACAAATGAGGTGGCAGTGGTCATTCTTCACATACCTCTTTCATGGGCCTACTTGGTTGGAAACGTTTGTCTGGATTCAGTGTTGAGCTCTCCACCAAGTTGCCTAGACACATTTGGCTTACTGTGAGTATATTGGGCTTATGTCTGAGACCGTTACAAAAAAAGTATAACCTGTCCTCTTGATAAGCTCTTCAATGTCTTCTGTGCTATTCTCTATCAAGAGTATAATATCCCTGGTTCAGTGGCTGGTAGTCGTGGTGAAATTCTGGCTTCTGCAACTTGGCGTCTCTTAACCAATGGATCATAGAATTTACATCACTAAAAAGAGAAAAACAAGTTCCAAATACTGTAACAGAACTGAAATGTACAGAAATTCTGCAGCATAGAAGAGTATGTGTTTGGATGCATACAGCTCTATGCTCAAATTAAAAGGGCAGTTCAGATGCCTGTCTTTCATAGCTGACTTCTTTGTGGGTGGTCCTTGAGAGAATTTTTTTCTGTCTTAGAGGTGCAAGTCTGAAATAATTCAAAAGTTTAAGGGTTAAAGACAAAATTGAAGCTTAATGCAAGTCAGGTGCCAACAGAAAAGTACAAAAGTGGTTGGTCAACTTTGACAAAAGTCTATTGCAAAATGTGGTTAATGCATTTGAATGATAATAAAATGAATTTTATATGATTGAGGTCTATTCCACATGGAATAACTTCTCAGAAAACGAATTCTCCGCTCCTGAATCTAATACTTAATCTAATCTTAAATTGTAAGTTATCTTTAAAATAATTGTAGCAGCATAGTAAATCTTGGGTTAAAAATTCTTTTATCCCTCTTGCCCTCTTCTGTCCAGAATGGGTTCTGCTATGAACATGACTTAGTAGAATCTAAAAGCTCTTTATTAACAGTACTTACCAGGCATTGCCCCAACTGCAAATACCTTTCTCAAGGTATTCTAGTCAGTAGGAAACAGCTAGTGTTTAGAAGTGGTCTGAATATCACTAAGTCCTACTGCAGCGGTTGTGGTAGCTGAAGAAATACGTGGTTAAAATGTTCACTTGTGGATCAGCAAGATTTAAAAACCAGTCACCTCACAGCCTCACTCGGGTACTCTTAACGAAATTGCTGTCAGCAGCTAACTGATGGCTGCTCAGCAGGTAAAAATAATCTGTGCTGAATGAGCATGTTGTCAGAAAAAGGCTTTATCTCCTGGTTTAGTTTCCTTCAAAGGCAACTGACAGTCTGAGGAGATATGCAGTAGGTGCTCAGTATTTAGAGTCAAGTCAGGCTATGTTATTTACATGCTTGAATTAAGGTCTCAGACCTTTGTAAAAGAAGTTTCTGAAATGCATCTTAATAGCTCTAGGATTGCAAAAATTACTCTTCAGCATTTAAAGATCGCAGCTGGAATTGGTCTTGGGCATCTACCTGAGAAATACTCAGTGGGTTGAAAGACTCATCCTGGATCTAGGAGAGGGGTTCTTGTGTGGTAGGGCATAGTGAGGGGTATGTGGAGTCCTGCTCATTCTGCAGTTCATGTGATGAATTTTGCTGTTCAACTGCTGAGTGACTCAGAAATGAACTAAATTTCAATTCTGATTAGAACTGGAT
Source organism: Falcunculus frontatus (assembly GCA_013398115.1). Lineage (NCBI taxonomy): Eukaryota > Metazoa > Chordata > Aves > Passeriformes > Falcunculus > Falcunculus frontatus. Next base: position 2,802,830 of record VZRV01001168.1, on the reverse strand, counting down.
AAACACACATGAAATCAGACTTATTACAGCTGTTATATTGATTGTTGAAATCTAGCTTTGACTTCAGGAATCTTCAGTTATGTGACCATATATGGCTGTTCTTATCACTTTGCTTTTTTTCCCTTCTAGTTTGTTGCTTTTGGAAGGTGAAATACCTCTTGATTTTCTTGTTGCACAAGGTAAGCTGTTACTTTGATTTCAGTTTTGTTTCCTTCAGGTGGCTTTATCTGAATTACTTCACAAAAGGTTTTGAAAAAAACAGTGCTTCATAGTTTAAATGAATACATTACAGTGATGCACAGCTGAGTAGCTTGTGTGGGTGAAGCTTCCAAGGTATTGAGTTCAGTGCCACATACCTTTCATCAGTCTGACCAAAATTAGAGCCTGTAGCCTCTCTTTGAATAAAAACAAACTTGAGCTCTTGAATATCTCTTAAGTGCAGTTTTTGTTAAAGGTATTTGTAGAAATACATTGGTTTTACCTGATGGTGAATGCTGCAGGGCAACTTTATCTGATTTGGTTTGGACAACATTGCCTGGAATTTTCTCTGCTGAAGATACTGAGGTACTACTGTCCCCTTAGTCTCTGGGTGGTGCTTCCCACGCTTTCTGTACCAGGGTGTATCATACAGCTACAGCTTCTGGTGGCTTTCCTGGGGTAAAATTCCATCTTAATTCATATTCCCTGCAACAACAAGAGGGACAGCAGAGAGCAGCTGGTAGTCTTGCATGTACATGGCTGTGAAAGCTTCTTACTGTAGGATGTTACCAAGTTTGCATGGCCTGGGACAGTGTAGGAAATAGCATGGGAAAAAGCACTTCGTATGGATACAGTGTAGGAAAACCCCTTCAACATAGGAAACACTGAGCTGAGAGTGGGCAAGCAGTGAAACCTTACAAAAGCATTCTTGAGTAAGAGGATAGGAACAGACATCTTACTTGGCCATTGCTCTAGGTAGAGAACTGCACTAGGAAGCACATCAGGTGGACACAGTGTAAGTTGTTCCAAGGAGAGTGCATGTGATTCTGAACTCCTCACACACTTGCCTTGGTTCAAGCTACCTGTCTCAAAAATTGGAAAGCATGGTAACTGTCAGCTTCCATTACTACTAACAGTAAGTATAGAGTCAATTGGGAAGTAGCTTCAAATGCTGTTTCAAAAATAGTGAAAAAATAAATGTGTTCAGTTTGTTCCAGCACTTGATCAGGTTTTGTCTTTTGCTGTAGGCAAAAACCTGGAACCTAGTGCTTAGAAAAAACCCTTCTTTTGCAACCCACAGCTGATGAATGTATTAGTTGTGTTACTTATATGAAGGGACAATATTTGCATGGCCTCATAGCTTTCATTAATTGATTCAAATACTGATCAGTCTAGAGTTTAATGTTCCAAATTTTCAGAAGTGTAGTTTGGTTGTATCTTTCTTTGCAGATGAGCACACTCGCAGTGCAGCAGCAGTTGAAACTTGTTGGGGAATCTCTTGAATTCTTACGGCTGTTTGCTGTCTTTCTGATTCACAAATCCCTGGTACTTCAGTGGACTTCCGTTCCAACATGGTAGCAAAAGAGGTGAGCTTTGTGTTTCTTCTGAGTTTCAGCATAAGACTATTGGATTTCTTCAGTCCAATGCTATTCCCACAGCAAGCAATCAGACTAATTTGTGCACTGTATGGTATCTGCACCCAGCAGTGTCTTCCTGGTGGGGTGTTCAAAAAGCAGTGCTACAGTATTTCAACAGCTGGCATCGTTGGTTTTCATGCAGATGTGCTGGTTAAACTTGGTATTTCTGTTGAAACAAGTACATTTAGTGTTTCTTAGTGGGAAGCTTATCAAATACAACATCAAAAAACTGTTCAACTGTTATGGGATAAAAGTATAGTTAAATTAGTGACATTGTTCCAAAATGTTTTTTCTTAAAGGTGCATTCCTATAATGTGTGGAACAGATTGGAAAGCCTCTACCTAAGTGTAAGTATTGAGGAAACAGGTGGGGATTTTTCTAGGTGGAGATAGTTGTATGAAGAAAAAAACTCAAGTCTCAACTTTTTGGTTGCCTTTTGACAAAAAAGAAAAAGTATTCTATTTGGAAGCACAAATCCAAGTTCCAGATGACCACTAAAACCAGGTTTCTGTCCAAGTTACCTGGCTAGGCTAACAAAACAAGCTATTCTACAGACATTGTGGACTTTTTATGCCTCGTTCTTCAGCAAATAGACACAACCTACTTGTGTGTCTGAATTGGAAAACGTGGCTAGAAGAGTAACAGGTTCTGCTTTCCTCACTGTAAAGTTAATTGCAGTGGTGACAATGAGACCTGTAACAAGTTCACTTAGTGGGAAAATTCTGCAAACATACTTTAAAATGCAGCTACTGTGAAATGTAAGGATAAGCTTGAGTTGATGTGCCTCAATTTTTCATCCTGTGTACTAAAAGAAGTAGAATTAGCAGGTAGAGGAAAAATACGTGCAGTGCTGAATTCTTGTAGATGGTTTATTAAGAGCATGTTTTCAAGCTGTCTTAAAATGGTGTCCTCCATATTTTCTTTGTGAGGTAACCCCTTAGCTGTACTTTCTGTGCCATAGTGCTCTGATTTCTTAAATTGCAGATAAACCTTGTTGGTAATGGTGATAAACTGGGCTGTGGTTTGATTGCAAATTAAATGCTTTGGTGTGTCATCAGTATTCAGCCAGTGTAACTGGACTGCTGTCTGCCTGGCTTCATACTGAGATAAAAGCTCCTAAGTCTTGATGAACTGCTGAAATACTGAGGAAACTTGAAAGTATTACTTAGATACAACATTTACTTTATTTTAGGAAGTACACCTGAAGTCCAGTCTGAACTAGCATCTTGGTAAGTTTGTGTGAATGGTTTTTTTACCCTTACCTGTTGCAGGTCAGCTGCCTGTCTTTAACTTGGTGAGCTGGTTATACTGCTGCTCCTTTCTTACTGAGAAAATGCAGTGTTGTTTCAGAAAACATGAGAGCTTATCTTCCCAAACCTGAGAATGCTGTGAGAAAATTGTTGTGATGATTGGCAAAATGTTCAACTGCTCTGAAGAGAGTGAATGAGAAGAGCCTTTCTGAACAAATCTATTCTGTACTGTTGTAGGTTCTGCTGATTTGTATGCACATACATGCTGGCTTGTAACATTACTTGTTTTTTTCAGGTGGCAGGTACTTAGAGAAAGTGAAGGAAGAAATGCAGGATGCCATTTCACAGAAGTCTGAAGCCGCTTTGAGGGTTAGTATCTGAAGTTCTGCTTATACCTTAATGACTGAGGAGCTCTGGTTTTCAGTAGCCCGAAGTCTCTTAGACCAAGCTTAATAATTTGTGGAGGTTTCAGGGACTGTTTTCAACATTACACTATGATCTTAATTTATCATTCATTCTGTTATGGGAAGAATTTATTGTAACTTCGATTTGCCCAAAGAATGTTCATGTAAATCCTTCAGTCAGAACTAAGGTGAACAGGTTAACTGCTTAAACTGATAAGTTTTGCTTTGACCAGTAAGTTACACTTAGTAGGAAATTTATAGGGAGGAGTCTGCAGTTTTGTAATTAATTCCCTTTGATGTTTGCTTATCAGGTAACTTGTAATTAAAAACTCAGTAATATGAAGGAGGTGCCTAGTGTATCATTTACCCTCCTCCTTCCCCAAAATGTCTTGAAACAATGTAAAACAACACTTAGTGGGATCTGTACCAGGTACAGATCTGTTTCCAGTCTGCTTGATTTTTATTTACCTCTTGTGTTGATTTATAGTACCAGAAATGTTGAGGTCTATCCCGATAGGATCTTCTCTGTAGGTTCATGTCGTTGGAAACGCCTCACAGAATAAACTTGTGGTTTGGCTTTACCCACTGAACTACCTGTTAGCTCTGTGGGATAAAACTGCAAGACAAATCTTAGTGTAGCATCCTAGGAACTGCAGTGATGCCCAGTATTCTCCTTAGGAGTACTGTAACGTGCTTGGGTACAAAACAAAAAAGCGATTCAAGTGGAAAAGCTTGGTAAGAGTCAATAGTCAGCACGTTCTGGGACTTCAGGTGCGACTGACATTCTGAATTACGTGGGCTCAACTTAGTCTTTTGCCCAGGTTTTTGTGTAGGTACCTGGCTTGTAACACTGGGTTTTTTCTGCTGCTTGTTTTTTGGATGGATTGAAACAGTCTATTCCCCCTTTAATCATGGAGTGATTATTGTTTCAATGGCTGTAGGTAAAAAGAGACAGCACTGTGATGTCTGTCTTGAAGTAACTTCATAAACTTGCTGCATTTTTGTTTTGTATTCAGAGATGCTCCACAGTTTCATACTGAGCAGCAATATTTGGGTTATATCTTCAAGTATGGGGTTTAAAGAGTTAATTTCTGACCAGCTCAGCCAGTTTACTGCTAGACCTGGATTCTGTTCTGTAGAATGAAGGGTTTAAAGTAAAACAAGCAGAATATTCTGGAAGAAGTGCAAATCTTAACATAGGAGAATTCTGAAGCTGCTGTTGATGTTACTCCATTCTCCCTGTCAGCTGCATGGCAGTTTTGTGGAGTGAAGAGAATCTCTTAGTCCCCGACACTCCCTGGTGCATGCAAGAAGCTTGAATGTAAAATAAGCAGTTGTGGTTGAAGGTCTGTAGCTGTTGCAGTGTTACAGTACCTGCACCCAGCAGCCTTCTCCTGGTGGGATGTTCAAAAAGCAGTGCTGCAGCAGCACAGCATTTGGCATCCATGGTTTTCCTCCTGTTGTGTCTGTTAAACCTGGTATTTTTTCTGAAATAGTCTTTAACCTCTTCAGGGATTTAAGCATACTTACTTTCTGTTTTCACGTAAAAAATTAAAATAGATGTTTTCATTTGTCTTCGTTTTGACTATCCATGTGAAAACTGGATACTGCCGTCTGGAACTCAGCAAGTGCATTCAATTTCTTCTTTCTAACAGGTGCTTGAGGATACAGAACAAAGTGAACTGCCCTCAGTTAAAAAAATGGAAGCAACCTGTGTGACAGGTAAGCACCGAGTTACTGGTTACATATTACTTCACAGTTTGCGTATTAGCTTTGTATGACTCTTAAGCATCAAAACTTCACTAAACTGTAGTAGAACAGTGTAGAAACAGTTATGTAGTAGCAGAGATGACTGGGTAGTGATCACTGCGGATCTTGGCAGTGTCTGAGCAGATCACTCATCTGTGAGTCATTCTTGTGTGTGTATACATACTTCAAACAGCTATCACAGTTGTGCAGCCATTTTCAGTACTGGTGTCTTAATGAGACTGCTGTTGGTTGCGAGGAATTCCTCAGTACTTGGAGCTTGTGCCATACTTTAGCTTGTTCACAACTTGGCTTTTGTATTGGCGGGATTGATTGGTCCTTCAGTGGAAAGGATGGGCAGCTGCGTCATTGAGTGAGGTCCCATAAGAGCAGGGAGAGGAATATCTGGTCATTACCAAGGCTGCTGGGATGTTCCTGTTTCTGGTGAGCTGTGGACATGACCATAAAGCAAATCCACCAGACTCCTGTGTTGCCACATGATGTGGCACCAAGTCTGCTGGGAATAAAGCTTTAACATAGGTCAAGGATGCAATATTCCCTTCTGCTGTTAGGAGCGAGTTCCATCTGAGGTGTAGGGATGTGGCTGTATCCTTGGGCCCTTAAGCTACAGAAGAATAAAAGTTCCAGTTGGAACACTTCTGGATTGGATTCCAGAGCTCCTGCTGAGAGGGTGGTTCTTTGGAACAGAAAAAGGGAGTCAAAGGCTGCTCCATGCAGTTGATACCCAGTGTTCACTTCTGCCCTGTACTAACCAAACCTGACTCTTTAACTCGTAGTGTCTGCTACCAAGTTGCTGTGTGTCAAGAGGGATGAGAAACATCACATGGGAGCTACCAAAGTGAGCGTGAAGGTAAAGGGCACTTACCAAAATGGCTGGTGTACTGTAAAGAAATTAAAGGTCACTTCAAAGAGGGTTTGCATGGCTGAAAAACCAGCAGCTCTTAACGCGGTGACCGCATATTGAAATCCTCTGCAGGATGCCGTGGACACTCCATGTGTGCTATGGTCTATTTGTGAGGAGATAACACCTTGAGTAGTTGGGCCTCCTGGGCTGAAAATGGGCCTTACTCTGCTGCCTTTGGGGTTTTGTGATGCTGATGTAGAGGAAAGGCTGCTCAGTTCTATTCTGAAGTGAGAATTTGCAGCATGGGACAGGGGAGAGGACAGGGTTGCTACAGTTTTGGTTTGAGCAGTCTTGCTGCTTGTGTGTCCAGAGACGGGCAGTGGAGCTGGGGAAGGGTCTGGAGCAGAAGTTTGATGGAGAGCAGCTGAGGGAGCTGGGGGTGTTTAGCCTGGAGAAAAGAAGGTTCAGGGAGAACCCTCTTGCTTTGTACAACCACCTCATAGAAGCATGTAGTGAGGTGGGGGTTGGTCTACTAATTTAGAAGCAGTAGGATGAGGAGATGACCTCAAGTTGTGCCAGGAGAGGTTTAGATTGGATATTAGGAAAATGGCTTTTGGCTTAAACGTGCTGATGTTTTTCCTCTCTCAGATCCTGGTGATGTTGCTGCAAGCCTGCTGCAAAGAACTGGACAGCTGTTCTAAATGAAGAAAGAACTTTCCTTAGTGTTTATAGCAGTTTTTTAGAATTAAACATTCATTTTAACTTGTTACTGCTTTGCACTCTGCAGTAGTGTATGGTGTTACTTGCCTCTTGCCCTTGGGACCTGTGGTGAAGGTGCCTGTTAGAGAAGACCCAGCTAAGCTGAGTGTATAGAGGTGACTGGAAGGGGCTTTATCAGGTCTTTTCCCTCGCTTCCCTGTCACTGAACTCAGCTGTACCAAAGCCCTGGGCTGGTATTTACTCTGTACAGAATGTTACAGCATTTAAATCAAACTTGGGCTGCAGCCTGAGGTTATTTCCTGTTGCTGCACTGAAAAGCCAACAAAAAAGGTTGAGAAAATTATGGCAGCTGATCAATCACCTATGACTTGCTGGTAGCAGAATGCAGGCTTGGTATCTTCACTTTAATATTCTGAGAGGAACAAGAATACTCATGTGTAAGAGCCCCAGCAGCCATTGCAGAAATTGCCATGGTGAAGCTGAGACTCTCCATGCTCTACTGATGATCTCAGCATTGCAAACAGCCTCCACTTGACTCCACAGACTTCAACAAACTGGTTTCTGGTTTATGGTTTGCTGCTGCAGTACATGCAACTGCACCAGACTGAAAAAAATAAGTGAAAACAAGTGCAAAGTACAGTTAATTATTCAAAAATCAGCTTTCTAAGACATCCTTTGGAGCAGATTCAGAGGAGGATGCAAAAATTACCACAGGCCTGGAGCAACTCCTGTGAAAAGAGGTTCAGAGTTGGGGTTCAGCCTGGAGCAGAGAAGGCTCCAGGGAGACCTTTAATAGAGCCTGAAGCATCGCGGGGGGGAGCTGAACCAGAGGACCTTTAAAGGTCTCTTCCAACCCCAACTTATTCCATGATGTGCTGGTGGATTTTAACCAGGATGAGTGTTAATGAAATGCCCCTGGTACTGCACCTGTTAATAACTAAGTTTACAGCATATGGTGAGCTTTGAATGTGTCCTGATGATGTGCTTAGCTCAGAAAACACGGATAGAAAACCTCTTTGGAAAAAGTAACAGTGTAAGATTTTTATTCTCTTCCATTCAAGTGCTTTAAGATGTACCTTGTGACTTCAGGAACCCATACTTCTTATCTTAAATCACGTAGTGCAGAGAACAGATAAAAACTCCAGCTTTACAAAAGAAATGTCCTGTTACCCAAGGATTCAAATAACCTTAAAACTTTATTTTAAAACGTTTTATATATGTATATTACAAAACTTTGATTGCTTTAAAATATTAACCTATAAGAAAGGCCTTTCAGGCCACTAACTCAGTCTGAGACAAACAATGTTGAAAGCAGCACAGTCCATCTGCTGCTGTAGTGAGCTTTGGGGTACTCACTGTTCCCCTACAGCTTAAAGCTGAGGATTCCTAAGTGGCTTCACAATTCACCACTAAGTCTGCATCATTCAGTGGCCTGGACTGTACTAACACCACTGCGTGTCCTTGTTGCCCCAAGTCTTTGCCTGTCATGGTGCTTTCCAAGTCTTCTTGGCTCGCAGTTTTTCCAGCATTTTCTGCAAATAAAACCATGAGACTGCAGTGCTGAAGTGACAGCCCTAAAGCCAGCAGGGCTGGGGAGCACAGCTGTGGCACTGAAACCTGAACATCAGGAGTGGGCAGTGCCTCCCCCTGCTTCAAAGAGGCCACAGATTACAGGGCAGGGGGGAAGGTGTGCTTATTTCACTTCTGTTAATTACGGGATCTGTAAAGCAATGTAAAGCAATGGCACAAGCAGTACTTCATTCCACCACAAAGCAGGTGAGGTGGTTCAGGGCTAAAGGCAGGAATTGTCACAGGTAGTCACAGCCTGTCAGGATTATCAAGCATTTCCCTCCTTCCAGTTGTCTGAGGCCCAGCAGGGGAATGGGGGAATGCAAAGTCCAGGCCTCTTCTTCAACCCTGTTCCACAGCATGGTACCTTCTGGCCTCTGGTTCAACCCTGTTTGACAGCGACTGCCATTAAAACCCAGTCAAGCTTCTCACACTTTTTAAGTTTGGGCATGCACAAAATTTCACCATACCTGGAGTAGCCAGAGCAGCCCAAAAAACAACAAACCCACAAAATTGCCTTACAATGGAAAATTGGTCAAGCCTGAATTAATAAAAGGCCTGCCATTCTTTTGCCACATGGACTTTCTAGCAGCTGGAGCCTTTTTGCTCAAGTCACAGAAAAATTCGTCTTGAGGCTTTTTAGAGAAAACTTCAGCTCATTTGTGCTGACAAGGAAATTAGGAAATTCTTACATGGGATGGACCAATGGCATTACTTAACATCCAGACTGGTTTGAGGGTCTCCATTTGAGCTCCATTCGCACCACAGCTCAATTACTCTGATTGGAAACTCAGTGAAATCATGTGACCAAGGGGCAACAGAACACTGTAGCAAACTATTACCTTTTGAAACTCTTTAGCCTTTTCTCTGTTTTTAGCATAAGTTTCTTGCCTTGTTTTTTCTTCATTTCTGATTTTTACTTCTGCAAGTTGATTATAAAGTCTGTGAAAATAGAAAAAAAAAATCAGTGTCTGGGCAGGAAGGAAGTGGAGTAAGTTAACAAGCTTAAGGGTTTGCCCTGGCTCAGTTGGTAGCAATTAGGAAAATTTGACTCCACACTCCAGTAATCCAGAATCACTTCAAATTCTTTTTCAACTGCAACAAACAAACCCTTATCCCCGTTCAGAGCTGCACTTACTGCATGTTACTGCTGCTAAGTGCCCAAGTGCAACCGTGAACTTCACATCGTATTTCATCCCATGTCAGGCATTAAGTGGCACAGCTGCCTCAGTGCAGTGACACCAGCAGGGTGACCTTCCTCAGTGCCACCTCTGAAAGGGCATTTCCCAGCAGGTACCTGCATCAAACACACCTGCCTCCTCTCCCACCTGTTCAGTGTTAAGCAGCACTGGGTCCAGGTGGAAGAGCACAGACTGAGCAGCAGCTTTCTCAAGACACAGATTAACTACTTCTGTTGGGGTTTAATTAAACTTCTCCTACTTGTGTTCATGCAGTACCTGACCGTACACTGGTGCATTTCAATCTCTGCAGACTTCCTGTCCTCTGGAGAAGATACTTTCACTTCTGCTTTTTTCAACTGATTGGCAAGTGCACCATTTTTTCCTAGGAGGAAAAAAAGAAGCCAAACGTATCTTAAATTTACATGTCTAGTTCAGCTAACTCAAAAGCAGGAGAGATTTTCTAAGATTCTTAAATGACATGACAAAAACCAAAACAAGCTAGCAGAATGGACACAATGGAGATGGCATCCTGAGTTAAAATAAATCCTCCCAGTCTCACTCAGGAGGCTTCTGCCTGTGCTTTATGCCATCCATGGGTCTCCACAGCCAACCTCCCAAGTCCCCAGTACCAGGCACTAGAGATGCACCAGTTTGTTAAACATGGCTGTTCTGTGACAAGCAGCTGTTGTTTGCAGAGGCACCTTATGATGATAAAGGTGGGCCGACTGTGCAATGTGAAGAGCCCCTGTATGGGCCTTTACAACACTGAAGAGGCAGCCAGACAGTGAGGGAAAACAAAGCTCCCTGATTCCCTGAGAAAACAAGTTAAAGAATATCCCAGTCTGCAAAGGAAACATTTAGCAAATACAAAATCTATTCTTTGGTATAAAACAGCAATTGAAGGGATACCTAATGCTGTCTTGTCCCCAGATAAACCTACCAGAGGGAAGACCAGACTCCTGTCTGCTTCTTAGCTTCTCAGTCTTTCCTCTTTGAAGCTTTCTTGCTTCCAGCTTTTCATTTTCTTTCTCCTTATTTTTTATAGCTTCTACTCTTTTCAGAGATTCCTGGATGAAATTCTGCTTTCTTTTTAAGAAAGATTTTTGCAAACTTCCAGGTGTAGCTGCAAATTCCAGCAGCATCACTGTGAAAGAAAAGAAAAAGTCTCCACATTTCTCACTGTTAACAATCAGCAATAAGTCATGCATTTCAAGGTACTTCTAAAATGCTGATCTTAAGCACTTTTGTAAATGGCATGAGGAGAATGCATTGAATGATGAGGCATCTTGCAGAACAGGCAGCAGTTCAGACTGATGTAATGGTCAGCAGGTCTGCCCACACAAATGCTGTGACAAATACTGGATCAAAAGCAGCCTGATGCATCAAAACATACTTGAAGACCTGATAAGTCCCTAACAGTTAAGTTCTGTGAATTCCTGTCTTTCATGTTACTGCAGTTCATCTTAGACAAAAAGAAAAAGTCAGTATTTTACTACTGTTCCACACTATCATCAGAATAGGAAAAAAAAAAAAAGGGTAATTATTTGGCTACAGGACTTGGGGGACTAAGAGGAAATGAGAAATAAGTGAAGGTGCATAAATTGTGACAACAAATCAGAAAACAACACAGAATTTTTCAAAATTAAGTCATTACAACACAAAAACAAGTGTAGTGTAGAGATTCTGAAGTTTCATGAGAGAGAACCTGGCATAGGAAGAGACAAGTCAATGCGACACACACTAAACCTGGGTCAAAGGTACTACAAACCAAGCCTGAGCAGCAAGATGCACCTGCCTAAGTAGAAGCAGCTCTGTTTTCCAAATGAGAGGTGTATTTTCTTGATGATTTTAATACTAAAAAAATACTTCCAACTTCAGTGTATTGAAGTACCACATAATTACCTGCAGTCTGCTGTGATGGACAGCGACTCTCGTTAGGACTCTGGGCTTTGGGAGAACTGACAGGCCTTATGAATGCTGAATAATCTGCATCTGGAGTTAGTGGTAAAAATTCTCTCTCCTGTTTCAAAAGGATCAGTGATTGGAAATGCTTAAAATATACCACAGATTTGAGTGAAGCAGTACTACTGTACCACTAGCATAGACTCAATGCAAATAAAAGACATTCTTTTGCCTTTATGCCTGATGTGAAGAAAAATCAGAAATGAACCTTGGTAATAAGTATGAAAAAGCTGTTTTCTAAAAACATTTTAAAACTAAAAAAACAAAAAGAAAAATACACACATTAAAGACTTTTTGCCCACCAGATTTCAATTGCTTGTTCTTAATACAGGTCTGCAAATCTAATTTCCTTTCCTCCTGCTCTCTCCAGTTCTCCCCATCACTCTCTTCCTGCTGTCTTTTCCCCCCTTTTCCCAAAGGCAGGTAGCAGTACAGCCTCCAGCCAACCTCCACCTCACCCATGTATCAACTGCTAGATAGAGACCCATCCTTAGACACTTTTAGGAATTCTTTAGATGCCTCTTGCAATTATTGCATGATTTAATCTCATCTGTTCATCTAACAGACACAGATTACTTGGTTCTACATCACTCCTTCAGCACCCAAACTATTGTCTCATCACAGCCCAGCCCCTCTGCAATTTACAGCCTTTGCTTTGTTTAAGCAGGCAGCACAAAGAACACCACAGGCTAATTAGCATGGCAGCTATGAAGAGCTGATTCATTTTCCCCATAAGCCTCAAACTGCTCTGTCAGCCTGGTATGGCTCCATCCTCACAAGGTGAGGGGTTTTTCCTTCTTTTCCTGTTTAGTTTGTAGTTTTCATTTTATCCCACACTCTCATTCAAGTTTTCAACTAATAAGATAAAATTCAGTCTTGCAAACACCAGCAAGATGGTTTTTTTTTTTTGCAGCAAGTCTTCCCAAACTCTATCTACATCAATATGACAAGGTAGTGATTCCAAGGAATAGCCCAAATTTAAGATCTATTCGATCTGTCTGGAAAACACATCATCAAACCAAGATGATCCAAAGCAATTATAAAGCTTGGAGAACCCAATAATCTCTTGTTGTGCAACAGTGGATTAACTGCTACAGTGGGGCCTCTCCTCATTGTGATTAATACTAAGTTCAAAACAGAATCACATTAGATAATGCTCACCTCAGTAAAAATATTACAGTCAGACTGATCCACACCTGCTGGGTTATCCATTGCATCCTTCTTAATTTTCTCTTGGTTAGGATGTTCAGTGTCTGATTCTACAATACTGATGTCATTGGAGCTTATCAGAGTGAGCTCAGGTTCTTCCATAATACCACACCCTGACTCAGTCTCCTAGAAAATAAATTAATCAAGACATCAGTAAGGAAAAGAAGTAAAAACCCTGTATTTTCAGGAATAGCAACAACTGTTGTCAGGAAAACAAGGCTCATTTAACATATAGAAGAAAGAAAACCTGCCCCAAGCAGTAAATGAAATACAGAAAGAGCATTTGTATATCAGAATTCAAAACACTGAAACAAATAACCCAAAGCAACCAAACAACTACAAAAACTCCCCTCTCCTCAAGTTTAAATTACTTATATCTAGGGCAAACATTTTTTTTTTTTAAAGCTACATCTGTGCTACTTCTTTAAGTTTGCTTATGTTTTGGTAAATTTATTTACCTCCTTCCGGCTTCTAAATGGGGCCAGGGGCTGTTCAGTGAAGTACCCATGCCACGTAACCCAGCTGCATGAGCTCTATCCCTTGGCTAAGTGAAGAAGATGCAGTACAGATGCTACAGCTCCTCCAACCACTGTGGGAACTCAGATCATTTGAACTACTGCTAATTATCTCAGTGCTATGCTCTGAAAGGAGGAGTAGGGCAAAACTGCAGGAAACAGGAACTAGAATTGTAAAATCAACATTTGCCAAGCTTTCAGATATTAAAGGTCTAAAATAACTTTGTGCAACAACAAAACCCCTGGTTCTGGAAATCTGTTCTACTCACCCAGACTGGAATAGGACATGGGCTTCTGGGCACAGGATGAGAATGTTTTTCATGTCTTTGGAGTAAAGAACTGTTCTGTTGTACAGCAGTGTGCAAATGGATGTCTGAGTCTTCCAAGTTGGTTTCTCTGAGAACTCTCTGAGATTCTTGTCCTTCTGTAAAGCTTTGATCTGGCTCCTTTATATTCATATTGCACTGAGAATGCAGTTCCACAGCTTTATTTACTTCATCTACATGAACTGATTTTTCAGGAAGCTTCACATGCTTCTTCTTATCAAATGCCTCCAAAGGTAATTTTTCAGAAGATGCAGTCTCTTTTAATAACTGTTGAGGGAAAGTGTCATCCATTGTAACTGGTGTGATATCTAGCTGATAAAATGATTTTTGCTCTTCCAGACTTCCAGAATGAATCAGACTTTCACTCCGCAGATCTTCCACTGAACACTGGAGATTAATACATCCCACACTTCTTGACAGCTCTTCATACTCACTTGCAGGTGAAATACAGTTCTCACTGCCCCTGTTTTTAATTCCAGGGGTTTGTTCAAAAGGTCTCGGTGACAGAGTGTCAAGATCCCCTGGCTGATCAGCATTCTGACAGTCATCACTCAGAGTAGATTCTAATTGCAGTGGGTGAAAAGATTCTTCAGATCCTGTTTCAAAAATTGTCAGAAGTCAAAGTTCGTGCTAACAAAACAGAATTTCCTCTTTAAGTCTCTCCATAATAAGACTTTTCAGTAATGTATAACAAGAAGTCCAGTAAATAGGAAGAAACATTCTGTTTAAAAAACTGCTTACGTTTCCTCAAACATAATACCATTAACACTACAGAAAATTATTCCATCACTGTACTGAAAGAAACTTCAAGAAACAACACCTTTTGCTGCTTCTCAGAATATGTTTAGGGATGGATTTTGTGATGGTGCTGACATAACTACATGGGAAATCAATATATTTTACAGCTTATACTCTGTAAATGGAAGTCCTTTGAGTGTCTTTAGGGCCTGCAATAAAGTCACCAAACAAGAAAGAAAATGATCCAAAACACCATTACTTGGGCAGATAATCTTCAAAGTAGAAAGCAACATTCAAATTGGAACAAAGACTACGGTTCCTACAAGGTACAGTATTGCACCCTAAATTATCTTTCTTCATCTGAGCATACAAGTCAAGATATCATTTTTCCCCAGAAGAGGCTGGGCAAAGAGAAAGACTGGGTATCAACATTAATTACTGGGGAGGCATTTCAGCAGAACAACATCTGCCAAACAAACAACAGTGGTGTTTAAATTACTTTTTTTTGTCCTAAGTTTGATAAAATCGGTTGCACAGAGTCCAGCATCGTGCTGTCACCAAGGCTTTTTATACACACCAGAATGTACCACAGAAACCTTTAATGGTTTCCTTTACATTCTTTGACACATAGAAAATATCTAGTTTTACATGTATAAAGAATATTGTCTGCTGATAAACAGCTGTTAATGGGGAGGGAAGAATTAGACTGCAACATCAGCCATCAACAGAAAATTCTCCAGATGATGCACTTATATATCAGCCTTCCTTGAACGATCCAAAGTAGTTTTTACTTGCTTAGCCTGTTGTTTATGTTATTTTTCCCCTCCTTTTACAGCACAGCAATAATTGGTTTGGGATTATAAAAATACTTAAGGGATGTGAAGATACTGCAGTTAAACCACAAAGATTGTTTCTATAAGCAATTTAGAAACAGAATGGTTTGAAGTTAGAATGGAGCTTCCTAAATCCTATTTGCTGTGACCACAGTCATGAATTCTTGAAGCATCAACCTCTTCTACCATTTTTTATTACTTTGCAAGTCACAAATATAACTGACCAATAATATTTACATTATAACTACATCTATTATTTAAAGTATTGTGCCACATTTCCTGTTCCTGTTCAGCTTTTTGTGGGAACATCTTGAAACACTGAAACACCTGATTCTTGCTCCAGAAATGTTTAGATTGCTAATAGCTGCATTTGGAATTTTTAGAATTTAGAATTACATGAAATATCAAGTTAATTTAACTGCAAAACATCAAAAAATATTTTTCCTGCTATAAGCTGCAGTTAACTTAATCATAAACTTCTAATCCACTAAATTAATTACAACACTGTAGCTCAAAAGTTGCTATCTTATCCTCCACTTTATCTTGTAGAGAGATAAGGCAGTTCTATAATCAGACCAAGCATCACAGTGTGCAATATATTGCTGCGACTTAACAGTGGGAAAGGAAAATTGAATTGTTTCTTGAAGAACGCTATGTAAAAGACAAATGAGTCAGTTCAGAGAGACTCTAACACCAGAACAAAATTTTAATCAATTTTTGGAACCTCCTTAGCTTACTCAAACTTACAAAATAATGGATATACATGAACAAATATTTGAAAAAGGACAGTTTCAGCCAGAGTTGATATTTCTTTGCTAACAAATCACCGCAGAAGGAATAGGTAACATAATATCCATTACAGGGACCTGAATAAGCCAGTCTGCTTCTATATCACAGTCATAACTGCTCAAGAAATGAACTTAAAAAAATTAGGAGTTCTACCGTTAAAGGTGGTGGAGGTGACAGTGTGTGAGAGTGCAGCAGAGTTAAGACATTTCAAAGCAGGGCTGAGAGAAGAGAGCTCTGTCCCCATTTCAACACTGCAAACCCACACTAAGGGCTGGTATTTATACAATGGCACAAAGCTGATTTTGAAAGCACTGAGCTGACTACACTGTACATACCTGGATTAACATTTTCTCTAGCAGACTCTTCTTCTGATGCAATGCTGCTTTGCCCATTTGTTTCAGGACTATGAGGCAGACTGGCTCTTTGTCCGCTCAGACCAGAGTTTTCCACTCCCAGAAATGCAGGCATGTCTGGACTTCCTGTTGAAAATTCTGAAGTCTAGTGGCATAAAAAATAATTTTGATTTAAGATTAATTTTCTCAGAAATAGGAAGGATAAAAAGATAAAGGTAGTATCTGACTTTTGGGTCACATTTCTGCTACAATCAGCAATCCACATATATAAAAAATACTGCTGTGTTTCTTCTAAATAGAACACAGTATAGGGATTATCCATTTAAATCTTACCAAAAAATCTTAAGCCAAAGTATTTCCCCTACCAAAGTTTTTTCTGCAGTACCTTGCTGAATTCTCTGTGCTGTGAAATTCTGTATTGAGAACAGGATGATGATGATGATGATGCATCAAAGTCAACACTTGGTTCCAAAGGCTGAAAGAGCTGGTGATGGAAGTTTGGAAAAGGTCTCTCCACTTCAGGAAAATAGAGTTCAGTTGATGGAGCTGTAAGAAAAGAGGTTATTTTAAAAACAAACAAACATCATCCACACCCTCAAAACCATAAAAACCACACTCCCCATAAAAACAACCCCCCTCACCCCCAAACAATGGACATATCACAAGTTGTTTCTATATGCAGTAAATAAGGCCTACAGAACTCTGCAGGTATACAAATAACCAGCTTATAAAAACGAAATCTTTACAGCATCCAATTCTTTGACACAAGGCAGGTATAAAAAGCAGTAAGAAAGCGTTACACTGATTCAATTTTATTTTTCTTTAAATGAAAAGGTGAAGTCCATACGTTCTCTGTTCAGCTCTTGTGAGACCGCATCAGAAGTAGTGTGGGCTTCTCAGTACAAAACTCACAGTGGAACAAGACCAACGAAGAGCCACAAGGATGATTAGAGGATGGATGTGGCACACGATGTTCAAAGAGAAGCTAAATGAGTTTGTTCGATCTTAAAACAAGAACTGGGGGTGTGAGGGGAGAGGTACAAAGAATGGCTGCTGTCTACTACCTCCTAAGACACAGTATAGAGAATCCTAGAAAAGTCTGGGTTGGAAGGGACCTTAAAGTTCATCTGGTTCTAAGCCCCTTGCAACGGGACACCTTCCACTTGACCAGTTACTCAAAGCCCCATCCAACCTGGCCTTGAACACTTCCAGGGATGGGGCATCTGCAGTTTCTCTGGGCAATCTGTACCAGTGCCTCATCACCCTCACTATGATTAATTTCTGCCTAGTATTTAGTCTAAATCTATCGGTTTAAAGAAAAAGCAGTCTCCTTGAAGATGCCAGAAAGAAAAAAAAACGCACAACAAGAAAAGAAGAAAGTTACTAAAATGTTGCTTGGGTGTGTAGAATCTTTGTCCTAGGAGATACTCAGAACTTGCCTGGACAAGGCCTTAGGCAACCTGGTCTAAGTTGGCTCTGCTGTGAGCAGGAAGGAGAATTTGGACCACATAACCAAACATCCTTCCTGGTCTAGATTAATCTGTAATTATATCATTTGAGGTTTTCAAACATTCCAAGAGGAAGTGATTTGAATTAAAACACTAGCACTACCTTCATGATAGCTAATAATAATGTTCTTAATTTTCATTAATTGCTTCATTTATTCTAGAGAGCATAAAACTCCCACCAACCAGTCAGTATTTCATCAACTATGTCACCCCTTGTAAACAATAAAGTATATACAGTATTTCTCTACCTTCCTGAAGTGAAAGCTGTGCATAAACAAGTGACAAAAATGGCACAGGTAGCAAACAGCCCAGCCACAGTGGCAGGAAGCTGCACAGAACTGATAGAGACCTGGTCAGTCTATCTTTTTTTCTGCACTAGGTAATGCTTCATGAACATGTACCTAACACAAAGCACCAAGAACATTAAAATAATGAATTTTTGCATGTATAATCCTTACTGACTTTAAAATGTAAGCTGAGTATAAGTAATACAGACCAATGCCTAACACTGAGCAAGCTCCTCATTCTGTATGATCACACAGCAGCACAAAAATGCTATAAAATAATGAATACCTTGGATATGTGTATTGTCTTCTAAGTAAGAGTTCAAGTTCCCAGTAGGTGTCCCCAGGATCTGTTGTTTCTGGTTTTCTTTATAAAGGTACATCTCTCCTTCAGACAACTGACTTTCAGACACTCCAGACAAATTCTCTTGCCTCTGCTGCAAAGTAAAAGGAAGTGAGGAGTTCCAAGGGTGGTTTGCTGTTTCTCTCAGAATTCCATCTTCTCTACTATCAGAAGACAGTCCTGAAATAGTAAGTGAGATGTTCACAGTTTTGCATACAAATCACTTACATTACATCATTTGAAAAGACAGCGCTTAATATTCTGAAATATTCACGAAGAGTTCTGAGGTTTTGTTTCTTTAATTGTCTCCTGTCAACGCTCCTGCAAACCTTACCACACATTTTCACAAATTCAAGTTGCTAATATCTAATTAGGGAGCAGTCAGTACTTAGCACTTTTACAGCTTAGCACTTTTACAGAAGATAGACTTAGGAAATACTGAAATTATAAAATCAGAAAAGAATTAATACTGCTATTTTATGCTAGCTAGCACATCTTTACCTCCTACTGCATATAAATCTGTCAATCCTGTCATGTGATCTTGAGTATCTTCATGACACTGCACAGTGTTTTTATTCATGCTTAAACAGAAATTTCTTAATACCAACACTAGAAATCTGAGGGATCAAGACAACCAAAATCAAGTTCCTAGACAGCACACCAACCCTTCCTTATCTATAAGCTTACAGAAGAATTGCACAAAGCTACCAGAAAGGGTCATTACTAAGCACTGTATGTGGTGAAGACACAGTTAGACTTGAAAAATTTATTTAGTCAAATAACAAAACTTCTGGTATTTTTCTGTCACAACTAAAAAAGAATAGAGAAGAACAACTACAAGCAAATGATCCTAGAAATGGCTTCAGCTTTCTTACATCAATAAAACACAGATGTGTCACATGAGTTATGAAGCTTACTACCCAAAATAACATCAGTTTGAAACATTAGGATTAAAACAAGCCACTGAAATCTCAGGCTGTAAAAACTGTAATTTTCAAAAATTGATTTATAAACATGGAATAACTCATATACACATGTTGCTTAAGAAATCAGATGTGTGTCAGAATAACAAAATATTAAACCTCAAAGTAAGGAAATCCAAGGGTCACTATCTAATCAATTTCAAACTCACTACCATGTTCACAAGTAATAATGTCAGGAGCACTTATGTATTTATTATAAAGGAATTGTTTTTATTTTTATGAAAAAATAACAACATCAAGAGGCAGACTACAAACAAAAAATAGTAATAACACTTATTTCCCAGAAAACTATTAAAAGTTAATATGGCATTCAAGTGACATTTTCATAAATAAGCCATTAAGAATTACTGTGGTGACAAGCAGATACTGGAACAATTCTCTTAATAGCAAGACAATCATAGCTGTGCAACAACCCATGATATATATTGATTAGGAAACTTCTATCAGTGTATGATTTGAAGATAATTTTTAAAACAAGAATTGCCACTTGAAAGCTGCTAGTGTTACAGTTGCATAATAACTCAAAATATCCTTTGCCAAAGCAGATGTATTATAATGTTAAATTATTATAAAAGTAAAAAATCATGAGCACCTAAGAAAACATTCTGGTTATATTCAACTCTGTAAGATGCATGAATCAACCTTCAGTGAAGTGTGACATAAGTTTCAGAGGAACTTACATTCAGTGAGTTGGACCCATTCTGCCATAAAATTAAACCACAGTTTTCCTTTTGCAAGAACAACAAAACCTGAACACTCACCACTGTCAACAGGGCTTGCATTCAACATTTCACTGGTTGAAAAGCTGCCAGTGGAAATTGTTGAAGTTACATCACAGGGTATTTGTTGCATGAAAGCCTCTGAACCTGGTACTTCCTAGGATAAAGTAACACACCTATTACAGTGTATTCACATGTTCAGAAGTAAAACTTTAAACCCACACATTTCATTCTGAGCTCAGTTCAAGTGTAGGAGCCTTCATGTTTTGCACAGTCAGGCAAATACAAAATCATCCTTGCTCAGTACAACACATTCAAACCCCATGTCCCAGACACATCACTCCCCAACCTCCCCTCCTCTCTCTCACACACACACACACACACACACACACACGCTCTCTCTTATAAAGCCTCTCAGAACAACATACAAATCATGACACCTGGAAGATTGTTTTATCTTCCGGTGGTCAGATTTGGCTATTTCTCATCACAGACCCACTTCAGTAGACTTGTGGATCTCAGAGGGACATGTATGCAAAACATCAAAAACTCATGAACTTTTACAAGTACTTGCAATAGAGGGCTTTTTGCATACAGGAGACTTAAAACCTAATTCTGTGAAATTAAACTAAAATATAAAAAATCCTCTAAAACATTATCTTCTTTAACTTCAAGGTAAGCTCTACAAAGTCACGAAGCAGATAATGAGGGTTCTTGTACTTAAAAATTTTGAACAATTAGGTATGAACAGTTCTTCTCAAACTCTGACTTAAAATGTGCCCTAAGAACATAAAAAATCTAGGAAACCCTGCTGCTATATTTTTCATTATGTACTAATTTATACAAATATATTTAACATACTCATATAAAACATTTACATCCTAAGGTACTTTTATATATACATGTAATATACAGCATGTTTTAAATACCATTTTTATCTCCTAAAAAAACTATGGAATCTTTGGGTGAGAGAAAAGAGGGAGATTGGTGCTGATTTTGGCAAGGTTTTTAATACTATCACAATATTCTATGATCCCAGTTTGGATGTTTCAACCTGGATGGATGGACAGCAAGAAGGGTAAAAAAACTGGCTGGATAACCAGGCTCAGAGCTCAGTGACTGAAGGCTTACACACTGTGGAGGTGGGAACAAGGACACAGGGCTCTGCCCTTGGCAATGAATGAGCCAGAGGAGGTGACACCACACTTTTATCAAATTTGCAGATACGTTAAGGCAGGAGGACCATCCCATGCACTGAACAGCAGGGCTGGTATCCAGAGGGACCTCTGAGGCTGCCCCTACAGGAATGGTATGAAACTCAGCAAGGGCAAATGCAAAGCCCAGCACTGGGAAGGAAGAAGCCAGAGCACCAGTCCCAGCTGGGGCCTGCCTGGCAAGCAGCACTGCAAAAAAGGAGCCTCAGCAAGCTGACTGAAAGCCCATGGTGTGCCCTGACAACATAAGGGAAACAGCACGCCATATTTTATGAACAGGAACAGAGCAGATCCATCACAGTGGTTACCTCTTTACTTGGTGCTTGTTTTACTGCTGCACCTAGAACAGTGCACCCACTTTTAGCCACTCTATACGAGAAAGATTACATCACAAAATAAAGAGTGAGGTACGGGATTATTTTAATGTGACCAACCGTATTATCAAGCCTGAATGATGGTCCAGAATGTGTTCTAAGTCTCTCTCCCCCTTCAGCAGCAAGAACTGATGAATCTTGAGACACTTGAGAATCCTGGGACTGGGCTGAACACAAAAGTAAGAGAAGCAATAAGGAACAAAAAAAGCAATTTTCGAGTTCATAGTGAGCAATGCACAGCAGAGGGCAGTAACACTCCACTGCTGCCTGCCTCACTCTTCGAGCACTGATTTTGCCCATCCTTAACCACTTTCCTCTCACCTACACAACACTTTTTGCTCCACCATACCACCAATTTCATCAGCAACCTGTGGTTCTCCTTGACCAGCCTTCCTAAAATTTCTAACTACCCTGACTGCTCTCCACAGAGCAGGCAGGAAGAGCTCAAAATTCAGGCTTTGGCTTTGCAAAATGAAACGTGGCTTTGCCAGTGTTACTGCAATCATTTCACTGGAGTGGGGGGAATCTTTTACAATCTACCACTACAGGGTTACAAAGAAAAGGAGACATTCTAAGTAAATCACGGAAATCAGAAACACTGAATTGCTTAACTACGGAATGACTGCTACCATGGAACTGAGTCACTTTTGCCATAATCCTCTAACACATAAAATTAAGTAGGATCATTATCTGTGCAAAAAAACCACCACAGCAGCACCCAAAAAATGCAATTTCTATATTCAGTGCTGATAAGCACCTTCAAAGTTTGACAATTCTATGACTGCAAATTAACTGTCACAAACAAATACATATTCTTATTTCCAGTAACAGTTTTTAAGAAAGAAGCGCTAAGTATGAAACTGAAATGAAACACAAGTGACGTGGGTATGCTTTCTCCCAGTTCTAAACAGGCTGCTAAATATGAAACATTGTGAAACTCATTTCAGGAAGGGAAGAAAAAATCCAAGGTTTCTTATAGCCACTATGACCCAGTAGACTTCTAGAAAAAAGTACAAAACAAGAAAGGAAATACATCTAAAAGACATTTATTTAAAGAGCAAGTACTCTGCTCAAGTCTGCTCCTCTTCCTTGGAGCAGGATACAGGAGACAGAGAATCCTAAAAATGAGCAAGGCCTTGAAAAAAATTCCTTGAAGAAGCATGAAAACTTGCAATCATCTAATCAATTGCTATTTAAGTATCTCCACAGAAGAAAAAACGCACAGTACAAAGGATTGCTAAACTTAAAGTAACAACAAGAAGCAGTGTCTAGAAATGGCTGTCAGACGTTCAGAAACTAGAAATAGACTATTTATTTTAAAATTTAATAAAAAAGTCAATGCTGGAACAAGCTACCACATAATTCTCCATTTCCTGATACCTTTCCATCAACATTAGAGATACTTTTCTGAGTGAAGTTATTTTATTTTCTATAGAATATCTCTGTGACAGGCAGTAATTCAGGATACACTAGAGATGAGATTCAAGCATTTAATAATCTCCTGTATATAAATTCTATGGATAGGTATGTTACAAATGTTTCATTACTGTACTGTAATAACCTGCACTGTTCTTGTGATACTAACACCAGGGATGAACAGTATCAATTTCATGCTATAAACCAAATTATTTAATTAAAAATAGATGCTCATATCCCATGACTTTATTATATTAATATCCTTAAAAACCCAGTATTTGGTGATTCATAAAGGAGGGGTTTTCAGTCTTCTCTCCTTCCTCTAAAATAATAGTGCAAGGTTCTTGTTCCTCACATGATCCTGACATTGGACTTTCATGGTTTAACTTCCTGGCCACCATGATGTTACAAAGAATTTATATTTAAAAGCTGACTGTAATCTCCCAAATGCTGCTTTTTTTTTCCCCCAACAGAAATGGCAGTAAAATAGCAGCAATTATTTTAGGGTGCAACTTGAAAGACAAACGACCAAAAGCCCAACCACTCAGTGAAGACAATGTAAAAACAAGGATTAGTCCAAATCCAAGCATGTAGACAAACAACAACAACAACAAAAAAAAGCTAAACTGGTAATGGAAAAGACAGTCTGTTGAAATGCTGAATTATGGACAAATATTTGGAATTATTAAAAATAAACTGAAATCTTCTTGGAATAACATCCCTGTCCAGAGTAGCAACACATGAAGATAATATGGGTGGAACACTGCTCGAGGGAGCCACTGCAGATGAATAAAGAGAGACAAGCCTGTTGATATGTCCTGAAGGAGAACTGTGGAAGAGGTGTATGTAACAAACCTAGTTCCAGGCTGACTTCCTAAGGAAAGTAGGTTTATGCCATCAAACTGCCTGTCTTATCTGAGGGTTATTCTGCAATCCCCTGTTAACAGTTTGAATTCTCTTAGCCCATTTTAGCCAAAGAGCACTGCAAAGAACATCAAGTGTCCAAAGTTCTCAACTCATCCTATCATGCATCCATGGCATGGAAAAGAGCAATTCAGATTTTAGACTCACTTAATGCAACATCACTTTAGCAGTTACCTGTCCTCTGGCTGCTGATCAGTAGCAACCACTCAATACTGAGAAAATGGATTCATCCTCCCCTAAACACAAGCAGTCCTTAAGACCCACTTTACATTCAGACATGTCTGCCACTAAATTTGAGAGGGTTAAAGTCATCTTTCTTCCTGTAATAATTGGAAGAAAAAATTACAGCTAATTATAGACTTTTAAAAACTGCCTGCTAACCAAGGCAGCTCTCCTATCAAAGGAAACTGACCTTTGTTGATAAAGCATCTGCATGTAAAAAGCAGATTTACCAACTTTATCTTTTTATCTTTTATGTCTGATTTGAAAAAGCATGTGAGCAGTGACTAAGGATTTGTACCCACCTAGTGGTTCTGTAATCATGAAAGCAGTACAACTCGTAAGTTGTAAAGACTTACATTATTTGGTCAAAGGCTGAAACCACCAAGAACATAACTTCAAAGAACAAGGTCAAAGACCACACAAAGCACTTATTTGCTCTTACCTGCAGAGATACAATTACATCTTGAAAACATGGCAAAAATGCAAACATGTTCTGGTAAGAATCAAGTAACAAAAAAATTTAAAAACTAAATTAAATAAAAAATCATAAGCAACAACCTAAAATGAACCTTAAATTTTCCCTTCAGAAACTTTGTATTTAAAGTGCAAGGGATTGGAGATTTTCTTGCTGAAATACCACACTAGTTACTGAAAGTACCAGAGAGAGCCTCATAGCCTACACAATATCAAGATTATTGCTGGCACTTTTGGTTGCAGATCTGCTCAAGAGGGCAATCCTCCTAAACACATAATCACAGAAAGCTTTGGGTTTTTTCTTTTAATATAGATGTTCACATAAAGTTTCCTAATCCTCCTACATAAACTATTGCATTGTTCATATACAATAGTCTATAATTTAGGAAGACACTACACCAAGATATTTTATATTCATTTGGTAACAGGTGCTCTAGCAAGGCTTCTACAACTTACTCAGAAAAATACAAGTCTTTTCTTCAAATGTTGTTAAAAGGCAAAACGTTTTTATGATAATTTAAGTTTAAATATAAATATACTTCAAAAGGGGCATTCTGAGAGATAAAGAAACTGCTGAAGGAAAATGAGCATATATGTACTTATTCAGAACAACTTCAATTCCAAGTAAATCCAACTGAATTGGAAATAACGTCTCAATGCAAATCAAATGAAAAATAAAGATTAGGGCCACTGGTGAAATTTCTAGCAAAACCAGGAGATGCATACTACATAGTTATGTTGCTTGTAACAATGGGCATATGAAGGCTGCCAAGCTTCTGGGAACTCCTCTGCAGCTCCAATATTTTAGATGGACACTGAAAACTGTACTGGACAATACAATGCTGTCATCTTGTAAAAAGCTTCAAATTGCTTTAGTCAATGTTTTACAAACTAGTCATCTTTGTCCTTCTATAAAACCAGTCAAGTTACCCACAACATGTTTAGCAGGTTTCAATGTCCCTGTAACAAAATTATTTTGAACAGTCACAAACCACTTTCTAACAAAAACCTTTTTCTTGATAATCAAAACAACTTGTTTTTTTTATGGAATCCGAATAACTTTGCCACCTATGGCGATGGCCTATCCTCAAAGGTGCTCTTCTTCAATAAAAGCTCCTCACAGACAGACAAGAATAGAGCTAAAGCAGTCCTTACAATGTTGCACTGTTGTTCCTTTTGACACACTCAGTGGAGCATGTAAAAAGCCTATGATGGCTACTAGAAAGGCTCAAAGCAGAATGGACCTGTCTTGAATACTGGCTATGCATGGACTTTTCCTAGTCAGGAGACCTGTCACAGCTACTTGAAAATTCCAGGTGTTTGGCTCAACTCTAGAACTGTGTTAGTTTCACAAGCTGAGAGTCAAACCTAATGCACTGTGAGCTGACAGTCACAACTTCCAAATTAAATAGAAATTGCAGATAGAAAACAATTACCTGTCACTAAACAAGGCAATAGGACACAAGGAAATGGAATGAAGCTGCATTAGGGCAAGCTCAGACTGGACATTAGGAAAAGGTTTTTCACTGAGAGGGCAGTCAGTCGTTGGGACACATTCCCCAAGGAAGTGATCATAGCACTAAAGCCATCAGAGTTCAAGGAGCAACTGGACAATACTCTTAGTCAATGGTTCAGTTTTAGGTAATCCTGGGAGAAGCAGGAAGTTGGACTCAATGAGCCTTATAGGTCTCTCAATTTGAGATATTCTACATTTCTCAATTTTCATGTCTGTCACACCTAAGACATGATTCTTTCAAAGTTTTTTTGAGCTGACGATGACCTCAGCCTTCTATTTTTTGTCTCAACTATATTTTTTAAGTAATTTCTTACTCTGATCTTTCAGTGGACATCTACATCAACACATTAACACTCCAGAGGTCTCTTTAAGCACTGATTTCCTTTGTATCAATATAAGAATCACTGGGTACTGAATCAGGAACATCACTGGTCTGCCCAAAACAGGCTCCCACCTGGAAGATCTGCAAACGCTAAAGGTTCTAAAGGCTACAGATGAAAAACACATGCCTTGGACAAGAAACTGTTGACTAGCAATAAAGTGTACTGCAGTGTGGACTTGTTACTAGAATGGTAATGGATCACAAAAACCCAAAAGATAAAAACTCATTCATTCCAAGAAAAGTGCTTATTGAAACACCCTTTTTTACATTTAAAATTCAATAGCATTAAATAGCACTGCACGTTCTTTAACAAGTCAGGTCATATTCTACAAATAAACAGCAGTAAAATCAGCAATGCTGAATGGTGTTCACATAACTCCTTGAAGGAAGAGGATTTCCTCACCTGAATCACATGAAGTTTCAGCAGCCATCATCAGCAACTCCTGTAATAATCTCCCTGATGGATTAGTTTGCCTTGGACTTCCATTGGAGGCTTTTCCTTGACAGTTTGTTTTGCCCAAAGAAAAGGTGCCTTCATGAAGAGCATGACTGTGATGTTTCACACATGCAAACTCCCCAGAGGCTGAAATCGGAGAAGTTTCTCCAGTACCACCATCTGTTTTATCTGAATGGAAAACATTTGTAATCAGTTCAGGTATAGAAAAGAAGTGCTTTGCACTTCATGAGGAACATTAAGATGCACATTCTATTCTACAGAAATAACCTGCTGAATTTATATGGTCTCCATTTTAATGGATTCAGTCGTACCACATCAGTAAACACCTTCGCACCACAGTCTATGGATTATACAGGCTGAAAGATTATTCAGATCATAGACTTCTCAAAAACTAATTCCTAACTCCATCAAAGTATTTCTTAAAAAAAAAATTCATTCTAATTTTTCCACATAGCAAGTTCAACAAAACTTTCAGTAACTTCTCCAGATCCAGAGGCAATTTAACTTTTCTGCTCTGGTTCAAAGATTTCTTTCTCTACAATATGGCCCACGAAACAGCCCTTTTTGGCCACCAATCCAGTAAAAATCTCAAGTTTTTACCGCCTATCATGACCAATGGTTTGATAATATAGGAATAAATCACGTGCAGATCACGATAGTATTATACAGTTAAGTGTAAGCTATTAAGCCAAGTGCTTTTGAGAACATAAATATATTCTTCAATCAAAACCTTCCCCAACAGAACCTGCTATCTAATCAAGATACTAAATTGGTCCAACAGGAATTACTCTGCATAAACTGATGCTGACTAGCATTAATTACTTTTCTTTAATTGAAGGATGTCCCATATCAGCTGTTTCATTATTTTGCTCACAATGAATGCCAGCCTGACAGGTCTATAATTACTCAGCTTGTTCTGTTGAGCCCTTTTAAGAACACAACATGAAAAACTTTGTAAAATATGCATTACACTTTAGATGTGAAGAGACCTTGAAAAAAAAAATTAAATGTTTACCGTTAGAAAACATGAGTTTGTTGTACCCGTTAATTAATGTTCCTTATAGAGAATTGCAAAGCACTGGCTGAAGATTGTAACAAATATATTTATAAAATTATAACTGCTCTCCAATTTTTTTTTTGCAACGAGTGTTTTTTAACTAGAAAAAACAACACATAAAGATGGCCTAAGAGTTTCTGTAGAAGCTTGACACTAACACCTTACTTGAAAGATTTCTCAGTCACTTTCTTGGTATGCTCAAAAGGTAAACCTTCAAACAAAATCTACCAACTTCTCTTTAGAGTTATTGTACAACTGCCTATTAACACAGACCCTGCCCAGAAGAAAAATCAACAAGGAACTTCAATCATGGAATAACCATGAATTCTGTTTTCCTGGTGAAATTTTGTTTAAATTATGATTTTCTAGACAGACCCCCACAGGATAAACTTTTCTGAACTACAACTCACTTTGCTAGTATATAAGCTATACCTTAAGAAAGGCAACAATATCAGCTACTATTTCCTAATCATCTCTAAGATTACATTCCTCCAATCTACTTCTCATGACAGCATTTATTATATATTTTATATATTACCTGCAAAAGAGAGGCTGCAACTCTTCGGTGTGTCTATCTCTGGTATAACACTGAGTTCATGTTGTTCCAAACCAAGCCCTAACTTGACTTTTGTCACTGGTGGTTTGGAAGATCTCCGTTTCTGCTCTCTACAGAGAACCTTCTCAGATTGTTCTGTAAAACAAAGTTTAGTGTGCTGCAATAATAAGTGTACACACACACGCACACATCTCAAATTAACTTGGAGAGATGGAAGAGAACTCCAGCTCAGCTGTAAACCAATACAATTATAATGAAAAATAACATACAGCCTTACCAGTCTGTTCAACTGGACCAATGCACCGAGAAGTCGTTTCACTTCTGTGAAATTTACTGCTGCCACAATTCTCTTGCTGGTAGTTTTCTGAGACTTGGAAAAAGTCAGTTCTATTAATCCAGTCAGGCTTTTGTGCCTCTGTCACTTCTTCATTTGGGCACATACGTCTCAGCTGAGAAGACGGGAAGCAGTTTTATGTAAGATTATATTTACACTTATTTATCAAACAAGTATTTTCTCTTGTGTGTATTCCACACAGCACAATATCGAGCATGTTAAGAAAGTAGCTCAAGTATGCAGGATACCAGATAGATCTGCTTAGCTCACAAAAACATTTGGACATAGAGGAATTTTACCTAGCTCTACAAACCTAACGTGCTAAAACACAATTAGTTACATTTTCAAGGCCTTTGTGAGATTAGATCAGAGTACTCATCATTTTTAACAGAAACAATTTCTGAAAAGTCTGCTTTTACTTTTTCAGCTCCTGAATTCAAGCTGCTTGGAGACTGCAAAATCAAAAGACAGGAACTACATAGGCAACGGTTATTCTTCTAAGATTGCTTCAGTTGAAAAAAAACACAAGGGGAGGCAAAAGGAGGCTCTTTAGAAGCTCAAGAATAAACTTGGATCTTTCTTCTGTTACCGAGAAACAAGCAAGTTACAAGTCAAGACTGCAGCTGCCAAACCAATTTCCTAGTGAGTACACACAAAAAGACAAGCTTTAAAAATAATCTATCCAAGATGCTTATGGTATCCTTTCAGGTATTGTTTAAGTATTTTTAATACAAGGGCTGTTTTACACATAGAGGTGCATTTATAGATATGAAGACAACTCTACCTACATGAATTTCAGACAACACAACAATTTCAATGGGCATTATGCTCAGAGACCAAGCACGGACGTCCACGGTATCTCTGTTAGACTGAACAAAACTGCTCTTGGGGCTCACAGAAGAAAAGTACTGATTACAAATCACAAGTCCTAATTAAAATTTTCATTATGGTAAATCACCTAAAGCTATCAAAACTCCATGGGGTACTCTGATAACTGGTAGCACTGACTCATAAGTTTGGTCACCTACTAGATGATTCCCCATGCAAAGTGTTTATAAAGCTTACCTGCTTGTCTAGAAATTCTTTCAAAGCCTCTTGCTGTCTCTGCATCTGTTCCTTCAATTTATCTTGCTTCTGTAAAAGTAATTGTTCCTGTATTCTCTGTTTAGAAAGAAGAGCTTCTCTTTGTGCATCTAGCTGCTCTTGCAATTCTTTCAAATACTTTTGCTGAGCTTGGATGCTTTCTGACGAGGCCAACACTCTGTCCCTTAACTTCAGTATACCAGAATAATTTAACGAAGGTGCATATCCTGGTTTTGATATCAAGAATTCCTCAACACCCTGGGCTTTAGATTCTTCATGTGCTAGAATCGTGGGTTCAGAAAGATTGAGGAGTTGATCAGGGCTTGTTTTGCTGGTGCTCTCTACAAATCCCTGCTGATAGGCTGAAGGATCAGCCGAGGCTGATCTCTTTGTTGCCGGCATGAGGGACGTCTTAAATGGATGCTCTTCTTCAGCTTTTGTCTCTGTTTGATAGTTAGGCATCTTCTGAGGTAACTCTAAAGAGTGTACTGTTTCCGAAGACTCAGAGGAACTTTCTGCAGGCAACACAAATCTAACATGTTGTCGCTGTGCTTCTGGTTGTGTTTTTATTGCAGTGACTTCTTTCCTGACTGACCCTGATGGTAACTGGGACTGAGATGGTTCTCTGATGTGATTACTGGCAGTTTCGAAAATTCCCACTTGTTCCTGTGAAGAGGAGTCACATGGCAAGTTAAACTCTCCATGCTTTGATTTTGATGTTTCTGAAAACTGCACTGATTTTCCAGGACAAATGTTCTGCATTTGCTCTTCCTGCTTCTGGGAAGATGGTTTTTCCAACACACGCAATGTTCCTGAAAACGCAGCTAATGACCGTGCATATTCTTGGGCATTAACTTGTTCCGATGCCAGGTATTTTGTCAGCTGTGCTCCTTGCCTCTGTAGGAGTGGCTCTGAGACAGGCCCTAAATTAATGGATTTTGTTTCCATTGAGCTCAGAGGTGTTGCAGAACCAGACAAGTACCTTTGCTTCAGTGTATTCTGATACTCCTGTAGATGCTTTCTAGCTTCTTCAGTGGTCTGTTTGTGCAACCTGAACAGAGTGAAAACATGAATCTTATCAGAGCAGTGCAAAAAGAAACATCAATTTCAATAACCAAAGCAATTCCAATTACTTGTCGTGGTTTGATGCTGGCCCAATGCCAGGCACTGAGAGTCGCTCACTCACCCTCCTCTGCCACAGCGGGGCAAAAGGAGGGAAAAGAGGAAAAAGGGTTAATGGAGGCTTCATGGGTGAGATAAGGAGAGCAGGAGAAATATTTCAAGGGCAAAACAGGCTCAAACTTGACTACTAAGCGAAATTTATTACTAACAGAATCAGAGGAGGGTAATGAGAAATAACATAAGCCCTTGAAACACCTTTCCCCCCAGGCCCTCCCTCCTTCCCACCGACAACACAGGCAGGCAGGGCAGGGGGGTTTTGGTCAGTCCATCACCAAGATTTCCTTCCGCTGCTCCGGTAGAAGAGTCCTTCCCTGTGAGGCCGTGGGGTCCCTCCCACAGGAGACAGTTCTCTGTGAACTTCCCGGTGTGGGTCCGCTCTCACCAGCAGCAGCCAAACCACACCTGCTGCAGTGTGAGTCCCTCCCACGGGCACACAGTCCTCCCAAAACTGCTGTGACATGGCTCTCTCTTCCCACGGGGTGCAGTCCTCCAGGGACAGGCTGCTCCAGCCTGGAAGGAGGGGCCCTCTCTCTCCACCGGGTCTCCCACTGGATCACAGCCTCCTCCAGGCATCCACCCGCTCTGGCGTGGGCACCTCCCCCATGGGCTGTGGGTGGATCTCTGCATTCCCCGTGGATCCCCACGGGCTGCAGGGGCACAGCTGCTCCACCATGGTCTGCACCACGGCCTGCAGAGGAATCTTGGCTCCAGCGCCTGGAGCACCTCCTCCCCCTCCTTCTCACTGACCTTGGTGTCTCCATGTTGTTTCCCTTACATATTCTCACCTCCTCCTCTCCTCTGACTAGAAGCAAACCCTTGTGACTTTGTTTCGATTTTCCTCTTAAATATGTCATCACAGAGGCGTTACCAGCCTCTCTCATTTGCCCAGTTCTGGCCAGCAGCATGTCCATCTTCAGAGCCATCAGCCATCGGCTCTGCCAGACATGGTGGGAAGCTTCCAGCAGCTTCCTCACAGGAGCCATCTTTGCGGACCCCTGCTACCCAAAACCAGGCTGTGCCAAACCAATACAACTTTGAACAGGCATTCCATAAAGACACTTTACATTCCATAAAGACACTGACCTTTTTTGCTGCAGAAGGCGTTGTTGAAAATAACGTATCGTTTGTATATGACTGTCTTCTCTTGGACTCCTGGTTTCTGATACAGTAGTCTAATCAAAATAAAGTAATTTTAATTGCACATATACAACTAACTCACAGAAAATTATTATGGCAACAACCTTAAGCTGTATGTTCTTCCTCCTAAGTTCACAGAAGCCACTGGGTACCACCATGTTTGAAGTCTGTGAGATTTCAGCCTGAGGCAATGAAGCTAAAGGAGTTTCTAGAACAGATGGCCCATAGCTACAGACTCTCTATGCACACACCATCAAAGTCAATGGTGCTTACAGCAGCTTAGCCTAAAGAGGTAAATATACCCTGCAAACGCAGGGGGCAATGAGCCAATATAGCTGCACTTCCAAGGCAATCAGACTCTCTAAAGAGTACAGGTTGTGCAAATGAATCAAGATTTTATATATAAAGAAATTGCTTTGCTTCAACATCCTCCATAAATCCCTCTTCTTTAAGTAGCTGTTTGAGATTTAAACATACAGAGGCAGATTTTTGTGTCTTTTTCTTCCCACTATGATTTCTTTTTTCTGTCTTGAAGAAGGCTATGTCTATATACACAACCATTATGTGACTCTAATCAGATTTTACTAACAGGTATTATAAACAGACGTGCTTTCCCTTGGACTATAGAGAGACAATACAATAGCAAAAGTCACAGAATCATAAAATCACAGAATATCTGAGTTGAATGGGACCCACAAGGTCCTCAAAGTCCAGTTCCTGGCCCTGCACAGGACCATCCCCAAGAGCCACAGCATGTACCTGAGGGCACTGTCCAAACGCTTCTTGAACTCAGAGAGGCTGGGTGCTGTGATCACTTCTCTGGGAGCTGTTCTAGTGCCCAACCACCCTCTTGGTTTAAAACCTTTTTTCATAGTATCTAACCTAAACCTCCCCTGACACAGATTCACGCCACTCCTTCAGGTTCAGTGATACCACGTGAAATAAAGCTTGTACACTGGAAAAGGAAGCTTTTATATGTAGAAACTTCTAATTCACAGCCTAAGAAATAAAAATTGTCTTGACTGATATAGCTTAAAATTGGTAAATGGTGTTCTTTATTTTTATTATAATAGTAGTTAAAAACCTACACACAATTTTCTATAATTCTTCACCTCATGTTCCGTTTGGTTCTGCTGATCTGGGGAAGGGAGACTGTGGCTTTGCACCAGCTGACCTTGCTCTTCCTCTTCTTTTTTTTTCTTAGCCTCCTCCAAACAGGTTTGTATTTGGATCTTCAGATAATCAGCCTCCAAAAGAGCTTTCTCTTCCTCAATTTTTTTAATCAAGGCCAGCTGCTCCTGTTTCTGTTTCTCTATTTCCTCATTCTATCAAAAAGAAAAATGAGAGGGAATCTCTAGAACTGAATGATGAAGAAACCAGACTGCTCACACACCACCATCACACACAAACCTTTGTTCCAAATTACAGAAGAAATTCTATTGCTTGTGACAGGTATTTTCAATATGCAACAGGCCTTTAAAAGTAGTTCCAAAGTTTACAGGAATAACTTTGTTTTACTGGCTCAATATTTCTAACAATCCATGAATCCATTTACTGTTGCATTATTACCTGTTCTGAAATTAATAAATTGGATAAAATCAGAATCCATTCACGACACGTTATCACTTTCCAAAGACTGCAACAGAAGTCTTTTTCTTAAACTTACTTGAGAAATCTATTTTGCATTTTACTGAGTTTTTCATCAGAGTTCAACATATTTAAATGTTAATTCAAGCTTTACAAGAGCTTCTGAAATAGCTAATGTATAACCACTTTGAGAGCAGTCCATAAACCTCCCTAGTAGTCTGTTTATTTTTATTCTCTTTCCATGTACCTACCAGCTACAATTCACTTAGATACACACTTAGCAACAGCATATGTGCTTTTAGAATGGAAGCAAAGAAAAATTTCAAAGTACTGGCAAAGATGAAGTGGACAACAGCCTTTAATGACAGTCTGAATGGGGATGTCAGGAAAAGCAACCCGAGAAAAAGCTGGACCTGAGAACAGTTAATGTGGACACAGCAATACGTACACCTGGCTAGGTGCAAAGTGGGAGGAAATTAAGGTTAAAGAAAATAGTCACACTTTCATAAAGGATCTGTTGCTTGGCTTTTTTTCCCCTGAAATATTACTATTTTGTCAAATTTTTGTTTCCTTTACTTCTGAACTTAAACTCTAAAATTCAAGGCTGCACTTAGACCCAAATTTCGACTTTTTTTTTTTTAATTGGTAAACCACCACATAACATCTGGTAGGTCTGTAGGGATACAACAAAAATTAAAATACAATGAAATAATACACAGAGTTATTATTTTCTAAATATAATAAATATAGCATTCCCAGAAGCACAAAAAACTTTCTGCACCTGCTCCCTAGATAACCAAAAAAAAAAATTACTCAAGGTTCGTATGCTTTTCCTATCATTCTAAACACAATCCCATAGACTTTCCTACATCTACACGTGGTTAATAAAGTTTTCACAGTTGTGTATTGCTGACTATATCCTCCCTTTATAAAACAAAGGTATTCATGTACAATTGGGATTCTCATTTAACCATGGTTGCATCCCTTGCCTACAGCACTTGTTAGATTTGAAGGAACTGGGGGTTTCCACTCTATTCTAAAGACCAGCTACAGCTTTGTCATTTTTGAAAACTATAGAAAATGTTACAGTAAAAGTTTAAATCTTAAGAGTACCTATAGCTGCTGTATAACCTGAAACATTTTAAAGTCTTCTGTAAATCATTTTTTTACACTACAACTGAGATAGGAATAAATACAAACACACTTACCCACTTCTGCCTCTCCTCTTCTATTCTAATTTTAGCTGCCTCTTCCATTCTGATTTTAGCTGCTTGTTCTTGAGGATGGATTAGAACTGACTTTTCATCTGCAACTGTATTTTCCAACATTTTCATTGGGTCTAAAATATACATGTTATTTAGCTGTAATTGCAGTCAGAGCGAGCCTTGGATCTTCTTTACATCTTGCTTTACAGTTTCCCAATATCTCTAAACAAAATGCATAAGCTGCTTTTGAAAAGATCTCTATCCTACTACTCTGCCTGTCTCCCTAAGCTGGGAAATCAGTTTTTTATATTATTTCAGTCTTTAATGGCCCTTTATTATGTGTCTTTCTTGAATACACAGTAATGTCCCAGCTTCAATGAGACTGAAAATTACTTCTAACAGATTACTTGGGAGCCCGTAAGAGCAAGATCACCCTGAAGAATCAAAAGCCACACATTAACCTCTTGGAACAAAGAGGATCTACAACTGGCAGTCACTGGGCAAATGATGTAACATTTGCCTGTTGCACAAAAAGCAAGTCTTAGTCCTGTACTGTTAGCCTCAAAGAGCAGCACATTTTCCCCAAGGCATGGTTTCACACACGCTGCACTCTCCAATCCCCAGGCATTATGTTGGCATAACTAAATCACTTTATCTTGTTTAAAAAAACGAGCATCCTATGAAGGCAAAAAGCCCCAAACAATCAAAACACATGTCACAACTTGATCACTTTAAAACTTCAGAAATCCCACTTAGCATACAAGATCACCAACTTCAGCACTAGCCTAACTAGAAGGGCACCAAGGACAGACATGGGAAGTAACCCCAAGATGATTTGGGTACCAAATAAATTGCAATGTCTAATTGCTGTAAATTCCATTTTTACAAGGCTTTTTGGAATGGTGCCTAAAAGCAGAAAAAAACCTAATCAGCTTATGCTTGTCTTGGGCATTTATAGCTGTGAATCTCCAAAGAAAGCGGCTTTTCCAGTTCAACAGGTACAGAACTTCAATGCTGACTGCTACACTGAGAATTCTATCCCTGAAGGCAAACACCTATGAAAGCATGGCAACACCAACAGTGACAACAATTTGGATGAGAATTGAAAGCTAGAAAGGTATTTTGGACATCTATTCTCTTCAACATCTTACTGGACAGGTTGGAGCAAAAACCTCTCCTATTTTTGGTTTCAAAAAATCCACAATACCTTGTGGGCACAGATAGGAAACTGTACTTTCATTCACCATGACAAAACATTTAACACTGAAAGTTCATTAAACAGTTTTGTCATAGCTCCCCCTGTACAAGTCTTTGCTCCTACACAACAAACTTTGATGCAAGTATGTACTACGTACCTTTGGCTCCAGATACTGCATTTTTCTGCTGCTCCTTGTTAAGTTCTAAATCACATAATGGTCTCTCTTCACTAGCAATTGTGCCTGACTCAATAGTCTCAAATTCACTTTGACTCTCTTTCTCACT
Organism: Falcunculus frontatus; assembly: GCA_013398115.1. Taxonomy (NCBI): domain Eukaryota; kingdom Metazoa; phylum Chordata; class Aves; order Passeriformes; genus Falcunculus; species Falcunculus frontatus. The sequence goes on along the minus strand of VZRV01001168.1, from coordinate 2,766,315 downwards.
TTTTGATGTCCACTCCTCTTTTTGGCTTCTAATCTTGTTCAACAATTTCTTTAAGGCAAGTTTTGATCGAGGTTGGCAAGTTTTTCCTTCTTCGTGCCCTATAAAGAATATATACTGTTAAGAGTTTTATGATATGAAGATATTCATTACTCAAAAAACACCAAAAAACTATTTTTTTATTGCTTACAGAGTTGGACAAATAGCTTTTATACAATATAAGAGCTATTATAAAATATACAAATAGTATATTTTTTAAATCTGAGCAATATTTTCTCTTACCTGCACGAGAGAAGCAGTAATTTGTCTCTGCAAGCTATAAAAGAAGGGCTAAGCTGGATGGAGTGTTTTAAAGTCAAACTATAGCAGAAATACGCAGTACTATCTCCACATCTGCCCTCTGTGTTGTATCAGCACTGGCAACACAATGCACCACAGACCAAACATCAGACTGTGCCACCCAAGGGATGCAGAGGCGCTTGGCCAAGCAGCAAAGTTCAGAGACACTTCTGGCTCACATCACACGACCCTGGACATGCCACAAGCAAACAGGACACACTCATGCATCCATTCCAGCCTACTCACAATATGCAGCAGCTCAACCACAAACCTGAACATAAACGACACACAATAAGCAGACTATAAAACTTTAACTCCGATATATCTCAAAACGGAAAATATTTAAGTTCACACAGCAGCATCAGTCCAAAATTTATACTAATTATATGGGAATAATTATGACTACTAACAGTGTAGTTCTTACAACCGAAAATTATTCTCAGTATACTAATGAACTGAAACTTATCAGAAAAAGAAGTCACATTTTCATTTCTAAATTCATAATCATTAGGGTATTATCATCTATGCTAAACATAAACAACATGATACTGAAGTATTTTACACACATTAGGAAGTTTTACTAGTTAAAGCATTTTAGTTATGACTCAAATTAATCTATTTTATATACTAGTCTAATCTTTTCTAATAGAAAATGAAGAGGTTTAAGTTAAATATGAAGTTTAGAAGTCTTACTTTCTGGTTCATTAGGGTCCTTCTCTTCTATCACATGTTCTGATTCTTGCTGAATATCACAAGGAAACTCTGGTTGAGTGTCACAAGCAGATTCTTGCTCCAAAGAGATATCAAGATCATTATCTTGAGCTCTGTTAGAAGGGGCTGGCAAAGGTTGTGGCTCAAACTGCAAAATCAGGTCTCCTTTCATGTCTAATTAAAAGAACACAACGAAATAAAATGACCATTTGGAATACAAAGCAAATAACACTGCAAGACTACACACACACAAATCCCCAGGAAATTCAAATATCGATAGGTTATTTCACAACAGATTTAGTCCAACTTTTTTTTTCCCACCAAAATAGAACATTCAAAACTGTTTGGATCAATAACCATCTATTCATTCAGAACCTCCACAGCAGTTTCCACTAGAATATGCTATGTTTTTCAAAATAAAAGTTGATGTGATAAAAGGCTCATCTTTACACCAAAAGCAGCTCACAGGAAAAATTACACACGATCCCAGTAACTTCATCAGGGAAAAGACACACCCTGACCTGGCCGCTCATGAGGCTGCCATAGGAGAGTGATCCCATGGTCCAAGTGTGAAATCCCAGAATACAGCACAACAGGAATTCTCCTATGCTCACCTTAGTGACTGAGGGGGTCACTGCCTCCAAGGGATGTGAGACACAGGGGGAAGATCACCTTGGAATTGTATGCTTGTTACTTAGGGGAAGAACCCAAGGCAGGGAAAGGAAAGGATCAAGTTAGTCAGGGGCAGAACAAGTATGAGATAAAAATATAAAAATAGTGAGATAAAATGAGACCGTCAGTACACTTGTCTGGCCATGCACTGTGCCTGACAGTCTGTTCTGTATTCTCACTAAATTCCACTGGTAGCTGTTTTCCAACGTGAGGAACACTGTATTTTGTATGCATGTGTGTGCATACATATATAAGGGCCAGCAACTGGAACGGGGTCCAAAAGTCACAGGTGCACCTGTGTCTAAAGCACTGCCAACTGCAGAGGCCATAATGAGTGCATTTAGATGGGTTATGAGTATCAGCATGCAGTGGCTAGCAAATCACAAGCCAGACTAGCCAGCAAGAATGGTAAGAGGCTCAGGAGTTATGCATCAGGCAGCTGTAAGACTGGGCTGGGTATTGCAGAGACCAGGGAATCTACAAGTTGCCTAGTGAAGAGATCAGGAGATCCAAGCATTCAAGCCAGCTACAGAGGAGATGAAGGGATTCTAAGAAACCTGCCAGCACATGTGTGTGCATCTCCAAGACTACAAGAGAACCCAGGGTCAGTTACTGGGCAGACTGAGTATATAAGGTCAGTTCCCCCAGGAATCCATTGCCCGTGCATGTCTGTGCTCACATGCCCAGCTGGGTCTGAGTAGCAACAACTGGAGTGGAGCAGCAGATCTTGGGGGTTCACATGCCCAGGAGCCAGAAACTGGGAAGGCTAAGGATCAAGGGCCAGTTGCCAGGTAAGAGTGAGTGTCTAAAGCTATTCACCAAGTGATCCATAGCACATATTTGAGCACATGCACATTTGAGTGCATACATGAGTATGAGAGGTAACTGTAAGGCTCCAGGCTCCAGGATGAATCACTGGGTAGGCTAAGACCTATGGAGGATTTGTAATATAGCAGATAGACACCTGGGATACAGGGGACAACTACTGGATAGACTGTCTAACACCAACTGCTGGAGGGATCCATACCACATGTACAGACATATATCCCACTAACAGGCCTTCACCTTGATCAGCCAGAGCAGTAAACAGAAGGAGGCCATTTGTGCTGTTTGTACTTAATGTGAGTGCTGTGTTTTCCCTGCTGGCCTGCATGGCCCCCTGTGTGTATGTGCCCTGGAGGGCTGTTTGTGTGTGTGCCTCCTGTGAACACACGCATGGCCTTGCTACCAGCTGGACCTGGGCAGAGGCAGCTGCAGCAGCCTCTCCTCTGCTGGGTACCAGATTCAGCAACTCCAACAAAGAACTTACTCCAGTCTTCAGCATACATTTCTTCAAACGCAAACTCCAATTCTCTCTGCCTTTCTTCTTTTATTTCCATGCGTTTGTATGGTGGCACTGTAAGCTGAGGTGGCATCTGTGCGACAACCTGTCTCCTGCGCATCCGATCCTGAGCTTGCATTTGCTCCAGTTCTTCCAGGAGCCTTTGCCTGTCCTTCAAGTATAAAGAAGGGATAACATAAACCTTCAGTGTTCACATTCAGACAGCCACACATCAGGACTGATACAAAATGCTTCCATTTGGTTACCATGATGTTTGTTTAATCTTTAATGTGCAAAGTTAATCTTATTCTAGGGAGAAAGTGCTTCCTGAGGAGAAGGCTGTATCAGACCTTTAGATACAGGAGTCATCAATACTAACTAGAAGATCTGATGTTAAGTAAAGGATCAGACTCAACACCTGTAGGCCACCTTTCCTCAAGAAAATTAAATCTTCTGTTTTATAAGGTAAATGAGTATTTCTTTTGGCAAGTTACTTTTGTTAGCACACAATTCAGCAATTGCTACTTTTTAAGATGTACACTAAATACGCTTTGGCACACTGAGTATATGTGAGAACTACTAAAAAAAAAAAAAAGAAGTTTCTTGGGGGTTTCTGTTAATTTCAGGAGCACCAGTAATATTTCCAGAAACCCCCATTTCAGTTTGGTTACTCATTCAGGGTCAGTCATATCTCAGCTGATAAAAAGGAAGCTTTTGCTTTTTCTAGCCACCAAAAACACTTGTGAAGCTAACAGAAAATAAACATTTTTCCAGTGTAGCTCTCAGTACAAATACTTTTCTCAGTAGTTCAGTTTTTACTTCTTAAAGGAAACAATTTCAACGTTTCCTGACTTGCACACTAACAGAATGTCAGCCTTTAAGTAAAAACTTCGAAAAGTTTTTAAAAAATAAAAAACCCCATTACCTTCTTAGCAGTAATTTTTTCCCCTGAAGTACAGAATAACCAATGCTAAAGCTAATGTGGAAAAGTGGAACTCATCACCTATTAAAAAAGTTTTGCTCGACTATTACCTATTTGTCAATAGTTGGCCAAACATTCACATAGAAAAAAATTAGAGGATGTTCTTTCATTTTCACTTCTTCCAGATGCCAAAATAGCAAACAGTTTTTGACTTTTTTTTTTCAAAGATATTCTGCAAACTTCATTTAGTCCATCAATTTCTCCCCTGTAAATGTAATTACTTTATTCACCTACCTACAACTTACTTAACAATGGTCGTTCTGACACTAAAAACAGGCATAACTACTTTGCCTACCTTGGCCAGTTGGATCTTCTTCAAGGCATGACTTCCTCTAACATGTGCCTTTTCAAGCTGTTTTCTTCTCTCCCTCTCTGCCTTCTTCCGTAGTTCCTCCAAACGTCTCCCTTCTTCTTCAGCAGCTAAATGAGCATCTGGCTGGCAGTCAATCAATAGTTTAGTCCATGAAGTTCTTCAATCATTTAAAGCATATGTAACAACAAATAAATGAATAATTCTGCAGCAAAAGCACTTTAAAAATGACATACAATGCCATAAGAACATCCTTGAATGTTTATGTTGAAAGCAGGACCAAGTGCATTTTTTACCTTTGGAAAAAATGCGTATTTCCGTATTTTGTAAGTTTAGATGTCAGAGTTTTCCAGTTTCAAGCTGTAGCAGGCATAATCATTTATATGATCTATTTGTTATAGCAGAGTGGTTATTCTTCCTACAATATATGGTAAAGTGCATAGTATGATCAACATTGCAGATTGAGTACTTCTATCCTCATGGTTTTGTTTTAAACAAGGGGGAAAAAAACCTTGAAATATTTTCAATCTCATTTGGGAAACCAGAAACAATCTGCAATTTTCAAAGAAGAAAAATCTTACTAACATGAAAATAAAAAAAATACTTAGGAAAAAAAATCATTCCAAATAAGCAAGGCAAATACAAGGCAAGTCTGGGAGTACATTGCTAAAAAGAGGGGAAGAGAGAAAAGCAGGGCCACTGCAGCTATCAGTTCAGCATAAGCCATAAGTCTTCCAATGTGGAATTATGCCAGTCTTGTGATCTCACCTTCTTATAAAGGCCTGTTCACAAGGGACTGCCAGGTGTGATTCCCCACGTGACTGAACACATAACAGGCTTTACAAATCTGCCCATCTGAGATTCTCTTTAGTAAGCAGTGTAACAGCTGCTTTATACAAGTTCATATCTTTAAACAGGTTCTAGAAAACCCAACAGTTGATATCCAGACACTGTATGCAATGTAAAGAAACATCTATGTAAGCCTGTAGCACAAACACATGGAGTTAATCACCTGCTCTCCGTCCACTTCTCTGTCCACCAAAGCTTCAGAAATATGGTAACGTGTAAAAGAAAATTTGCCAGCACCAGAGGGCTTCATGGCAACAATGTTCTTCACTTCAAAAGTCTAGGAAGAAAAGTACAACTACAGCTGCATCACAGAACATTATCTCCAGCAAAGCAACTAAACAGAAGTGATCTGTAAAGCTAAATTATTATTAAAAGAAACGTACCCCACCAAATTTTGTCCTGGAAATATTGTTTAAAACCTTATATACATGTAATAATTAATAAACCACATCAGCACAAGGCAGATCTAGAGATAACTGAGAGCATCTAACAGTCTTAGGCAAACCCCTGCACAGAAGTTGACGCTCATCAGTGTCATGTTCCAAAAGCACTAATTTAAAAGCCCTGGAGTTTAATGCACTAGTACAAATCCCACTTACAACAGCTGTCACACTCACCTCAGAGCAGGGAAACCACAGACCCACAGTATAATTACACCCAACAGCAAAGCAACACTTGTCAAGTACAGACTTGCTTCGGGAAACTCAGAGCCATTATGTCAAATTTATTAGTTGACCAGAGAAAAGAGCATTTTCTGTAACTTCACTGAAAAGTGTCTATTCGTAGAATGCTAAGTTGCTGGGTTTTTTAAAAAGTTTTGGATACACTAACACATTCCAACTCTTTTCTGGAAGTTTGAGCAATGAGCCATCAGACCCTCCCTCTTCCTTGGCTTAGCCTCGTGCTCTCAGTAGCAAAGTAGCCATGTTAGGTAACTCAATATCCTGTAGGACCTGCCTTTAACATCTCCTGCATTACTTTTCTCTCAACTTCCCCTTCCCTCCACTTTCTTCTGAAAAGGGATTCTTATCCACATTAACTAAACCAGCAAGATTCACAGCTTGAGTGGTCTAAAACTAACCTGACCATAAAGAAATGTGCACGCACAAAGAGCAACATAAAGTCTCAGGAATATCTTAAACTTATCTCTGCATAGGAAGAGGCATACAAAATTTCAGTATTGTCTATCACTATTTTATGAAGACTGAAGAAAGTAAAGTCTTTAAATGAAAATCATAGAACCATTTATGTTGGAAAAAACCTTCATCAAGTCTAGCCATTAACTCAGCACTGCCAAGTCCACCATCAAACCGTGTTCCCGAGTGCCACAACTCATACCTTTTAGACACCTCCAGGAATGGTGACTCCACCACTTCCCCAAGCAGCCTGTTCCAGTGCTTGACAAGCCAGTGAAGAAATCTTTCCTAATATCCAGTCTAAACCTCCTCTCATGCAACCTGAGGCTATTTCCTCTTGTCCTGTTACCTGGGCAAAGAGACCAGCCCTCACCTGGCTACAGCCTCCTTTCAGGCAGTTGTAGAGAGCGACAAGGTCCCCATGAGCCTCCTTTTCTCCAGGCTAAACACCCCCAGCTCCCTCAGCCACTCCTCACAGGACTTGTGCTCCAGCCCCTTCCCCAGCTCCGTTGCCCTTCTCTGGACATGTTCCAGCACCTCAATGTCTTTCTTGTTGTAAGGGGCTCAAAATTGGTTAAACTACTTTTAGCCTTACCAACAGAACTTCAGTAACTTATTTTACCTTAAACAAATGCATGTTATGCTAGTAGGTAAAAAACCAAACTGCTAAATTTCTTAATCAATACAAATCATACTAATTGTAACAGATCAATATTATCCAAAACACTTGTAGATACGATTATAGCTATGAAAACAGACAAGTCCCAGGCCTAAACCTCATTAGCCAGATTACCAGTGCTTGCCCTGTACTGGGTTACTTTCAGAATGTACAATCAAACACCTCTTCTGAATTAAATAAAAAATCTTAAAATTAACACACCAATAACAAATAATTATTAATTACAAGTAAATCAATTAAACCCCCAGCATTTTATTCAAAAGCTGGGAAGATGTGAGAATTATGTTGGAGGCTGCAATTTTCCAGTTAATGTCAAAAACAATTTAGGTTGAAAAAAATACCATACTTCCATCATAATTTTGTAACTCCTCCTTCCTTTTTTTTTTCTCCCTCCAAAAAGCAAACAATTCTATACTAAAATCTGGCAAAACTGGAGCAGCAAAGTATCATGAAATGGGACACAAAACCCAACAAAAACCCCATGACCCCAACTCTACAGATGCTATGAATACTAAAGCAGAGTATAGTAACATTTTTTAGGTTTTATTTTCATTACATAAAAATCTTATAGATCATATACGAAAAAGCAAGTTTACAAGAACTCTGCAACACTTTTCAATAAAATGGTGTTTACAGTTTAACTTCGGTTAAGTAACTTTTCATTTGGTCTAACTAAATATGGCCTCAATTTCTAAAATCCATACTTCTGAGAACCAAAATGGGTTATGACATGAGAGCAAAAATACTTCTTTTCTAACTGAGTAAAGTAACAATAATAGGACTATCATTAGAGAATGCTTCTTATAGTCTAAGTAATCACGCAATGAACAACAGTGCCCTAACTCCCTTTTATGAAATTATAGTAAATTGTTATTGCAACAGAGCATCAGATTATGATTATAGTTGTATTCAATAAGCTCCTTATGCAAACTGATTCAAAAAAACAAGCAGACTTATACAGATGACCCTGTAATTTGCTGTTATTCAAAGGATTTAAACAATTTAAATTCAGTGCCTTTTGAGTAACACTTTGCAAGACAAAGCCCCAGATTTACCTTCCCCTCAACTGACAGTCAATACCTTTTGTTTTCTCTCTTTTGAAGCAGAAACAGGAATAAAATCTCTCAATCTTTCAATTATTTAGCATTTTCCCACATGAACTACATGGCACCCAATAACTCTTTGAAGAAACTAACTTTATTCTTCACCCAGTGCCCTCCCAGCCATAGGTCTACAACAAAAGGATTAAAATCTATACAGATATGAAAACTAGGAAAAAGGCTTAAAGTCAGCTAGTCTTTAAATGGAACAAATTGACATGCTATGCTATATCGAAACAGAGCAACCTCTTTCCTCAACAAAAACTCAACATGTCTGCAAAACTACTGATTCAATTTGCCATTATCACAACATGAACTTCACAAGAGAAACTATCACAAGAGAAACAAAACCCACATACTGTAGTGTCTGTAGAAAATTCAGATGTTTGCAAACTCTGCTAAAACCAGTTACAAATCACATTTGTTGAAAAGGCGAGTAAAGGACATTTGCTAATGGGTGGAAATGCATTCATTTTTGGAAAGGAACAATACTTAAATAGGGCATTGACCCAGACATGTCATCCAACACAATTGTATATGCAGTTCTGGTTTCACCAGAACCTGGAGAAACAAAGGAAACAAAGCCTACTTGCTTCCCCTGGTGACAAAATACTAAAGAACAAGGAGAAAATTCTGTGTTTATAGAGTGGAAGGGGAGATGCATTACTGATGTTGCTAGTTTAAATAAAAGTATTAAATATTAAGTACTGTGTCATTTTAGTTGTTATGGAGGTTAACTGCAGTGACTATCTATGGGGTGGGGTTAAATAAAATGCAACATAAGACACATTCTAAACTGCAAAAATTACTACAAAGCAAAGCCACAGCATCCCATGCTTTTCCATCAATGCCAAACTGAGCAACAGAGGCACCTGAAACCCAGGAAATAAAGAGTCAAAATTTGGACTGATACAGACTTTGCCTGCTCTACACCAGACACACCAGGGACACACCATGTGCAACAACACGGAGGGAAACAGCAGCATGAAAGGGTGCGTGAATTTACCTGAACTGTACCAGGAGCTTATTTCAGATGTACTAAATTTCACAGAATCACAGAATCACCAGGTTGGAAGAGACCTTCAAGATCATCTAGTCCAACCCATGCCCTAACACCTCAACTAAACTAGACCATGGCACTGAGTGCCACATCCAATCTCCTCTTAAACACGTCCAGGGATGGTGACTCCACCACCTCCCCAGGCAGACCATTCCAGTATTTTATCACTCTTTCTGTAAAAAACTTTTTCCTAATATCCAACCTATATCTTCCCTGGCGCAACTTAAGACTGTATCCTCTTGTTCTGCCAGTTGTTGCCTGGAAAAAGAGACCAACCCCCACCTCACTAAAACCACCTTTCAAGAAGTTGTAGAGAGTGAAATACTGCACATACTTCACCAGAAATAACCCCAAACTTTACCTCTCCCTTACAACACTGGTTTTAATATTCACTCATATCCAGCTTACACAACATGAAAATCCTTGGGCTGCAGTGAGGAGATCTAGAGAGAAACTAAAGGAAGCACATAGGTACTCCTCCTAATCATTCTTAAAACTGTGAGGGTCAAACCTTACTCAGTGTTTCCAGATACAACACGAAACCCCTACCATACTGTACTCTAACCTGTACATAACATGCTGGGATGTAGCTGGGAAAAGTTTTGAAAGCTTCACTGGCTCTGAGAGGGCCTAGTACACCTCAATCCTTTCTTTTCTTGTCAGTTGTTTCAATATCCCTGAACAAAGGTCTAAAAGGGCACAACATCACATGAGGCAACTTAAACTCTGCATTCATGAAGTTCTATTAGTTAACTCCAAAGTAAAAATGCACGTAATGTTCTTTCCGCAGTTCAGATCTGCAATCCTACAGGAAATTCTACATGTATGCACCAGCTCTATGAAATCAAAGCAGCATGAATGGGGTACAAAGCCACACCTAAAAAGGCTGCAGCCTTCCCAATAGCCTTGGGTGATGGTTTCCTACCAAAATTAAAGAGCTTATCCTTTATTCAGTACTCCCTACAAGAAAATGAAATTGGAGGGAGAAAAAAACCCCAACAAAGCTGCCCCACAGCTAAAAAGACAGAATTGTCTTTATTACAGAATTAAACAAAATGCTACTAACTGCATCAGTATGACAGAAGGCTGAGGAGGCATGTAATGTACATGCTGAGAGAGATAAAGTTCCATACCACTAAGGCTACTAAATGAAAATGAGATACGATAAAAGTTTAAAATGACACATTAACTACAAAAATAGGAGTCTGATGACAAGAAATAAAATTCACACACAACAGGAGATCAATAAAGTATCAAAGCTTAGTAGCAAGAAACCAGCTAATATATAATTAATTTGTTCTCTTGGTATTTGCTGAACCAGTCTCCTTATAGTATGCAACTACCAACTCTGGATGTCCTGTTGTGAGGAGTCAGACCAATAAATATACATGGTACCCCTGAAACTGTGATCACTGCTGCATCACGGATACATACCTCAAAAGGATGTGGTGGAGGAGGTGGCAGGCTTGCAACCTTGGCTGCTCTTTGTCTTTCCACTTCCAGGGCACGTTTACGTGCATCTGTTCGTCTTGAGGGACAAAAACAAAACAAACCACAAAACAGAAGATAGAAGGAAAATTATTTAAGCAACAGTGACAGAACAGTGCAAAATAAAAAGTAAACCTAAAATCAGATTCCTAAGTACCTGCACTGAATGCTCAGGCCATAGGCATGGGGAAGCATATTGAAAAGACAACAGAACTTAGGCCGGAAGGCAGCATTAAAAATTACTTTCTTCAAGTTACGCAAAGATGTTAATACACACAGGCATCCCAAAAGCAACGCACGATCTCTGCTTTTGACTTACGTTTCCAGAAAGCATCGTGCACTTCAACATACTTTAACTGCTTGAGCGTAGCCATACTTAACTTTAATCAACAGGTCTCAGCTCTACTCAAGTACAACTACGCCCAAAAGGATATAGACCATTCTTTATGCCAGCTCAAGTTTGGTCCAATCTGCTTAATAAAAAAAAAAAACTAAGAAGGACAAATGCATTAGGTCCTTTTTTCAAGTGGGTAACTGTTGTCAGGAACTGGCCTGACATTTCATTTCATATGTCACTGAACTCCTGGAGAGTCTGTAAGGCCAGCTTGAATATTTGACATTTTTGTCTTGGTTTTAAAGCTACAGTTTTTATCAAAAGCCACAAGCTTTGTCCATGAGCATTAATTCTCTAACCCATACAATTCAAGATTGAAAAAGCTCCAAGCAAGAAGCATCAAAATTTTTGCCTTTCATCTTATGACACTGTAAAATGCATTCTTAATAAAACTAAATAACTACTGCATACCTGACTTGCTCACGAAGTAATTTTTCTTTTTGCTGCTTCTGCTCCATCAGAGCTTTTCTATGTCTTGTCTCTGCTCTTTGTTTCCTTTCCTCTGCTTGCTTTGCCAGAGCTTCTAAGTCAGGTTCCTTAACATTAAAATACTGTAATCACTTCATACAGAATTTACTCACATCTCATAGTATCAGTACGGTATTTCAAATTACATACTGCTGGTAAGAAGCACAACCTCAAAACTACCTTCTACTGTGTTAGGGTAAAAATACTCTAATAACTTTCCCTTCTCTGCCATCTTTATTTTCTTCTTCTCCACCAACAACAGCAGCAAACCTGTCACATTTCTCAGCCAATTTAACCAAATATCGATGTAGAAATCTTAGCTTTTTCTGCATCAGTTTGATGAAAAAGATAATTTAAACATAGTTATACATACACCCTGTAGCAAATGCAGACTAAATAGTGTAGAAGAAGCGTGTTACTACCCTTCAGTCATTAACTGCAACAATCGCATATCAACAGAAACATTTATGATTAGTTCTCTGTTCCTCTAACGCTGGTTCCACAGTTTTTTTGCAAACTCACCCATCCTAGCACTGGAAGGGAGTTTATAAAGAAGTTGATTTAAAGACACTGATATATGGAAAAGCATAATGCTATTTTACTTGGGTTTAAAGATCCTGACTAATTCAGGAAGTAAGCTGCTCTGCAAAATCCATGTAAGAAATCTATGGCACCATTGGCTGATTTCTATAAACCTGGTTCAGAGTCAAACCGATAGAAACATTCTACCCAGCAATCTCAATGATCTCTCAAACAGAGCCTACATAAGTTACAGAATTTTAAAGAAAGTGAAACCAGTTTATAGGTACAGAATTAGAAACTGACACCCGTTTGCAGTCCAGGCAAAGGCCTCTGAAGCCCTTACCAAGGCTTTCCATGACACTGGAGCACTGAAGTGAAAAAAACGTTAAGTGTATTTTCTTAACTGTAGAAAAGATCCATGGTAGAGAAAAAAAATACTGTATTGCTGGTAAAATTGAGATAATGAGTCACTATGTGCAATTTAGTCAAGTACAAACATACATGATCATATATGTATACACGCTAAGACAAAGTAACTTTAAAGTCTGCCCAGCAAAAGCCTTAGTAGATAGGTCCACAGACTATCCTGTGGGAAGATACCTGCAAAAAAGTACATAACCACTTCTAAAAAGTTTCCGTTCTTAAAAAGTTGTCTATTTAGGTATCAGGACCCCAAAATCAGGAATAACAAAGGAAAAACTGAACAAACAGCAATTTTGGTATTTCTAAAACATCAAAAATTTCTCTGACAATATATGCTGGTATGGGTTGGGATAGAGTTTATTTTCTTCACAGTGGCTGGTATGAGGCTGTGTATTGGATTTGTGCTGAACACAGGGCTGAAAATACAGAAATATTTTGGTTATTGCTGAGCAGAACTTACACAGAGCCAAGGCCTTTTCTGCTTTTTGTGCTGCCACACTGGCGAGGAAGTTGGGGGTGGTTGGGAGGAGACACAGCCAGGATAAGTGATCCCAACTGCCCAAAGGCATATTCCGGACCATAAGGCATCATGCTCAGTACATAAAGTGGGGGAAAGAAGGAGGAAGCGAGCGATGTTTGGAGTGATGGTGTTTGTCTTCCCAAGTAACCATTACAGATGATGGGGCCCTGCTCTCCTGGAGATGGCTGAACACCAGCCTGCCCATGGGAAGCTGTGATTTAATTCCTTGTTTTGCTTTGCTCTGTGGGTGTGCCTTTTGCTTTCCCTATTAAACTGTCTATATCACAACCCACAGATTTTCTGGCTTTTACCCTTCTGATTCTCTCCCTGATCCCACTGGTGAGGGAGTGGGCAAGCAGCTGCCTGGTGCTTGGCTGCTGGCTGGGGTGAAACCATGACACAATAATATTAAGCTCCCTTACGTTCTCCTTGGCCTGTCGGTGACCCTCCCCAATCGCTGTTAAGCTTGATAAGTACAGTTCTTCCAGGGCTTTCATCTTCTCATCCTGTGCTTTCTGCCATTCTGCTCTCAGTGCCTCCTCTAACTGATGCAGCTGTTCTTCTCTCCTCTGCTTCACCTTCTGCCTTATCTGGAAGGAGATATACTTCTGCTGCTCTCTGACCTGTAGAAATAGCATTTATGTTTTGTCAGCAATTCAAGAAAAGCACAATACTTTTTGCAGCAAGATTTCCCACAACAGTCTACCCTCCTTCCATCTTTCCATCTCATCTACTATTCCATTCACAATCTGTCCAGAAAATACTTTCAAGTTGCTGTTACCTTTTCCCAAAATTAATATATAAAATATTTAATCTTAATTAAACACTTCAGTTGAAGTCCAAAAAGTGACACACAAGTGACAAACTGCAAAAACTGCTTGGAATATCCTTCCCTCCAAAAATACAACACAATAATTTATGAAAGAATCCTATTACAATTCAACATGGTTTAAAAAATATCAACTACTATACTGAAAACTAAGTAAACATACTTTATTATTTTCCATTTTGTATTTTAGGAATTTTTTTTTCACAGAGAGGGTTGTCAAGCACTGGAACAAGCTGCCCAGGGAAGTGGTTGGGTCACCACCCCTTGAAAAGTTCAAAAGATGTGTAGATGTGGCACTAAGGGATCTGGTTTAGTGGTGGACTTGGCAGTGCTGGATTAATAGTTGGACCTGACGATCTCAATGGTCTTTTCCAACCTAAAAAATTCCACCATTCTACAATACTACTACCTGAAATTTAGCTTACAGAAAATAATCTTTTCAGTTACTTTTCTGAAATTATTTGTTACATCATCAAATGAAATACAACACATGGAAAAATACAGGCATACCTGTTGTAGCCTTAGTTTTCTTCTTCGTTCGTATTCTTCTTTCAGAAACATGGCTTCTTCATTAGGACTAAGCCTCAATTTCCCAGCTGTTGCAAGTTTCCTCTTCATCTCTGGATAAGTCGAACAATCAACTTCTTTGAGAACAGTGCAAAGAAAAAGAGAAATTGTGCATAAATGACACTGGCAAAACAGCTACAAAAACAGAATACTGCTAAAATGTTGTCAAATCTATCATGGTATCTATGTGTGAGAGCTACAACTGTTCATGCCTGTCCCACCTGGAGGCTGGACTTGATCTCAGAAGTCTTTTCCAACCTTAATGACTCTAACTGTAATCAACAGCATTGGCTCTGTCTTTGTCACAATCACAAACAGAAATGCTTTTGAACTACTTTGAGCTATGTACCAAACTCTGCCATAGTATCACTTTCCCAGTCTACTCTGTGGACCAGCCACAAACATTCACAAAATGAAGAGTGAACACCATTCCACTCCTGGGAAGATTTAAAAAGAAACCTACAAACTACTGGAAAGCACATCCCACAGTAAAGCAGGCTGGTCACTCAGGTGATTTGTACTGAAATACTCTCATAACTGTTGTAGGGAAGACGTAAGACACAACAGCAAATTTGTTAATGTTTCTGGCTGTACTCCAAGGTTTTCTGTCTTACAGGCTCTGAAACTCTTAGCAACAGCCTGCGTGCCAAGCACTTCACTGGAAAGCTGGAACTGCTCACTAACGATTTTTTATTCAAGTTTTCTTAAGAAGACAAATTTCAAACTATGTTTCCCTCGAGATTTTACCGTGAAACGAGAATCTTCTGATTCTACAGACTGCTTCCTATTTTCCTTGTAATTACGATTTTCATATGCAC
Source organism: Falcunculus frontatus (assembly GCA_013398115.1). NCBI lineage: Eukaryota > Metazoa > Chordata > Aves > Passeriformes > Falcunculus > Falcunculus frontatus. The sequence continues at coordinate 2,751,130 of VZRV01001168.1, read as the reverse complement.
AAAAAAAAACCCCGACAAACTTCTTCCATCTGATATGTAGCCTAATCTAAAATTCCCCTCCCTCCCATATTTTTACTGGCTCTTTAAATATTTATAATCCTGGAAATATTAACGGGAAACAAGCAAGCAGAGACTTTCAAAAGCCACTGTTCAATTCTAAAAAAGATAGTGAGCCATTTATATAGCACTAACAGTTTAACCAACATGTCACACCTGGAAAGATTTATTTTCAGCATCATATATATTGATCTTAGTATATTTAGAGACAGATACAATCTCATAGATAAAACAGCAAAATTCTAAAGAAATCAGGTGAGGTATAAAACCGAAGATCCGTAAAACACTTTTGGCACAGGGTTACTAAAGCAATGAATCCCAAGCTCTTTACAGCATAAAGAGGGACAGTAGCATCCTGGTTCCTGCCAGCCCCGCCTTAGCCACCCGATGAGGTACAAAAGTTTATCACGGCACAAAATGAAACAGCAAACGATTACATTCTCTCTCTCACACACGCACACTCCCAAAGAGAGGAAAAACGTAGAGCATGACCAATGCAAAGCCTAGATCTAAAGGCTAAGAGCCGAGGCAGAGATTGCAAACGCCGCGCTTGCCCGGGCTCAGCCGCAGCACAACGCGGGTGGTGCGGGGCGCCAAAGGCCCCGCGTCCGCCCGGGCCGCTCCCGCCAGGCACCGGGAGCCCCCGCCGGGGCCGCACCTGGAGCAGCCCGAGCTGAGGAGAGACAGCGCGGAGGGAAGAGAAAGTAAAACAGCGGGGGAAGGGAAAGGGGATAAGGGAAGAAGAAGGGAAAGGGGATAAGGGAAGAAGCGAGCGGAGCTGCCAACCCACGCACCCTCAGCCTCCGCCTGGGCCCTCCCGGTCGCCGTGGCGCCAACGGCCGCCGCCCCCGCCACGTGACCCCGCGCCCACCACGAGCCGCTAATGGCGCATGCGCTCCTCCCGCCCCAGCTGCCTGAGCCCCGCCCCCGTCCCGCGGTGGCCAATGGGGGCTCGGGACGGCGGCGGCGGTGCGCGCGCCCGATATAAAACAGGCGCTGTGGGAGGAAGACGGTGTTTGCCTCTTATGGCGCTCCCGCCGGTTTCCCTGTGCCCAGTCACCTCTTCCCGATGACCGATCTGCGTTCGGACAGTGCCTTGCTCGCCTAACGCGGCAATCTCAGTGCGCACGTGAAGGGGTTCGTCACCACGCCTCCCTCACAGCACTGCACCAGTAGCCCTCAGCTTGAGTTTCCAAGTGCTCGCGTGGGAGGGGCATTCCCCGGCCAAGCTTGAAGTGCTGAGGGAGCGGAATAGAACTGAATCCTGCTGGTTCTGCCTCACTTCTACGCAGCTTCCCTGTTCAGCGCTCTCTTTGGTTGCACTGTGTCAGTAGAAGGAGTATCATGGAATCATAAAATGGTTTGGCTTGGAGGGGGACCTCGAAGATCGTTTAGTTCCAATCCCATTCAGGCTATGGCAGTGCCCCTGTACTTGTAGTGCTGCTCTGCCCATCCTCTAGGCTTGCACTCGGCTTCTACAATGGGCACGTCCGTGTCGCTGCCTCAGCCTTGTAGCTAAATCTTTCCTTTATAAACCTAATTAACAACTGCTCCTTGTAAGTCTGATGCGATGCTTGCTTCTTTGCTGGTAGCATGTAGTGACAGGACAAGGGGGGGGCAATGGATTTAAACTAAAAGAGAATAGGTTTATATTAGATATTACGGGGAAGTGCTTTACTGTGAGGGTGGTGAAGCACTGGCACAAGTTGCCCCATCCCTGGAAGCTGGATCCCCCAAGACCAGGTTGGGTGGGGTTTTGAAGGACCTGGTCTAGTGGAAGGTGTCCCTACCCACCACAGGAGGGTTGGAACCAGACGATCTTTAAGGTCCCATTCAGTCCAAACCATTCTATGATTCTTCCTCACACTCCACCTGTCTTTCTAAAAGGAACCATTTATCATATGTGTAAGATTTGCAGCAGTTGGGATTTGAAAGTGGAGTCATCAGATATGCTTGATTTATGAGGAATGTAAATGTTATTCGTATCGAGGGAAACAATTCTGCCACACATACAGATGAGGCAACAGAGGCTGTGTTAGTTGCATGGAGCACGTTCCAAGAGTCTGAGCTGCTGCTACAAACATGGAAGAAATGTTCGTGACTTAAAACAGTCCAGGCACAAATGAGATAATCAATTGTCTTGTGCTGGAACTTGAGTGTAAAATATAGCTGCTTTTTTGGAAGTTTCTTACAGAAAAAGGAAAAAACTATTTTATACTAGAACCTAACTGTCGTAGTTAGGTGTCGTAACCCACCATATTGTGCCTGCCAGGACAGAAACCAGGAGGGCTGAGATAACTGGGTAGAAATTAGTGGTTCGGTGTGTGCCGATGCATGGCTGCACAGGAAGTAGACTAAAAAATACAGAATTGCAAAAGAAAAGACATGAGCGTAAGGAGAAGAGGTAGCGTAGCAGTTTTATGTGCTTTCTTCCCTGCCTTCTGCACTTCACTGCTAAACTGCCTTCTTATTCACAGACCTTTGCTTTCTGACAAGTGCCTGCAACTTGCTGCAAACTGCTGACTGTAATAGCTGGTACCAAGTTAATACCCGATTGTACATCAGACACACAGTTGTTTCACAGTATGCATATTGAATAAAGTAGTCTTAAGAAGTGCACTTCCAAATGTGTGTTTCAGTCTCCTTATCACGTTTTTTGTCCTTCAGCATTTTCATTATGGCAGTGCTCTCCTCAATAACATCACTTGTAAATAGCTTTATCCTGCAGGTCAACAGGTTAAAAAAAATCAAGACAGTCTATTAAGAGAGTAAGTGAGATTATGGATTTTAGAATCCTCTACTTATAAAATGTGAAAGAGGTCAAGTATATGCTCCTCAATTATACTGTTGGATAAAAGGGCTATTATGAAACCTACATGTGCTATGTAAGAATTTTGTTTCAAGGGTGTTTTTTGTCATTGTCTTGCAGAATTATTTCTGCTACTGCCTAATTTACATACATATACTGAAAACCAGAGGTTTTAATACTGTAATGTTTTCTACTTTTTACTACACACATTTGAATTATGGTATTACAGACCTGCATTAATTCCTTCCCCCTGTGAAGTAGATGGTGTTCCTTTTATGAAAGGTGAATAGTGATGCAGCAGTACTGGTGCATTTAGTCAGGGGTATATAAAACTGGAGGTACTGGCTCCCCTGAGCTTCAATTGCTGGTCACATTTCTCCTGGGGAAAAGAAATTACACTTGCAAGAGTTATCTGCAAAGTCCCAAGACAGCCAGTGGAAAATTTGAAATTCTTTTCAGGAACAGAATGCTTTTGATACATAAAAAATGTCTCAGAGTGAATCTACGTGAAAACACAGATTTGAAAGAAATCATTTTAATTTCATGTGTTTGAGGTTGAAGAGGGGTTGTATGACTGTGAAGGCTGCTGATGAGTTGGCCTGCAGTGCACGGTCAGGAGCTCAAATCACAGTACAGGCCTTGTGCTGTTCCAGAAAATGTCTTTTGGGAGTACTGTTTGTACTTCCCTATCACAGAGGATGTTTATTCCATCAGCAGATGAACCATTGCAAGCGATTTTGGCACAGGCACGTTGCCTCGGTGTGCTCTGTGAGGCCGTTTGGTCTGAATATGAGATTTGTGAGGCTGGAGTTGACTTAGTGTGGCCTGAGAGAAAATATTCCCTGTCTCATGGGCAGGTCGAGTAGACCAGCATAAGCAACTGATACCTTTCACTGCCTCACAGAAACACTTGCTCCTTTCTTCATTAGAAATTCCTCACAGTGCACTCATGTCTCTCAGTTGCACAAAGGAAAGATGACCTTGCAGGCTTTTCTGCATCTTTAGCAGGGAATCCCTGGTATTAAAGGTTTTCTGAGATCTAGTAATGGAACAGTAGAAACACCTGACAGCTCACCCTTGTGCAGGACTTGGCACCCTGCATGAATTAAGTATTCTCCTTGAAAAACCCTGAAGGAAGAGCTTTTAAAAAAGTGTCATATTCAGACACTAAATCCCCCTGCCCTGAGTCCTCTAACACATTATATATTACTGCAGTTTTCTTCTTGTAGTCTCCTTCTTGCTGATAACTGAAGTATCAGAATGAAATGAGAATTTATCTCTGTCTGAATTGGCCTTCTCTGCATTCAGTATTCCTCAATGTCACATAGCACACTGTCATATAGTCTGAAACGTTCCCCTATGGTTCATTTTGGTTTGATGTGTGATTACTTCTCCCATGCTGTTCTCTTTTAGCACCTGGCACCTGATGTCTAATTATCGTGACCACCAGGAATTGACAGGATATGGTTTTACAAATGTTTGTAATCCTCCAGTTCATACATTTTCAAAACTGCGAAGTGCTTTTATTAAATAGTTTGCAATAAGTACATTCATGTGTAAGCTTTGCAAAAAGACACAGAGTTTCCTAAGAAGGAAGAAGGGCTAATCCTTATTTTTGAGGCTGACTAATCTACCATGGTCAGCCTGTGTAAGCACAGCCTATAATAGTTTCTGCCTGAGACTGATATGGAGATAAATTTTCTTGACAGATGTGGAAGAGTAGCTTTTGTTATTATACTCCGTGTCATGTAACAGAAAGCTGCAAAGCTACGCTTTCCAGTACCAAAGCAACTGTATCCAGAGCTGTGCCTGTATAAATTCTCAAGGTGCAGATTCTGTCCAAACAAAAGATGCTACAGTTTAAAAAAGAAAAGAAAAAATTAGTGAAATATGAGGCATAAAAGGCTATGTAGCTGGCAAAAGGATAATTATGTATACTAAATTAAATAGAATGTACATCCTAAAATTATTGTTCTGGAAGGAAATGTCTGTAAATTCAGATGTGGTTTTGGATATAAATGGTGGTGTCTTATGGACAAAAAAAGGGCATGGTGTCCTATGACATTGATCCAGAAGCCCTTATTAGGGAACCAGGCTCATTCTCTGTCACAAATGCTCCTGGGATTTCACTCAGCATCCTTAGCCCAGCTTAATGATTCGGGTCTCTGGAAAACAACCAGCCTTGGCGTGGTAAGAGCAGCAAGTGACTAAGAACTTATTATTCATGCATGAACCATGGTGCTGCCTAAGGTCATTTTAAAATGGGCTCTCAAACTCTCAAACAAATGAACTCTCCCAAAGCTTGAAGCCAACAGAACTGAGCTGGATTCAGGTTTTTAGAGACAAAAAGGAGCCTTGTGTACCTGTTGTATATCCTCAGACCCAGTCTTCCTAATTACTCAGCGATGCCAGCATGTGTAGACTTCTACAATGCAAACTTGGTGTGTGCACATTAATTTGCTAAAATTCTTGTAACCTGCGTTCAGCCTTCTAAAATATATGGGAACTATACACAGAATTTTCTCCAGTTCTTAAAATATGCAGAGTAACTATGTGCTCTAATAGGCCAATTATGCTCAGTCCAGTGAGTTTACAGCTGGTCTTTGCCAGCTTTTCTCAACTACTGTGCCATATCTTGTTTGGCTAACCTTTCTGAATTTCTTCTTCTAATATCTACTTCTATTCAATTTCAGAAACTATATTGAACATTCCTTTCTTTATTGCAGGTAGTTTCAAGCACAAAACTGGATTTTCTGACATTTTCTTTAAATAATAGATTCTACTCCAGCAAGATCTCTTAAATGGCTTAAAATTTTACCTTGTAGGAAAAGCCCTCCTTATATGATGAAAAATGCTTTTTTAGTTTAGTCCTATGTTAGCAGTAAGCATTGTATTTTCAGCATATAGTACAGATGAAAGGAGAAAATTAGGGTTTTTTCTAATTTTAAAATGATTACTTTTTCTCCAACCTAATTTGGCTTGTTTTGTATCATTTGTCTCCTCCATTTGATGGCTTATGTTTATTACATTTTATACAGGAGGCATGGGAGTTTTCACAAGCTTCAGTTTCTCTCAGATGGGCATCCAAATGCTGTGCCATAAACAAAAAAAATAATGCAAAGACTTCTTGAAGAATAGCTTTAAGTCTACAAGTCTCCAAAGAAGAGGTTTAATTAAGGTTCTGGATAAAATCATTAAAAAGTAAATTGTCAGGACCTGCCAATATATTGACTGATTTGAGCATAGAATCTCAGAATTCCTTTTGGTGTCTTAGTAGTTATTTATACATAAAGCAACTAAAAAAGTGTGTTGAATACTCCCTTTCCTTAATGCTGGCTTCTGCTGTCTCTCTGACAACTTACCTCTACAGCGGGTGACATACAGGATATGATACAGGATGCAGGTCTCCTCTTGGGAATGTACATGTCATTATTCTTGGATATCTGTTATAACATCTTAATATTGTTTGTGAAATACCAGCAAAAGTGTTCACAGTGTAAAAGAGCAGATCCTGGTTTGATCGAGACCTTCATGTTGTAAATCAAAGAGACTATATGATCAGACAGACTTGTGATATAGCACATTACACTTCTACTGAAAATTAACTTTGATGTTTTCTTTAGTAGAAAGAAACTGATTATATAGATGAAGTCATTAAAAGGCTTTATGGATGAAATATGTTTCAAAGAGAACCTTACAAAAGGAATGGGTGGTGAAGAAAAACTTACAAGAAGTGAGAATGAATTTGCACCAAGAGAAGAAATTTGGAAAAGCTGCAGAGTGAACAAATGAGTTCAGAAGAAAGCAGTGAACATGGAGTAGTGATATACTGGTTCTTACTGCTCCCATTTTACTCTTTTTAACAGGAACCAATCTCTCTAGAGACATGGAGACATCTTCTGTCATAATTTTGCTAAATATTATAGAAACCAAGGAAGGGTGAAAGAACAAAGGGTCTTTAGTGGTTGCAAAGAGGTAAACTTAGAATCAAGTCTGTGAAAAACAAATATGTAAGGGAGCTGTTAATGATTTAGATGCTGGTTTGGTAAACTGGAGTCTTGGCTTCTGTTTTCTATAAGATGAGAGATTTTTGTGCCTGTGATGCTGGCTTAGTAGTTTTGGGATAGATCGGATAAATGGAACTAAGTCCCAGAATCCTGATCCTGAAAAGTCTTGCTAAGCTACTAAAGTCTAGAAGCTGTTAACATTTTTTAATCCTGAAGATCCATGAGCTTCTAGATTTGCTGATCTTTATATGCTTAAGCTCTTCTGATGCTGACAGGACTGAAAGGCTCAGAATCTAAACTTGAACAAGATTCAGGAATTAAGTCTTTTTTTATATATAGATATATATACATCAACATCTAGTGTACTCAAAGGAGATTTTTCATTTTTTATGAGGATTCTGATATTTAGTAGATGTCTGAGGCTAAAGTTATATTTTCTGAAAATCATATCCCTACAGATCTGAGAGGTGAAATTCAAGATATATTCCTTTTCTCAGTATTTCCTATAAGGCAGCTGGACAGCTGCACCTTTGACTTTACATGGTTGCTTAAAGGTGTGCTCACCTCTTTAGATCATACCTCGAGGTTCCAGCCAAGCCCCAGTGATATACCCACCAGTATGAGCCTACATCAGCCCTCAAATTGGAGGCATCTATTGAATCTAACCCTTTGTTTCAGATATTAAAGTACTACTGAAGTCAGTAAAGGGAACAGCAGCGGTAGCAGAGACAGACATAGGCAGCAATATCATTTGCCCCAGTAATGTCCTTGGGTAGAGCAAAACCACTTTTTTCCCACTGGTCCAATAAAATTGCCTCAATCTGATTCTTCGGGTGATGAGTGCTCATCTGGAATTTTATCACTGTCCTTTTTAGAGGATAATTTGATTGTTTTACATTTACAGAGGCAAGGTAATAACCTTAGATTTACATAGAGCTAATTTTTTTCTTTGTGAGTGGGTTCTGCAGGATGTGAGCAATTAAGTTTCTGTGGGAGGATACAGGAAACATGATTAATGGATCAAAGAGACACCATCTAAGGGAAATGGGTATAATACCAAGGGAGATAATGCTCTATTTCATAATAGTTATGCAAATATGCCAAATGTTGGAGAATTCAATTAATATTTGACAAATGGATTCTCCGTGATGCAGAGTAAACACATACTGGGGAAACAATAAAGCTCTATTGCACATTATCTGTTAACTTCCTCTCAAACAGGCTGGGTTGGCTGGTCAGGCATCTCATTCCAGTGCAGGTGGCAGGGAACAGCCAGGCACGAATCAGTGAAAGACACTGAGATTGTCTGGATGAAAAAGACTGACCAAGGTTGAATTCTTTGCACGCAAGGCCAATCAGTGCTTGTCGATGTGCTTGGCTCTGCTGCTCAGTCCTCTGCTGGAAGTTAAGTTTTATTCCATGGAAATGAACACTGGTTTAAGAATAAAGGAGACAGAATTAGTCAATGTTTATGTTCTTGATTTTATTTCTATAAAAGCAACACTAGTAGAAAAAACAACAATCAAGTGAAAACAAAGTGCCTGAGCTACTGGAAGACACTGGACTGGGACTCAAAAAAGCTGAGGTTCAGTGACCAGTATAAAAGTAGGTTAATACTAATGATATATAAAGGCAATGAATCCTTCAGGTGCTGTAGTGATGGGAGATGCACAAATATCTAGATTTACTGAAAACGTAAGTTTCTTGTTTGCTTGATAGCTTCCATACTGCATACGGTATTTTAATCTCTATTCTAAAATGCTCAGTTCCTCTACTAAAGATTTAATATGAGGTTTTGTTCTCTGAAATCCTGATCCAGAGAGGGAAGGCATTTGATAAGTATATTGAAGCATGCTGTCCATTCAGACCCTACGGACTGGGCACTGAGCTAACAAAATGTGACAAGATTTATGAAGGTAAAGTTTTAAGTACAAAACTCAAGTTTGTCCTTTGGCTGCAACTGCCCCATAGCTGGTATCATGCCTTGCAGCCAGGAGCAATTCTAGGGACATCCCTTCAGTGCCTAGAGACAAGAAGTTGAGAAGAACACAAGAAATTAATCTTAAAAATCCCATGTTCCTCAGAAAACCTACTCTTGGAGATGGCACGCCCCTACTTGACTTGGAAGCTCTCTCAACACTTCAAATGAGACTTCTGTGTATTGCTCTTTTCTGTGAAAGTAGGTGCCTGCTTGGTGAAAACAAAAGTCCATGATGCAACCAGAAATGACTATGTGAGCTGTAAACTTATATATCACATGAGGACTGTATTTTTTTCAGTGTAAAGCATGACAGCCAAGTTACCCTTTACAGAAATGATGCTGCTTTTACTTCTTCAGTGCTGTTGCTTAGTGGTCAAAGCAGTTACTCAGGGCAGTGGGGATTTGGGGTTAATCCTCAGCCTGAAAATGCACTGTCTCAGGCTAGAAAAGTCTCTTAGGGGCACATCCTGTGCCAAATAGGCTGCTGTGCATATAGGAATGAGACTGGAAAGAAAGCAGACAGGGCAGTGCCAGAGAGAAAGGTGAGGGGACCTAGAAGCAAAGATAGAATTCTCTGCTGTGCTCTGAATAATCATTGCATTTTACATTTGGCAATCATGAGATGAAATTTCAAAGCTAATGAATGAGCTGAGACTCCAGGTTAGGTTTGTCCTTCAGCCATTCCATTCACCTGGAAAGGATGAGCCATGCTCAGTTAGGCCACTGCAGTGGGGGAAGGGCTCTGTTCTGTGTGTTCTGAGCAGAAAGAAGCTCTAAGGTTCAGGAACAGAGGACTGCTCAGATACCTGTTATCCTGAGGATCTCATACTGGCCAGCCACTAAGCCCTTGTGGCATTCTGGGCTACTCTGGAAAGTGTCTAATTCTTTTCTCTGAGAATATGAAGCTGGCATGCATAATTTAGTTATTTGAGTTCCCCTGCTGAGCCCAGACTTTGTGATGCATAAATAGGCACTCTAGATCTCATCCTCACATTATTTAGTCGGGCATTTTCCTTTTGCTTTTGACTGTAGGGGAGGATATGAGTCCTATTTTCTACTTGCAAGGCATGTGTTCATTCATTTTGATTCACTATGGTCAAGTTACAAGATCTTAAAAATACCCTAATCTCTTCTACTAAACCATCTGTTTAAATCAGAGATAATAAATTTTAATAAACATCAGTATTTTCCCAAGTTTATGATTTCTTTTAACATGCAATTTACTGTGATCTTTGAGTTATTGCCTCTAATAGATGACTTCCCTGTTGTCAGGGCTGATTCTATCTTGAAGTGTATTAATTTTAGTTAAATGTATCTTGACAGATATCCACCACAGGAATCAGTGCTGAACACCATGGAGTATTCTTCTAATTGGGCATAAAACTCAGAGATTTTTTTCATATGATTCTTTGCTATAGAGTGTGTGCAATTAGAATTAATGAGCATATTTTCAGGACAAGTTGGCCAAACCAGTGCTATTGCTAATTTATAGAGGCTACAGAAAAAGTTACTTGCTTATTTTCTTTTCTAAATTAAAACTTTATAGGAAATATTGTTGCTTCTTTTCCTTTCAGCATGTGAATATACAAAAACCTAATTTTGGAAGTAAAATGTTTTCTCAGTGTGTGATTTCCAATGATTGTTGTAGAATTTTTGGTTTTTCCTTGCAAATGTTTTGGCGACAAAGGTTAAGTCTAGCATGTTCTCATGTCATGTTAATAAGCCCAAGCTGTGTATCATGATGACTGAGGAACCAGCAGCAATGTAGCTCTCATAGCATGAATTGGGTATGGGAGCATGAATTGAACAAGCCAGCTTGAAATCCTGTGTAAACACTTGGCAGCTGGTGCCCAAGCCACTCTAACTACACTGCCAGCTTAAGAGTTCCATGTAAAAATATTCTTGGTTAATACAGAACTGGTTAACAATGTTTTTCTCTGGAGAAATTATCTCACTGGACATGTGGCTAAGACAGAAGGAAGCTTTAACCATTACTGTCTGTTTTCACCAGTCCTTGCAGACTGAACAGAAACCTGAAGCTGGTCCATGCAGGAAAGCTGTGTCCTACAGACCTGACTGAAGAGACCACAGGTGAACCCCTGGAAAGATTAGAGCGTGAGAGCTCTTCAGTCAGCCTCCTCATCACTGCAGCACTAGTAGAGAGGACAGCAAAAGCAGACTGGCAAGGTGTTAGTTGAAGGCACAATGCAAAACCTCAGTGTTAACACACTTGAGAAGAGTGGCACCTGAAAAAATCCAGGAGATCCCAACACTTGAGTTGGTCATTCATAAGGAAGAGCTCTGATGCTATTTTATGTGGTATACATACCTCTACCTTTAATCTAATGTCAGTGGATAGATGATAGGAGCTGGTAGGGCAAGTTTCTCTTTCCATGTGAGAAACTGGGTGTGGGAGCAGCTCTGTGGGATGGCTGCTGCTGGAAATGCAATGCCCACTTCTGCCCTTTTCTTCTCTGCACGCAGCTGCACAGATTCCTCTACCTCCTACACCGGCTGTTTGGTTTAGGCAAGGCACTTGCCCCAGGGCCATCACTTTCCACATCTGCAAAATGGGAATAATGCATCTATTTCTGAAAAATGCATTGAGAATTACCAGCATGAACCTCAGAATAAGAATGGAAATTATTGATGTTGCAGTTTTACATGCTTCTACTTGCTTTGTGACTGTGTCCCATGAGCGCTTCATAAATTGCTAATTCCAAGTTACTAAGAATTACAGTCATGTTTCTGTTTGCATTGGATAGACATGTACCAGTGCTTTCATGCCTGGTATTGTTGCTGCTTCTTACAAAGACACTTCTCATTTATATACAGAAATAATGAGACAGAAAAATGTTAAAAGGATTGCCTGAAAGCTGCAGATCACTTCTGGCAGTAATTATTTATCTGTCCCTCATTTTGTCTGTGTATATTTTATTCTCTCTCAGTCTATATATAACAACAAATTACTTAGCAGAATCAAAGCTGCTTATTTTAAAATTATAACACTCTCTTTGGACTGGTACACAAGCAAGCTGCATAGTGTAGGACATATGCACATGCAACGCTTGGTAGTCTTTTGGTGTTAATTTATTTAAATGCATCTGGTTGCTTTCCTAATAGAATGGATCGGTCTTCCCTCCCAAATGAAAGAGATAATGGGAAAATTGGTTGAGATGTTGTAATGAAAGCCAATATACCACGATGTGTCTTTCTAAGAGTGGGTTAAGCATGAGTACTTTGTGTGCTGCTCCTTTCACCTGTACAGTACAAATGTTGCACTAACAATTAATTAGCATTTTATAGAGTCAACATTAACTAAATATCCTTGACAAATTCCCCAAGAGAGGATAATGTCATTAACTTCTTTTACAGATGAGGAAACAATCTTGGATTAGCATTGTAACTCCATTGAATTCTGTGGAGTTATTCCAGATTTACACCAGTAGAAATAACACTAACTTTAGTCCTTGATATAATAAGTCATTTGTTCATGGTTATCTAGTCACAAAGCTGCACACTCAGGATGAGTAACTGAAGACATCCATGTTTCCTTTGCTGTTATAATAAGATTTTCTACTGATACAGCATCTATAAACCTTTATCTAGGATATTTAAAAACACCCCACACACCACCACAGAATCTTACATTTTTCTCCTACTTGTGTCTAGAAACAATTGTTGTGTCTAGACAGGCCTGCATCCTATGAAAATAAATGAACAACAATACATTTTTTTTTTATAAACTTCTACTTGCCCAGAAATGTGAATGTTTTTTCTGAGTAAATTTAACAACAGAAAAGAATAATGGGCTTCCAAAGACTGCCAATGAGCAAAGAATGTAAGTTAAAGGTCTTTTCTATGCAAACACTTAATTATATTTTGGGGGATTTCTTTTTCTCTCTCTCTCTCTCTCTCTTCATATTTTTAATTGAAGGCAAAAAACCAATGGGACATCAGTTACTTCAATTTACTTATGAATATCCAGAATTCACTTTCAACTTCCAGAGTACCAGTGGTACCTGTCAGCATTTGAGGTCTGGAGTAATGTGGGAGTCTGCTGACTTCTCTAGACAGAATGCTCTGCAGAAATTAGGGGTCTACACCATTTCTGATAAAATAGAAAATTGTTTTGCAACACGTGTTCACTCCCAAATAACTGGTGGCAACAGCATTATTTCTGAAGCAGTATAACTTGAAAATGCTTAGAAATACAACTTTCAAGTCTCCAATTAAATTAGTTCTAATGTATTAATTATAAAAATACTTAGCTCTCATTTATAATAGACTCACTGCAAGTGTGGGAATTAGAGCTGAAATTCAGCCTTACTCAGAGGATCACTACCACGCTTCTTCCCTAAGCTCCATTCAGAACAAAGTTAAAGTCCCACCCATTAATCTCCTTCCCTGCATTGGCCCTTATGCACTGGCCAGTGTCCTCTTACCACATCTCAGTGCTACCCTGAGAATTCAAACTCCTCTTCAAACCAGGTTAGGAGGTAACTGTACCTAAATCTTGAGTATTCCAGATGAAATAGTATCACAGCAAACATTGTCTCAATCTCCTACACCTCACCATTTATGCAGAATTTTTTTGACAATAAAAGACAGCTGGGAGCTTGAAACAGTTCCGGGACAAAGTAGTTCTCCCAGTTCAGAAACAAGAATTATCATGTCCCCTCTCTTCAGAAAGTCTCATGACTGCCACGCTCTTCCACAGATTTTCTTTTTGGACTTGGACAGACCAAACAAGGACTGCTCCAACTCCTTCTGTAGTCAATGGGAACAATTCAGGTTGACTTCAGTCATATTGGTTCAGGCCCTTAATCTCCCTGAATGGACTAGCATTTGAACAACCAGCAAACACTGATACTACCAGAGAAAAGAAGGATGACATGAATATATTTCCAAACAAAAGAGATTTACAGGACAGTTGGAATTACAGCACATTTATTTTCTTTAAAGTTAATGAGTTGGCATGATCCAATAATAGTTATATTTTATGCTTTTCATAAAGATCTCAAGGCATTTCATAATCAATTAACAGCTCAAGCACGTCATCATTACAGAACATTTTGCAAGAAACCATTAGGAATTAATGTAGAGTGAGCTTTCCATCATCACTAAACAAACCGCTACACAGCTAGGCTCCATGCCAAGCAGGCTCTGAATTTTTTAATGAAGATTATACATTCCCTGCAAGCATAGGATAAGTCCCTGTGCCAGAACTTTCTATTTGTCTCCTCCCCACCACCTGCAAAATTTTTATGTTTAGCCATTTCTCTGTATTTTGGTGAAATTAATAAAATGCAGTGCTCTGTGCTGCATTACCTTCAATTCAGATGTTTAGGACAAGATGGATCACAGTAAATGCAATATGGAGGAGTTATACTCCTGGACTGAAAATCAGTCCCTACAGCGATTTCATGTATTTCTGAAGTATTCCTTAACAGATCTGTGGGTAAAAATTCCAAATAAACTTTTGTTGCCTCCTCACAAGCCTTGCTACTCCTATTTTTTCTGTTTAATAATTCTGGACATAGCCCTACCTCCTCAGATTAAACACAGTGAAGAAGGAGACAGCACCTATGTAGGTTTTTCCAAGCTGTTGTCAGACCTAGGAATTAATTGCCTGGCCCTGACAGGTATTTTAGGGCAGCAGTAACGCAATTAGGCTCCTTGTATTCCAGAGTTAATATCTGGATCTGAAATTCAATCTTGCACCTAAACAGCTCCCTCGCCTGGCAATAGCAGGCTACTCCTTCTCCACCTGAAGTACTCCCGGCTTCCCCCACTAATCTGCCCAGCAACAGTTTGTCCCTTCCTATCTGCAGCAACAGTCCGTGTAAGCATCGTGTTCTGAGATCAGCTGCAGCTATTTATGGTATGATTTACACGGGCAAAGAAAAAAGCTGCTTCTTCAAGGATTGGACTCTTTAGACATCTGACTTTTGGCCCCCACCCTGACAGCATCACAGAGGCTGTAACTTTTAAGCTGTTTAAGCGAGACATGTTTTTGTTTCACAAAGACAGCACACAGTCTATGATTAATCTTTTGCATGAGAGACATGGCAGTTTCCCCACTGGTATGCAAGACAATATGGTTTGATTGCTTCTGCCTCCTGTCAAGCCTCCAGCTGGAAATGTGTAATATGAAATGAAGTGCAGTAAAACAGATAAGAACATGCTGAGGTAGTTAAAACAGTCCTGGAGTAATTAAGGATCTGTATCTGTACTAGAAACAAAATAAGCCCACTGTTTGATTTGATTAACACTGCAGGACTGTAAGGCTACCAATGACACATCTCCATACAAAGTAGAAGAGGTGAGAGTCCAACAGTTGTCCCAGTGGGAAGGTGTGAGAGTCTAAGAGCTGTATGAATTGGAAGATGACAGACACCAAGAGCTGTCCCAGTGTGTAGGTAAGAGACACCAAGAGCTGCCTGAACGGGGAGATGTGAGAGTCCAAGAGCTGTCCCAAACGGAAGTCAACAGACCAGAGGCTACAATTCTGGAAGTACAGGGGCTGCACCCTGCAGGGTCCAGCTAGTTCCAGCTGATTCCAGCCTGTTCTGCTCTTGTTGGGTGTGGCCCTTTGTGATAGACGAGTGGTCCAGCCCCTCCGTTACATTCCAATTTCACAACAGTGTCCTGCACGCTCACAGGCTGTAACAGTGCCCTGCACACTTGCACACTGCCCTAAAAGCAGGAAAGTTTGACAGTAAAAGATGCACATTGGGAGTATTTGATTTATTTATGGGTTTTTAGGAAAATTTCTCCCCTGAGCAGAAACAGCAGAAAACTGTTCTTGCAGCAGCTATAGCAGCAAGTTATATAGCAACAGGCCACTATATTTTTGCTAATATGTAGTGGACTGTTATTATGCACTTAGAGCTGTGGCAAATGCAGCAACAACAAAGACTGAATGCCAGTGGCAGAAAAAATCTAGCAGCAACTGACTATATAAAACATGAGGAACTCCTCCTGTGCATGACACATTAAAAGAAAAAGCCAAGAGCTCATTGTTTCTCTGCACCAAAAAAGATTAGGTGCTGCCTAGAAGAGCAGTACTGAACCGTGACTTGTTCTTATTTTTACTCTATCATGCAACCTGGGGAAAAAAAAATCAAACCAAACAACCTGCTCTGCTCCAGATGGCTCAGAATCCAAGCAATGGAGTGAAACTTACCGCTAGGCATCTGATCCATCAGTTCTTTTATTTTGCCCTCAGCACCCTGTAACCTTATAGGGATTGGTCCCCTCCTGTGTCCAGCTGCACTTCTTTTACTCTCAAAAAGAGTCACTGATTCCTGAGTCTTTTGAAAAGTAATGGTCCTCTCTTCTCTGGAGAAGAAATGCAGTCTGTGCACGACTGTTAAGTTATACCCATAGCTGTGCAGTCTATGCAGTGTATGTGAAAAATGGGGAAAGGGTGGAAGCATAGAGTGCCATTGGCTTAAAATGAGATACGTGACAAAAAAAGAGGAAAAAAAAACCCTTCAAAAAGATCAAGGAAAAATGATTGAAACTATTCTCTCCAAAAGATATACTGCCTCTCTTTCTTTTCCCTCCTGCTAATCATGTCTTGTCCTGTATGCAGCCTTCATCCCTCTTTCCAGTGAGGGAGATACTCATGCAGTGTAGCCTTGCTCAGACTGAGAGTATTCTCACTATGTCTCCCAAAGTGAATGTATCAATTGACCCAACTCATCATCTGGAAACGGCTCTGCATGAGCTAACCCCAGCCTTCCCAATTGTCAGCTGAGTGATGCTCATTGCTGTCAAGCTTGGCAAAGCCGCCCCTTTCCCAGTGGTCAGCTGCAGAGTGATGGAGTGGATGCAGACTTCTAGTGGTAGCTTTCCCAAAGAGCTACTGCTTCACACTCCCCTTGTGACACAGCAAATGTGGGGGCTGCTCTACCCTCATTCCTTCTGCTTGATCAAAAACCAAATCATTGCAGCCATTATTTCTAAATAATGATTAAATTCAAAAGAAGGCATACTAGTACCAGCCATGGTCTTGTGACCAGTGTACTGCTACCAAACTGCTTTGGATTAGGTTCAAGGCTGAGCTCTTCTGGGCCTGCTGGATGCTCCTGATAAGTGTTTTTACCTAACAACTCACTGATAAGGATTCCAATTTGAATGCTGCCCAGGACAGAAGTGCCCCAGTTACTTCATTTCTCTTAAAGGTTGAAGCTTGTTTTCCTATGGAAGTGCCATAATGTCAGAGTTATAGAGCACTCTGAATGTCTGTCCCACCATCTCCGCTGAAGCTGTTCCCCTATATTTAGAATAATTGATATTCACAGGGACCTGAGAGAGTATGACTTGTAACTTAGTGATTAAGGTGGGGACTAAAGAGGGAATGGGGTTTCTTGTCTGTTCTCCAGGGAGTATATAAGCTTTAATTTACTTATTATGTTATGGAAAACTTAAGATGAATTGCCTAAGCAGGCAATGCACAATGACACACACTTAAATTTGCTCATAACACCGTGTGGAGATGAACAGCTGTGGTACAGGAGCATCTTTACCACTCCTCCTATGTGGACCACAATTGGATTCCGGTGCCTTTTGAAGTGACTTTAAACTGTGATCAGTGCGACACTCTGGGATAATCCACAGTTTTGGAGGATCAAGTGCAACCATACAGGTGTAGTGCAGTGGAGCAACTTCCTCTAACTACAAGTAAAGGGGAAGAACCAACATCTCCATGCTACTTGGATGCAGAGTTTAAATCAGCTCCTCTTCCATTGTTCCTGGGCAACAATGTCAGGATATGGTAAGCTTCAGTAGGTCCCTAAGATGAAGTGAAACCTATTTAAAGTTGTTGGGATGTTTTTTTCATGAGCTTAACACATAACACTTAGCAAAAATAATTAATACAGTCTCCAGAAACTAGAAGATTCCCGTTGATTTTAGAGGGTCACAGATATAACTCCAAACAAATAATCTTCATTTTGAATAATTGTTGATAAACTAGACTAGTCACACTTTTTAACATAAACATTTTGTTTGGAAAACACCATTTCTACAGAAGTGTGTGTAGGGGGGGTTATGTGAAATTATCAATTTCAAAACAATTTCTATTAGGAAATAGTAAAAACCTTCCTCTTTCCATATTCTCCAAATTGGAAATGTTTAACCTCAATATGGTTTGCCATTTAGTGATGAAACTCATATAAAACAATTAAATTGAAACAGAACACTTGGAATAGAGTAAGGTAAAACATGAGAAGTCATCTAGATTTTTGTTTTTTAATTTAAAATTTAATAGAGACAATTTTCATCCCACTCACCTCCCTGCCCTTCGAAACCTTTGTCCCACTTGGAATGAGGAAAACTTCTATCCCATCAGGAATAAGAAAAGATTATTTCACGGGCAGAAAAAAATATTTTCTAGCTCTACCAAATAGCCTACTGTGTCTCAGAGCTGTAAATATAGTTTGCAAATCTTGCATCTGTTTTTTGTTTACAGTGATGGTAAGATATCTGTGTAGGTAGGTCAGGTTTTCCATGACAACAGTGTGTATTTCTACATTTCTAGCTACTGGTGGTTCTGGAAAACACAAGAATAAAAGCATACAGAAAGAGAACCTTAAAAAAAACCAATCCAGCAAGACTCTCAAAAGACAGAATTAGGTAATGCATTGAGTAACTGAGCTTGTTCAAGTAGGTAATTGTATTAGTATTGACTCAGTGTAACTATCTCTCTTTCATAAACTAATGCTTTGCATGAGTGGTTTTCTGTGAGTATAAATGCACTGGATTTTTTCTTGTTACTGAATTTTATAGGAAAAAACCCCAGCTACATAGATGGAGGTGAAGAGAACTAATCTCTAATATTTTGTATGAGAGGAAGTATCAAACATATGTAGCAGTGAACCCAAATGTGACTAGAGATTATATAACACCTGCTAGGGTGTATAATCATGTTTATCTCCACTGGGAAAAGATCTAAAGCCAGAACTCCAAAATTGAAGCCATCAGGAATGAACTATTTCAAATACCCCCACCCCTGACTGTGGGCTTCTGTGTGGGTCCAGTTTCAAAATAGAATTTCATGCCCACCCCAGCTTGGTGAGATTGCTCCCGTAGTCCCTCATGCTGAGTAGCACCTACTCATGGAAGTTATAAGACTCAAGGAGAAGGGGATAAGAGTATCTCTCCCCTTTACTTCTCACAACACTGCAAAAAAAAAAAAAAAAAGGCAATATATATACTTGCATTACAAGAACCTTGAGGGGAAGAAAAAGAGAAAAGTTATGAATTTGGCCTCTGGGATCCAAGTAACTGAATTATTAAGAATGTCCACAGATATAACATTAGATATTATATTCACAGATACAATGTGGAGAAAGACTTTGGAATTGAGCCCAGAAAGAACTGCTGATACAAGACAGCTCCTTATGCTTCTCCTAAAATCTCCAAGTCTGATATTAATAAATAAAAGGGTTTTGGGGCTGGAATTAAACCTGCGTAGTTTTATGTGGAGCAGGTCTTTACTGCCTAGTTCAATCTGCATGGCAATATAACCCTCAGACTGTGTACAAGCTTTCAAGAAATGTGGTAGTTGGAAAAGTCTTTACAGTCAAGTTACAAACTTCTTTTCAGTGGCAGGTCAACCGGAACCAAACATTCTCTTTTTATCATGTTATGTATGAAAATGTTTTATAGTGACATCATCAGTGATATTAGTGGAACCCATCTGCAGCCAGAATCTACTTCACTCCTCCACCCAAGTGTAAGCATAAACCGCCAACCCCTCCTTTCTGGCAGAAACATATACATTCACCTATGACTGATCTCCCTTAGGCCCAAAGATGGGTTGTGAACAAGACATTCCAGCCAGCCAGTGTGACATCTTTACCCTCTCTAGCCACCAGTCCATGATATCCAGCATCTCGATTTTGATGGGTTTGGTGGAGGAAAAGATAAATAAAAGTACATCTGGCCAGTTTTGCCCAGGCAAGTGAGGGGGCAAGGAAGAGAAAACTTCCTAACCACTTCAAGAAATCGTCTGAAGTCCTGAGAGATGACATTTAATTACACATATTAGTGTAAGGCAGAACTACAAGTATTACGAGCAAAGCAAGGACTATTCTGCTCACTATGCCACGACCCACAAGGAAAGGAAACTCTTCACGGATTCATGGTTCCCGAAATCAAAAGGAATTACAATGTTTCCAGCCCGTAATCTCAGTACAGGGGCTGTAAATTTCTTCCAGATGATTTAAGCATATTTTGTAAAAAAGATATCAACTCCTACTTTGAAAAAAGCAAAGTTATAGTGATCCACCGCTTCCTTGTGAAAGCACCCTACTGTTTAATTATTCCCACAGATTGCACTTTATTTCAAGGTTGAATCTATCCTGCTCTGCTTTTGCAATGTCATCAAATGTGAAGGCCCATCACAAAGAATTATAGTGACATATATGTCAAAAAAGCATAGAACCCATCTTTCCGCCAAACTTGCTACGCACAAAGCTGGATAATCCTGCTATGTGATTTTCTAATGTTATCTGGAGATACCCACACTCCCTTTAATTATATTATTTTACTTCCAGAGTCACTGTAAGGTGATCATCAAGGAAGTAGGAGGAAGCAGAGGGCTCTGAGGGCTCAGAGAGAATGAAGGGCAGGCTGCAAACAATATTTACGTGCCAAATGCTACTGAATCTTTCAACAGATCATTGAGCAGTCAACAGCTCTGGTCTGGAAATACACTAATTGTTTAGAGAAAAGTCCACAACCAAATTGGTCCTTTGGATATCTGTCTGCGATGATTTTGGAAAAATAGAAAATAGCTCACAGGATTAGTACATTTATACACATAACGGAAACAAATTATCTGCTGAAATTAATGGAGCTGCACATTAACTTTAAAAACTAAAGCTTTTTACACATAAGTTCCTCCAAAACATTTTGTCCTCTAACATCAACAGCAACAGAAGAAGCTGATGGCTGGTGTGAGAATCTTAATTGAAGTGACAGCAAGACTTTGCCAGTTAAGTATATTTTTATGTCACTAAGAAAAAATAGGAAATGTCAAACTATACCTAAAAGTAACTACAAGCATGTAAGCTAATAAAATTAGTTTGCACTTCATTCTTTAAAAGTCTCAGCTCTTCCTGTAAATAGTCAACTTCCTTCGATTCCTAAAAGATCAATAAGAGTTGAAAGCGTTTAGTAACTCGCAGGAAGTTGCTCAGCACTGCACCATGGTGTTTATAGAGCAGAGTTTGAAAGTCTGGCTGGTATGACAGGTTCTTCAGAGAGAGACATCTTCAAACAAAGAAGATCCTTTCTCAAGCATAAGTCTTCGGGGATTCACTGTAAGTCACGTAGCTCTTAACACATTTAGGTTGATTGAATGTGAGAATGTTATATGTAGACATCAACTTTCAAAACGGTTGTGATTTAGAGAGCTGCAGGTGTTGCTTTTGTAAATTTCATAGAGTTCAGTGCCAAAAGAGGACACAGTGTGAAAAATTATAAGCAGATCAACTAAAGCATTTTTTTCAATAGAATGTACTGAAGAAAGCCTTGTCAACGTCTGTGACTTATCTTTCCACTTCTGTAAAACATGGTACAGATGTAACTGTCTAGTCTGACTCTTAGTCACAATATTTAGCTACCTGAAAGATAAAGTATAATAATAGAGACACTATACATTTCCCCTTGTTCAGTCTTCCCAGTTTTGGAACTGTGAGCCTTTGAAAGCAGATGACATACTCAATTATTATCAAGTAAATTTTTTATCTGTCGTTTGATCACTTGTGACAGAGGATGAAATGTAAAAAGACTAAACTTGCACTACAGAATTAGCCTGCAAAATATACTGGCGTGTATCCAACAGGCAAAATA
Source organism: Falcunculus frontatus (assembly GCA_013398115.1). Lineage (NCBI taxonomy): Eukaryota > Metazoa > Chordata > Aves > Passeriformes > Falcunculus > Falcunculus frontatus. The sequence goes on along the minus strand of VZRV01001168.1, from coordinate 2,729,406 downwards.
TAAATTATCTCTCAGAAGTTTCTGAATAATATTTTTATGGTTTTCAGGTAAGATCAGCCAAAGTTCTGGTGATGACACATTTCTGTAACGTCTTTCAGAATGTTACATATCATGTTCTGCTGAAAAAGGAATTTTGAAGTCCAAGAGTTCTGCTGTGATCTGGAGTACTAGGGAAAAAGGATACTGTCTTAGTGTGTGTTAGTCTTAGCTTCAAATGTTTATAGATCAGATTTTCTCCTTTTGTAAATCAATATAATTCCACTTACTTCAATGGAGCTATGCCAAGTTAACACCAGCAGATGAATCCAGTCTTTTGTTTTCTATCAAAACTCACATCTGCTTCTAAAGGTTATTTTAGGCTCTACGCTGGGCAAACTGTTATTCAGGTTTCAGAAAAAGGAGTTCTGCAGGATGATGACAGTACAAACCAGCTTCTTCTACCTTGTCAATATGGCCCAGCTTTCTGTTTGAAGAGCTTTTTCCATAATGTGTAAAGTCAGAAGAAAGCACTGTGATCATTTACTTTGGCTTTCTGTATGTATAGAGGTCATCATAATTTCTGGGCCCAAATCAGGAAAGCATCCTTTCTCAATTTAGACGTTATTAATATTGACAGTTTTTCAGGATGTATATTACTTTCCCTATTTATTTGCTTTCATGTTTTTAATCTCATTCTTAGTGTGAAAATGTTGAGCTTTAACTTAAGTTAAACAGTCTAGTCCTAGGATCTTGTTCCATATATAGATACTTCCGGTCCACAGCTGCTGTGCTCCTTAAAGCACCTTTTTGATATACTTGTTCTAAAACAGACTGAGCTCCAAAGATCTCCTCTCCAGAGGAGAAGGAGCATTATAGTCTCTGAGACAGTTCTGTGAGTGACATCTATCATGAAGCAATCACTGAAAACACAGACTAAAGCCATGTGGATTTGTCATTTTTCCAAGACTACCAAACTACTTTCTAATAATAACTAATGGTCACTTGTGTTCTGAGGTAGCCTCTGAGCTAGGAAAGAAGGCATTCATTATCCATCACCTCATGTACCACTGTTACCAGGACACAAAAATTTCTTATCTTTCAGTACTGAAATTACTCAGTTTGTCTTTGACTTCAGTGGCAACAGAGAAGTATCATAAGATGGAATTAATCTCACCCTGCTTTAAATGTCTAAATTTGATCTACTTCTTATGTACTTTTTATAGTCAGAAAAAGATAAATAGGCACTTCCATGGCACCTCTGTCCCACACAAAGCTTGACAGATATCTAGTCTGAGTGTTTGAGGTAACTGTCAGATTTCCATGTTGAATCTCTTGAGAGAAAGAAGACTCTGATGATGAGATTTAGGGGAAGTCTCACAGGAGATTGATATGAATAGAAATAAGGAAAACAAGAACCCAGAGTAAATCTGAAGAAAGTATGGAACCAAAAAGAAATCAAAGAAAGGCAAAGGAGTTCTCGGAAGGCAAAGACACCAGCAAAACCCAGGGGTGCAGCTGCACAGAAGTGGAAAGTATCTGTGCTGTGGCTCTGCCACTCATTGGAGAAAAAGTCTAAAACTGCCAGAGACTGTGAAAATCACAAATCCAAAGAGTCTTGGCAAGCAACATTTGTTTCTTATTGTCACAAAATATTTTACCAGTTGGGAAGGATATAATCTGTAAGGTTTTGCCACTGTAAGTTCTCAGAGAAGGAAACAATATTCAAGGGAAAGGGCCTTGTAAATGTACAGGTATATGAACCCATTCAATTACATTTTGTATCTGAACTTGTAATGAACACCACCGCTACTGCACTTCAGTTGCACTTTATGTGTGATTTTTTTCTTGTTCTCTCCATACATGCACATATGTAAAACCATATGTATTTATTAAAAGACTAAGCTGCTACTGTCAAAGAAGTAGGCTACAACAAAAGGACAAAATACTGAATTTGGCAGTAGCATTTCCCATGCTTTTACAGTACTGCATAAAATAAATCTATAAATTCAGAGCAGGTTTAGGGGGAGATTACTGCACACTCATAGCTCAACCTGAGAAGATTTTTTTTTTCTACGTTAAGAATAAATAATAAAGATTATAATCCTGGCAGCAGATTTTTACACCTACATCCAAGGATGTGTAGGTTTATTAAAGAACAGTGCAATGTCTTAAAATGTGAACCAAACCTTTTGCTGAGCTGTACTGCAGACTCCACTGCTGCAATCAATACTCCGAAAAGGCCTATTTTTCTTGGACAAGAGATATACACATATCCGATATTTGAAGAAGCCAGGTGAATAAATCAATAGCTAAACAAAAATGCACTTAGTCATATCTATTCTGGACAAATGCAGGTTGGAAAACCTATATGGCCCACGTACTGTCTTCTGCTTAAAGCTTAGAAAGGAATCTGTTTCCTAAATGGCAACATCCTGTTGCTGGGCATCTCTGAAGCTGGAATGATCATAGTAGCAAGTAACTGTGTGTCAGCCAGCATTAGACAGATCTAATGGTCAAATTTAAGTTCAGGTGTAGTTTGTTGTTGGAGTACTTTAGCATAAATACATAACTTAATAACCAACAAATAATGTACTTTGTAAGTTTAACAGCTTTCCCGGAATATGTAGCAAAGATTCACACATTCACTTTAACCTTAAATCAGCTTGGCTGCATTTTCTTACTCAGAGTCAGCCCAAGGAGGAATTTAATATACACACATAATTTATCTTTCCTTAATGGTTTTAAGCGGTGACCATTATTGGACATTTCTCATGGCACTGCAAGTGATCATTAAACACACGTAATAGCCCTTCTAAATGAGTAGATAGCTCTAATGCCAAAATTTTCCACATTCAAAGGTACGTTTCTGCATAGAATGGCTGCTATGCTTAAAGGTGCCCCTTTACTTGACATTACTTAATAAAGCCCTTTGAGATAACCACAGTGCAAGAGATGTTTTAGAAAAACACAATTTTATTTCTTCTCTGCTTTAGCCCTAAGCGGTTCAGCATTATTTGAACATCAGCAACAGCACTTCTTTACGACTTCAAAGTCAGATCCTAACCTCAAATTGGCAGTGCACCTCGAGATTAAAACTCTGCCCAGCACTCTGAGAAATGGATGTTTTCAGCAGAAAGAAGAGCAACAGGAGGTAACAACATGACAGTCTGAGACCACTCTATTAGAAGGTATATTAAGGTTACACTAAGGTGCCTGTCATGAACACTCTCACAGGAAACACTTTAAGAAAGGCATGAGGAAAAGGATGAAACCACTAAGCTTGGAAAGAGTTTTGTAGCTGTTATTAACCTGGAAGAAGGGCAAGATTCCTCCCAACCAACCTTTTCAGCAGGAAGCTGTGTGTCAGGCGCACACAGCTGTGTGTCTCGCAAGAAAGCTGTGTGTCTTGCAACCATTGCAAGCCCAAGAAATGTTTTTTATTTTCAAGATGTGTAATCCTCACAAGAAGAAAACACAAACAGATGTCGGAGGTCTTCTATTTTCGACCAGTTACAGCTACTGTCTGTTTAGGAACGCGGTGAGAGGTCTGCTCTCCGCAGTAAGAAAGCACTGTCTCTGTGACAGAGTCAGCCTAAGCCACGGGAGGCTGGGAAGCAGCTAGAGGTGTTTTGGGGTGTCGCTGGTGCAGAGACAACAGCAGCTCAGGCTGCGTGTGACAGGGCTCCTCAGCACACCCAGTCCTCCCGCTCTGCCCAGCCAGACCCTGTTCCCAGTGGACGTGGAGCCTGCCCTCCATTTTTATTTTCGGCCCATTATCGCAGAGTTTGATCAACTCAACAGGCGCTTCCGTCCCGCC